>OU342746.1:27701323-28202698 GCA_910589775.1 Avena eriantha | reverse complement strand
AACAAACATGCAATGACACTGGTGGATCCATAGGTGGATTGTGAAAAGAGCACACATGCTATGGCACGGGTGGATCCATATGTGGTATGTGAAAAGAACGAAAAGAACATATATGCAATGACACTGGTGGATCCATGTTTGGTCTCTAAAGAGAACACACATTTTAATGACACTGGTGGATCCATATGTGGTATGTGAAAAGAACACACATGGAATGACTCTCGTTGTTGTTACTAAAAGAACACACATGCAATGACACTTGTGGATCCATAGGTGGTATGTGGAAAGAACACACATTTCAATGACTCTGGTTGTTGTTACTAAAAAGAACACACATGCAATGACACTGGTGGATCCATAGGTGGATTGTGAAAAGAGCACACATGCAATGACTCTGGTTGTTGTTAGTAAAAAGAGCACACATGCAATGACACTGCTGGAATCATGTGTGGATTCTGAAGAGAACACACATGCAATGACACTGGTGGATCCATATGTGGTATGTGAAAAGAACACACTTGCAATGACTCCAGTTGTTGTTAGTGAAAAGAAGACACATGCAATGACACTGGTGCATCCATGTGTGGTCTCTAAAGAGAACACACATTTCAATGACACTGGTGGATCCATATGTGGTATGTGAAAAGAACAGTCATGAAATGACTCTGTTGTTGTTAGTAAAAAGAACACACATGCAATGACACTGGTGGATCCATAGGTGGATTGTGAAAAGAGCACACATTCAATGACACTAGTGGATCCATATGTCGTATGTGAAAAGAACACACATACAATGACTCCAGTTGTTGTTAGTAAAAAGAACATACATGCAATGACACTGGTGGATCCATGTGTGGTCTCTGTAGAGAAAACACATTTCAATGACACTGGTGGATCCATATGTGGTATTTGAAAACAACACACATGCAATGACTCTGGTTGTTGTTACTAAAAAGAACACACATGCAATGACACTAGTGGATCCATAGGTGGTATGTGAAAAGAACACACATATTCAATGACTCTGGTTGTTGTTACTAAAAAGAACAAACATGCAATGACACTGGTGGATCCATAGGTGGATTGTGAAAAGAGCACACATGCAATGGCACTGGTGGATCCATATGTGGTATGTGAAAAGAACACACATGCAATGACTCCAGTTGTTGTTAGTGAAAAGAACATACATGCAATGAACCTGGTGGATCCATGTTTGGTCTCTAAAGAGAACACACATTTCAATGACACTGGTGGATCCATATGTGGTATGTGAAAAGAACACACATGGAATGACTCTGGTTGTTGTTACTAAAAGAAAACACATGCAATGACACTGGTGGATCCATAGGTGGTATGTGGAAAGAACACACATTTCAATGACTCTGGTTGTTGTTACTAAAAAGAACACACATGCAATGACACTGGTGGATCCATAGGTGGATTGTGAAAAGATCACACATGCTATGACTCTTGTTGTTGTTACTAAAAAGAGCACACATGCAATGACACTGGTGGATCCATATGTGGTATGTGAAAAGAACACACTTGCAATGACTCCAGTTGTTGTCAGTGAAAAGAACACACATGCAATGACACTAGTGCATCCATGTGTGGTCTCTAAAGAGAGCACACATTTCAATGACACTGGTGGATCCATATGTGGTATGTGAAAAGAACAGTCATGAAATGACTCTGTTGTTGTTAGTAAAAAGAACACACATGCAATGACACTGGTGGATCCATAGGTGGATTGTGAAAAGAGCACACATTCAATGACACTAGTGGATCCATATGTCGTATGTGAAAAGAACACACATGCAATGACTCCAGTTGTTGTTAGTGAAAAGAACATACATGCAATGACACTGGTGGATCCATGTCTGGTCTCTGTAGGGAAAACACATTTCAATGACACTAGTGGATCCATATGTGGTATGTGAAAAGAACACACATGCAATGACTCTGGTTGTTACTAAAAAGAACACACATGCAATGACACTAGTGGATCCATAGGTGGTATGTGAAAAGAACACACATATTCAATGACTCTGGTTGTTGTTACTAAAAAGAACACACATGCAATGACACTGGTGGATCCATAGGTGGATTGAGAAAAGAGCACACATGCAATGGCATTGGTGGATCCATATGTGGTATGTGAAAAGAACAAAAAGAACATATATGCAATGACACTGGTGGATCCATGTTTGGTCTCTAAAGATAACACACATTTCAATGACACTGGTGGATCCATATGTGGTATATGAAAAGGACACACATGGAATGACTCTGGTTGATGTTACTAAAAGAACACACATGCAATGACACTGGTGGATCCATAGGTGGTATGTGGAAAGAACACACATTTCAATGACTCTGGTTGTTGTTACTAAAAGAACACACATGCAATGACACTGGTGGATCCATAGGTGGATTGTGAAAAGAGCACACATGCAATGACTCTGGTTGTTGTTACTAAAAAGAGCACACATCAATGACACTAGTGGATCCATATGTTGTATGTGAGAAGAACTGTCATGAAATGACTCTAGTTGTTGTTAATAAAAAGAACACACATGCAATGACACTGGTGGATCCATAGGTGGATTGTGAAAAGAGAACACATGCAATGACACTTGTGGATCCATATGTGGTATGTGAAAAGAACACACATGCAATGACTCCAGTTGTTGTTAGTGAAAAGAACATACATGGAATGACACTGGTGGATCTATGTGTGGTCTGTGAAGAGAACACACATTTCAATGACTCTGGTTGTTGTTACTAAAAAGAACACACATGCAATGACACTGGTGGATCCATAGGTGGATTGTGAAAAGAGCACACATGCAATGACTCTGGTTGTTACTAAAAAGAGCACACATGTCCATGTGTGGATTGTGAAGAGAACACACATGCATTGACACTGGTGGATCCATATGTTGTATGTGAGAAGAACAGTCATGAAATGACTCTTGTTGTTGTTAGTAAAAAGAACGCACATGCAATGACACCGGTGGATCCATAGGTGGATTGTGAAAAGAGCACACATGCAATGACACTTCTGGATCCAGATGTGGTATGTGAAAAGAACACACATGCAATGACTCCAGTCATTGTTAGTGAAAAGAACATACATGCAATGACACTGGTGGATCCATGTGTGGTCTTTGTAGGGAAAACACATTTCAATGACACTGGTGGATCCATAGGTGGATTGTGAAAATAACACACATGCAATGTCTCTGGTTGTTTTTACTAAAAAGAGCACACATGCAATGACATTGGTGGATCCATGTGTGGATTGTGAAGAGAACACACATGCAATGACACTGGTGGATCCATATGTGGTATGTGAGAAGAACAGTCATCAAATGACTCCTGTTGTTGTTAGTAAAAAGAACACACATGCAATGACACTGGTGGATCCATATGTGGATTGTGAAAAGAGCACACATGCAATGACACTTGTGGATCCATATGTGGTATGTGAAAAGAACACACATGCAATGACTCCAGTTGTTGTTAGTGAAAAGAACACGCATGCAATGACACTGGTGCATCCATGTGTGGTCTCTAAAGAGAACACACATTTCAATGACACTAGTGGATCCACATGTGGTATGGGAAAAGAACAGTCATGAAATGACTCAGTTGTTGTTAGTAAAAAGAACACACTTGCAATGACACTGGTGGATCCATAGGTGGATTGTGAAAAGAGCACACATGCAATTACACTTGTGGATCCATATGTGGTATGTGAAAAGAACACACATGCAATGACTCCAGTTGTTGTTAGTGAAAAGAACATACATGCAATGACACTGGTGGATCCATATGTGGTATGTGAAAATAACACACATGCAATGACTCTGGTTGTTGTTACTAAAAAGAACACACATGCAATGACACTGGTGGATCCATAGGTGGTATGTGAAAAGAACACACATTTCAATGACTTTGGTTGTTGTTACTAAAAAACACACATGCAATGACACTGGTGGATCCATAGGTGGACTGTGAAAAGAGCACACATGCAATGGCAATGGTGGATCCATATGTGGTATGTGAAAAGAACACACATGCAATGACTCCAGTTGTTGTTAGTGAAAAGAACATACGTGCAATGACACTGGTGGATCCATGTGTGGTCTTTGTAGAGAAAACACATTTCAATGACACTGGTGGATCCATATGTGGTATGTGAAAAGAACACACATGCAAAGACTCTTGTTGTTGTTACTAAAAAGTACACACATGCAATGACACTGGTGGATCCGTAGGTGGTATGTGAAAAGAACACACATTTCAATGACTCTGGTTGTTGTTACTAAAAAGAACACACATGCAATGACACTGGTGGATCAATAGGTGGATTGTGAAAAGAGGACACATGGAATGACTCTTGTTGTTGTTACTAAAAAGAGCACACATGCAATGACATTGGTGGATCCATGTGTGGATTGTGAAGAGAACACACATTCAATGACACTGGTGGATCCATATGTGGTATATGAGAAGAACAGTCATGAAATGACTCCAATTGATTTTAGTAAAAGAACACACATGCAATGACACTGGTGGATCCATATGTGGATTGTGAAAAGAGCACACATGCAATGGCACTGGTGGATCCATATGTGGTATGTGAAAATAACACACATGTAATGACTCCAGTTGTTGTTAGTGAAAAGAACATACGTGCAATGACACTGGTGGATCCATGTGTGGTCTCTGAAGAGAACACACATTTCACTGACACTGGTGGATCCATATGTGGTATGTGAAAAGAGCACACATGCAATGACTCTGGTTGTTGTTACTAAAAAGAACACACATGCAATGACACTGGTGGATCCATAGGTGGTATGTGAAAAGAACACACATTTCAATGACTCTGGTTGTTGTTACTAAAAAGAACACACATGCAATAACACTGGTGGATCCATAGGTGGTATGTGAAAAGAACACACATTTCAATGACTCTGATTGTTGTTAGTAAAAAGAACACACATGCAATGACACTGGTGGATCCATAGGTGGTATGTGAAAAGAGCACGTATTTCAATGACTCTGGTTGTTGTTACTAAAAAGAACACACATGCAATGACACTGGTGGATCCATAGGTGGACTGTGAAAAGAGCACACATGCAATGGCACTGGTGGATCCATATGTGGTATGTGAAAAGAACACACATGCAATGATTCTAGTTGTTGTTAGTGAAAAGAACATACATGCAATGGCACTGGTGGATCCATGTGTGGTCTCTGAAGAGAACACACATTTCAATGACACTGGTGGATCCATATGTGGTATGTGAAAAGAACACACATGCAATGACTCTGGTTTTTACTAAAAAGTACACACATGCAATAACACTGGTGGATCCGTAGGTGGTATGTGAAAAGAACACACATTTCAATGACTCTGGTTGTTGTTACTAAAAAGAACACACATGCAATGACACTGGTGGATCAATAGGTGGATTGTGAAAAGAGCACACATGGAATGACTCTGGTTGTTGTTACTAAAAAGAGCACACATGCAATGACAATTGTGGATCCATGTGTGGATTGTGAAGAGAACACACATGCAATGACACTGGTGGATCCATATGTGGTATATGAGAAGAACAATCATGAAATGACTCCAATTGTTTTTAGTAAAAAGAACACACATGCAATGACACTGGTGGATCCATATGTGGATTGTGAAAAGAGCACACATGCAATGACACTGGTGGATCCATATGTGGTATGTGAAAATAACACACATGCAATGACTCCAGTTGTTGTTAGTGAAAAGAACATACATGCAATGACACTGGTGGATCCATGTGTGGTCTCTGAAGAGAACACACATTTCACTGACACTGGTGGATCCATATGTGGTATGTGAAAAGAGCACACATGCAATGACTCTAGTTGTTGTTACTAAAATGAACACACATGCAATGACACTGGTGGATCCATAAGTGGTATGTGAAAAGAACACACATGCAATGACTCCAGTTGTTGTTAGTGAAAAGAACATACATGCAATGACACTGGTGGATCCATGTGTGGTCTTTGTAGAGAAAACACATTTCAATGACACTGGTGGATCCATATGTGGTATGTGAAAATAACACACATGCAATGACTCTGGTTGTTGTTACTAAAAAGAACACACATGCAATGACACTGGTGGATCCATAGGTGGTATGTGAAAAGAACATACATTTCAATGACTTTGGTTGTTGTTACTAAAAAAACACACATGCAATGACACTGGTGGATCCATAGGTGGACTGTGAAAAGAGCACACATGCAATGGCACTGGTGGATCCATATGTGGTATGTGAAAAGAACACACATGCAATGACTCCAGTTGTTGTTAGTGAAAAGAACATACGTGCAATGACACTGGTGGATCCATGTGTGGTCTTTGTAGAGAAAACACATTTCAATGACACTGGTGGATCCATATGTGGTATGTGAAAAGAACACACATGCAAAGACTCTGGTTGTTGTTACTAAAAAGTACACACATGCAATGACACTGGTGGATCCGTAGGTGGTATGTGAAAAGAACACACATTTCAATGACTCTAGTTGTTGTTACTAAAAAGAACACACATGCAATGACACTGGTGGATCAATAGGTGGATTGTGAAAAGAGGACACATGGAATGACTCTGGTTGTTGTTACTAAAAAGAGCACACATGCAATGACATTGGTGGATCCATGTGTGGATTGTGAAGAGAACACACATGCAATGACACTGGTGGATCCATATGTGGTATATGAGAAGAACAGTCATGAAATGACTCCAATTGTTTTTAGTAAAAAGAACACACATGCAATGACACTGGTGGATCCATATGTGGATTGTGAAAAGAGCACACATGCAATGGCACTGGTGGATCCATATGTGGTATGTGAAAATAACACACATGTAATGACTCCAGTTGTTGTTAGTGAAAAGAACATACATGCAATGACACTGGTGGATCCATGTGTGGTCTCTGAAGAGACCACACATTTCAATGACACTGGTGGATCCATATGTGGTATGTGAAAAGAACACACATGCAATGACTCTGGTTGTTGTTACTAAAATGAACACACATGCAATGACACTGGTGGATCCATAAGTGGTATGTGAAAAGAACACACATGCAATGACACTGGTGGATCCATATGGGGAGTGATGATTCAGTTCTGCAAATCTTCTCCGCATTCTTCATTCTCCCATATTCGTTCTTCTTGTCTTCAATCTCCCTGCCTCCAACTTTCCAATCCGTCCTTTTCGCACCGTGCGATTCCACTTCCAACCCGATAGCGCCTCCCAAAGGCTGATGGGGAAAGTCCAAGTGCACCACAGGCTAGCTCAAGTCCTTCGAGGACGCCGGAGTCCTCCGCAAGGGGAACTGGCGGGTTCCCCCTCCTCTGAGACCGAGCCGAAGCCATGACCCGGCGAATTCATCTACTTCCCCAGCCATCTTGAGAGGGGTCTGGGATTCCCCACTTCACTCTTCTTCCGCCGCTTCTGCGCGTATTACGCGATCAAGCCATCGGATCTCGGTCCGCACAGCATCGAGCACCTGGCGATCTTCGTCGCCTTCTGCGAATGCTATCTCGGCTGCAGACCGTATTTCCCGCTGTGGTTGGAGCTCTTCCACGGCCGCATCGGGCGCGAGGCGTCCGGTGGCTTCAAATTCCAATTTAAGCCGAAGGCCAATTTCGTCAAGGTCCTCCTGCCGAAGAAGGCCGCCAGCGAGTGGAAGAAGAGCTGGTTCTACGTAAAAGAATCCACTCCCTCCGGCGAAGTGGCACTTCCCGAGTTCGTCGCCGAGAGGAGCGAGCCTCGCTGGTTGGCGCCGAAGAAGCTTCCCGAAGACCAGCGAATGGCCGTCGCGAAAATGATGGACCAGATCCAGAAGCTGGAGGACCAGGGGTTGATTCCGATCAACCTCTACAACTGCCGGCTCGGGCGGCGTCTGGTTCCGCTGGTGGCCTAGCCGCATTGGATGTATGAATACATTGGGAAGCACGACCCCTCCCGGACCAGCAAGGAATCATGGGAGGCCGAGGACTACAAGGCCGCCCTGAAAAAGATGACTGATGCGGAGTTCACCAGCGTGGCGGTCAGGCTCGCCCCGTACACTCCTGTGAAGAATGAAGCCCCCACAGTAAGTTTTCTTCCCAGTCGCTATTTCCGTACCTCAGTTCTTAGTCGCTGCGTTTGGTGTTTACTCGTGGTGGTTCTCAGCTTTTTCAGGTGTTGGAGGGTTGGCTCCCTTCGCTCGATGAAGAGGTTCCCCAGGAACTGGAGGAAGACTTCGAGGGAGACTCTTCCGACAGCGACAGGGAGGAGGAGAAGGTTCCTCCCCCAGCGCCTGTGGCTCGCAAGACCCGTATGCAGAAACAACGTGAGTTCGAGGCGAGCCGCAGCCTGGACGAACACGACAGAGGCGACGAGGTCGCGCAGGAGCACACGTCCCGGCCTACTGCTACGCCGTCGAAGCCCGCACGCAAGCCCAAGTCACCAGCAAAGAAGCCAACGTCACCGTCCAAATCGGCGGTGGTGTTCGAGTGGGATGACGACTCCAATGATGAAGATTCCCCCGAAGTCTTGCACAAGGCCCCAAAGGATGCGATCCCGATGAAGGGGTTGGAGGGCGAGGACACCGAGGTAGTGGTAGAGGTTCCCCTGGCGGCGATTGTGCCAACGGTCTCGGGGGTTCCAAGCCAAGAAGCGGCTGAGGCGATGACGTCTAAGTCGCCGCAGCCGTCAAGGGCGGCCGCGTCTTTGGAGCCGGAGATCCCCGCGACTGCGGCTTCATCGTCGAGGAAGCCCGTAGTGTCGTGGGCTTCAGACATCTTCGAGAGGGGGCTCACTCGCAGGCTGAGTCCTGAGTTGGACAAGCCTGCCCACATCAGCACCGGGCTTCACGTCCTCCCGGTCGCTAAGTGAGTATTGGTTCTTCATCCCGATTTGCCTCGCTCTTTTGTATTGTCGTTATATTGATTGTGGGAACTCGTGCAGGTCGGGGGCCAAGAAGATTGGTCGTCCTTCGATGGCTAAGATTCCACCGGCCGCCGCCACGGGAGAGGGCGACCTCCCCAAGAAGAGAAAGGCCGCCGGAGATGTGGCGACCGCGGAAGGCGCGAAGAAGCAGAAGGGGGCGCCGACAACGCCACAGCCAAGGACGGCGCCATGGAACCCGATGTTGCGTTAGTCGCTGAAGAAGTGGTGGCTGCGCGATCGGAACCAGTCTTGGCTGCGTCCGTGCCGAAAGTGCTGGCCCCGACAACCAGTGCCCCCGCCAGAGCGTCGGCGATGTTCCCGCGCTTCATGGCTAGGGGTTTCCAGGCGTGGCGGACACCCAGTCTCCGCAGAGTCCAAAGATCGTGGATGTGGACATTGGGTCCCGTCGTGGGCGCACTTCCTTCACGATCCCGTCGACTGACGCTGGAGAGCTTCATAAGATGCTTGGCGCTGCTATTCAGGTATGTCTAGTCCCAGAGTCCTTAGTCGCTGAATTTCAGCGGCTGGGAACTGAACTTCTTCCTACTCTCTAGTCCCCGAATTCCTAGTCGCTGAATTTCAGCGGCTAGGAATTGAACTTTTTTCCTACTCTCCAGTCCCCGAATTCCTGGTCGCTGAATTTCAGTGGCTAGGAATTGGGAGTTGATATTGGTAAGTGCTGAGGCATGCTGTTTGTTTACAGGGATTGCAAAGGGAGTCGACCGATCGGCAGGCTGCGAGAGAGTGCTTGGAGCGTGATCTGCGCGAAGTGCAAGAGGCGAACCAACGGCTTCAGGAAACTATTGGTTAGTGTCTTCTTTTTTGTCCTTTCCTCTGTCAGGTACAAACTGTTTGTGTACAACATGCTGATGGCTTCTCTTTTAGATGGTTTCCCGGGTGCGATTTCCAAGGCTCATGAAGGGTATGTTCCAGTCGCCGAGCTGGACGCGGTGAATGGACGAATAGCCTCCCTGGTCCAAGACTTGGAGGTGGCGAAAGCGGCCTCAGTTTCTTCAGAGGAGCGAGCGAAGGCTGCCGTTGCTGCGGTTGAGGAAAAACGCAAAGCCACGGATTCCATCATCGTGGGGCTACACAACGAGCAAACCGCCTTGGAGAAGCATGTCATGGAGAACTGCCGCAAATTCCTTGGTGAGTCTCTGTCTCTGCCTGACTCGTTTGTCGAGTCCCTGATTGGGGAGTTCCATAGTTTCACTGACGCCTGATTTTGCAGCTGTGATAGGCCAAAGCGATCTGGTGGTGCAGACCTACAATGCTTCGCAGTGCGTGACTGCCGTGGTGAACGCGGCCACGGCTTTGGCGTTGTGCGTCCAAGCGGCTCTTCAAGGCATGTCCCCCACCGAAGTTATTCCTAGGGGGCTTACAGAGGTGTGGCGCTATCTGGAGCAGGTGTCTGTCGTCGTGGAGTGGATGGCGCGCTCAGCGTTCCGGCGCAGGGCCACCACAGCGTTGAGCTTAGGTCTCACCCACTTCCCCGACGACTTCGACCTTGACGACGTGACGAGTGGCTACCCATCAGCGACCGGCACGGTGGAGATGTCAGAGGTGCTGAAGCTGACCGCGAAGGCCGCCCCTTACACTGATCGGGTCTTGGCTATGGGGGATCTACCGCCGTACCAGGAGACGGTGTTGGCGCCTGGCGACCCCAAGCCGGAGCATCGCGATATGAAGTCAGAGCAGCCCTTCTGGTCGTCGTTGTCAAAGTCGCTGACGACGTACCCGACAAACCCATGGCAGCCTTTTGTTCGTGTCAAGGGGGTGGCGCCGCTTCTTCATCAGGGCCCGTGGAATAAACAATGTAATTGTGCAATTTGTGATGTATGCCAAGTGGCGACTGCTGTAATGTATTTTGCAATGTATGCCAAGGGGAGTCGATCGACTCGTATTGCGACTAGGATTGTGTGGTGTGATTGTTTTTGGTTGAGCGAGTCCTCGAGCGCGTCCACCCTTTAATGTGGTATAGCTCGATTTAATACTTTTGTGTGTTGTTTTGGTTGTGCACTGTTTATCTCTCGCGTCTTATGATTGGCGAGTCCCCGAGCACGAGTAGGACTGATTTGTAGGCGAGTCCCCGAGCGTGATGCTCGACCATATTGGTCATGTTCCTGTTGTAGGTTGTGAATGCGTTGTTTGTAACATGTCTCCTCCCCTGGCTCGGAGAGCTAGTCGCTTGGCGAGTCCAAGGCATCTCTCTTACTTGGTGTGTTCCCGAGCCGCGTGGGGTTCCTGTTTTGCAGAGTCCCCGTGCGTGGTACTTAACTGTTCGAGTCGCTTTGCACGAGGATGGGAGGGACAGGTCGCTGTAAGAAGCGTGTACCGGTTGTCTTGGCCCGGTGGGCCAGTCGGGCTAGGCGACTCCAATGGCGGCTCCGGGTTGGCGTTTTCGTGGACGACCCAAGGCCCGAATATTTCCGGTGCCCTTGTGCCGCACTACTTAGCCGTGCCGGTTGCTCGACCAGATGTTGACTTCCGTAAGTAGCGTATTGCTAATATGTACGAGTGCAAGTGGCACAAGAATATGGCGAGTGGACACAATTTGTGCGATCCAGATGAATTTCATTATATATGCCAATAGAGTACAATGTGAGGTTCTAAGTATAGAACTTTCTGAGGAGGTTTACATTCCATGGCCTCCCGACCTCGAGCTGGCCGTCACCCCGTATGTTGATGAGATAGTAGGCGTCGTTGCTAAGGACTCGGCCTATGGCGAATGGTCCCTCCCATGGGGGGGAGAGTTTGTGCATGCCCTTCTTGTCTTGGGCCAGTTGTAGGACTAGGTCGCCCTCCTGGAAGGTGCGAGTTCGCACTCGGCAGCTGTGGTAGCGGCGGAGTCCTTGCTGGTATACGGTGGTGCGAGAGCGAGCCAGGCCGTGTGCCTCGTCGAGTTGATCGATGATGTCTTGGCAGGCAACCTCGTTGGTCGCCTCGACGTAGTTGGTGACTCGAGGTGAGTCATGCTCTAGATCAGTTGGCATTATGGCCTCGGCGCCGTACACCATGAAGAAGGGCGTGAACCTGGTGGAGCGATTGACGGAGGTGCGAATCCCCCATACCACAGAGGGGAGTTCGTCGACCCAGCATCCTAGGGTGCGCTCATGGGGCACCTAGAGTCACGGCTTGAGCCCGTGGAGGACGCTCTGGTTGGCGCGTTCTGCTTGGCCATTTGACTCCGGGTGGGCGACTGATGCGAGGTCAAGTTGTATGCCATGCTCTTCACAAAATTCCGCCATGGCCCCTTGGCGAAGTTGGTGCCATTGTCTATTATGATGCTGTGCGGGTAGCCGTACCGATAGATGAGCTCACGTAAGAACTTGCTGGCTGTCTTGCCATCGCTCTTTTTAATTGGTTGGCCTCGACCCATTTGGTGAACTTGTCGACTGCGACCAGGAGGTGAGTGAAGCCAGACGGGGCCTTCTTGAACGGGCCTACCATGTCCATGCCCCATACGGTGAATGGCCATGTGATGGGGATGGTCTTGAGTGCCGAGCCAGGGAGGTGCGTCTGGTGGGCGTACTTCTGTCACCCGACGCGTCGTTGGACGATGTTGGTGGTGTCGGCGTGTGCGGTGAGCTAGTAGAAACCGTGCCGCATGGCCTTGGCGACTAGCGACTTGGCGCCGGCATGATGGCCGCTGTCGCCGACATGAATGTCCTAGAGGATCTTGCACCCTTCTTCTGGCTGTACACAGCGCTAGAACACGCTGGTCACGCTGCGTCTGTGGAGCTCGCCGTTGATGATGACGAAGGATTTGCAGCGGCGCATGATCATTCACGCCTCCGTCTCATTGCTTGGTAGGATTTTGTGCTCCAAGAAGGCGACGTATGGTGCTGTCCAGTCGCTAGGTTCCACAACCATGGCGACTAAGGCCGGTTCTGGTTGTAGTGGTATCCCGACGTCGATCTCTTTTGGTGGGCTGACCGACGATTGTTGATGATGTCGAGGAATACGTCTACTGGTGGCGCTTGTCGGGTCTATCTGATGCGGGAAAGGGCGTCTGCCTCCTCATTTTTGCGCCTGTCGATCCACTCGACGGAGTAGCTATCGAAGTGTCCTCCCAACTAGTCGACAACTTGGCGGTAAGCGATCATGTTGGGGAGACGGCGTCGCACGTCCCGACAACTTGGCCGGCGACTAGGTCGGAGTCGCCATAACATCGTAGGCAGTTGACATTCATCTCCTTGGCAACTTTCATGCCGTGAAGGAGGGCCTCGTGTTCTACCATGTTGTTGGTGCAGGGCTTGAAGTTGAGGTGGAGCATGTAACGGAGCTTGTCTCCTTTGGGAGAGGTCAGTATGACCCTAGCCCCTGCGCCATCGGTGTTCTTGGAGCCGTCAAAATGGAGCGACCAGTAGTGGAGGTACGGGAGCTTCTCTGGCTGTTGTGCTTCTTCCCAGTCTGCAAGGAAATCAGCAAGGGCTTGTTACTTGATCGCTTTGCGGGGCTCGTATTTCATGTTGTGGACGCCGATTTCAACGGCCCACTTGGCGACTTGCCCGGTCGCCTCGCGATTGCGTATGATGTCTTGCAGGGGTGTGGAGGAGACCACCGTGATTGGGTGCTCCTGGAAGTAGTGTGGGAGTTGCCGCTGTGCTCGGAATACCGCGTACACCAGTTTTTGGTATTGCGGGTAGCGCTGTCGTGAGTCCGTCAGGACTTCGCTGATGTAGTAGACATGGCGCTGTATGAGGCACTCCTTGCCCTCTTCCGGTCGTTAGACGACCATCACGACGCTGACGACTCGAGTAGAGGCCACGACTTAGACGAGCATTGGCTCTTTGTCGAGTGGAGCAGCAAGTAGTGGGGCCACGAGTAGCACTTCTTTGAGCGCTTTGAGTGCGTTGTCGGCCTCCGCGTCCCATTGGAACGTGGGGTTCTTGCGCATCAGGCGGTAGAGGGGCATTGCCTTCTCGCCTAGTCGGGGGATGAAGCGACCGAGGGCCGCGACTCGCCCTGCCAACTTCTGGATGTCGCACAGGCACTCAGGTTTCCCGAGTTGCGCGATGGTGTCGATCTTGCTAGGGTTGGCTTTGATTCCTCGCTTGGAGACTACATATCCCAGGAGCTGTCCGATGGGGACGCCGAAGGTGCATTTTCCGGGGTTCAGCTTGATGTTGTACCTCCACAGGTTTGCGAAGGTTTCGGCTAGGTTGGCGAGCAGGTCGTCCTGGCGGGTGGATTTTACCACCACGTCGTCGATCTAGACGTGAATGTTGTGGCCAATTTGGCTCGCTAGGCACTCTTGCATGCATCTCTGGTATGTGGCGCCTGCGTTCTTGAGGCCGAACGTCATGGCCGTGTAGTAGAAGGCGTCGAATGGCGTAAAGAACACCGTCTTCTCCTCGTCCTCGACCGCCATCTTGATCTGGTTATAACCAGAGTAAGCGTCAAGGAAGCACATCGACTCCGATCCCGCGGTCGAGTCGATGATCTGATCGATGCGCGGTAGGACGAACTCCTCCTTCGGGCATGCGCTGTTGAGGTTGGTGTAGTCGATACACATTCTCCATGTGTTGTTCTTTTTTAGAACCAGGACTGGGTTTGCCAGCCACTTAGAGTATTTGATTGGCCGGATAAAGCCTGCGGCTAGCAAGCGCTGAACTTCTTCGGCGATTGCTCGACGGCTCTCTTCATTGAAGGGCCGTAGCGACTGCTTTACTGGTCGCACTTTGGGGTTGGCGTTGAGATTGTGCTCAGCGAGTTCCCTCAGGACACCTGGCATGTCAGATGGCTTCCATGCGAAGATGTCGCGGTTCTCACGGAGGAACCCGATGAGCGCGCTTTCCTATGCGGGGCTCATGTGCGCCCCGATGGTGACCGTCTGGCTGGAGTCGCCTGGGACGAGCTCGACGGTGCGGGTGTGTGTGGTCGCCTCAAACGTGGAGTTCACGGAGGTTGGTTTCTTCAGGATGGTGGGGTCGTCCTTGTTGATGTTGCCCGCGTATTTCACGAGCTCCTCCGCGTGGTCGGTCTCCACGGTGATGACGGCATCGGCAAGCTCGGCGCCTTTGTCCTTGCATTCCACGGCCATGTTGGGGTCACCGTGGATGGTGATGATGCTGCTTGGCCCGGGGAGCTTCATCATGTTGTAGGCGTAGTGCGGGGTCGCCATGAACTTCGCGAATGCCTGGCGACCCAGGACACAGTGGTAGGGGCTATGGAAGTTCACCAGCTCAAATACGATCCTCTCCATGCGGTAGTTTGCCGGAGTGCCGAAGGTGAATGGCAGCGTCCCAATCGGGTACGCCTTCCGACCGGGGACGATACCGTGGAAGGTCGTTAGGGTTGAATCGATGGCTGCTTCTTGGAGCTGGAGCCTCTTGAACATGTCCAGGTACAGGATGCTGATGGAACTCCCACCATCCATTAGTGGCTTGGGCAGCCAGTAGTCGGCCACCTTGGGCTTGACTACCAGGGCGACTCGCGCTGGGTATTCGATCCTTGGCGCATGGTCCTGGCGACTCCAGGTGATGCTCTGCTCAGACCAGTTGAGGAAGCGAGGGATGTCGACCTGTGTCACTGCGTTGATGGCGACCACGCGGGCGAGCACCTTCTTCTCGTGCTTGGTGCCGAGTCCGGTGAAGGTGTGTAGCGAGCCGACGGCGGTGCCGAAGCCGCCGCCGTTCCCGTTGTCCCGAGGTGGGTTGTTATTGGGGTCCTCCCTTGCTCGTCTCGCCTTCTCAATCTCTTTGAGAGAGTGGCAATCAGCGGTGGTGTGGGTGGCGGGTTTTCCCTCCCTACTATGGTAGATGCAGGGCTGAATGAGCAAGGCATCGGGGTCAAATTTCGGCCTTGCTGTGTTGTTGGAGCGGTAGTTTCCGCTGTCGCGGTAGTTTCCTCCGTTGCGGCGGTATTTCTTGGAGTCGTGCTGGCCGTAGCTGGCGTTGGCAACGAAGTCGACTCGCCCGTCCGTGCGGCACTTGACGGTGATGTGGGTGTTGCTGTAGTACATGTCGCGTAGGCGCCCACTATCGTGGATGCTGGTGCTGCGTCTTCCTCCCGACTCGTCGTCGGAGTCTTGGTTGGGGTCCTCCTCCGCGTAGCGCTTGGCGATGTCGAGGAGGTCGGGGATGTTGTCGAGCATCCGGTAGACCCTCTTGATCTTAGCGACCAGGGGTTCATACCGGCACGCGTTCTTGAAGCAATGTATCGCCGTGTCTGGGTGGATGCCGGAGGCGTTGACCCACAGTTCTTGCCATCTTTGGATCCAGCGGCGAGTCGATTTGCGTTGTCCCTGGATGCATCGCTACAGATCCTCTATGGTGGTGGCGCGGATGTAGGATCCCTCGAAGTGCCTGACGAAGGCGTCCCGCATTTCTTCCCAGGAATCGATGCTGTCGGCGAGGAGCGTGTTGATCCATTGCCGGGTCGCACCCTCCATCATCTGGGGGAGGTAGCGAGCGACGAGCAGGTCGGTGTGGCCTGCGATTCCCATTGCCATGAGGTATGTGTCCAGCTAGACAGCGGGATCGTACGTCGGGTCGTACTTTTCGATCTCCTTGGGGGCCTTGAAGTTGGCGGGGTATTTTTCCCCGCGGATCATGGGCCCGAAGTATTGCGGCCCGACTCGATTGAGCGAGCCTCTTGGTTCCGGGTCTCCGTGGTTGGTGAGGGTGTGCCTCAGGTCATTGGGCTGGCGCGATCGCCACGCCTGGTTGTTGATGATGTTCATTCGGGCATCGAGGGGCTGCCCGTTGGTGGCGACCGTGTTATTCACCGGTCGCGGCTTGTTGGTGGATAGCGCGGGATTGGCGGCCCGTGGTTGGTTCGCCAGGGGCTGCGGTGGTGGGCAAATTAATGCGTTGGCCACGGTGGGGTGGCCCCTTGATGCTGCCCTACTTGCTGATGAGCAGTAGTACATCCGCCCCTACGGGTCGACTCCCGCAGCTTGTTGCTCGATGACCCTGACGAGTAGGGCCTTGGCGTACTGGATCTGTAGCGCGCTGTCGCCTTGGACGTCGAGGTTGGCGATCGCGGCGTCAGCCGCGACGACGTTGTCCATCGGGGTGGAGTATAATGGTAACTCGTTGGCGTCGCGGGCTTGAGGCGAGATGATGAGCCGCGGTTGGTCCGGTGGGGGCGTGCGGCCGATGGGTGGTGGAGGGGCTCCGGTCGCCGGTGCACCGGGTGGTGGCCTCGCGGGGTTGCTTCCGCCTGGCGGCGCGTTCTCGCCTATCCGCGCTTGGCGGTGCGTGCGGGGTCGCTTTCGCCGTTGAAGTTCAGGACGCGGCCCTGGACGTTGGAGTTCAGGCGGGTCCTGATGCGACGCTGGTGATAGAGCGATAGCTCCCGCACCGTTTCCCGCTCGAGGCGGTATTTCTCGCGCTCGGCGAGTTCGTTGCGATGCGCCTCTGTGAGCCGCAGGCGGGCTTCCTCCACTTCTGTGGCCGTCGCAGTCGGCGGGATCGGCGTGGCGAACGGATCTAGCGGGGTGGCCGCGCTCCCTGCCATGTAGATCGCGTTGAAGCGATTGGATCTAGCGCAAAAATCCACGGGGGACTCCGAGCCGGAATCGGAGTCGAAGATCCCTATGATGGAGGAGTCCTCAAAGTCCTCGGGGTTGGAGACTCGTGTGATGGATCCGCCGACCAAGGCAGGGGTCGTGGAGTCGGCGTCGTCGTTTAGGGCATCGTCGTTGGTGGTGGCTTTAGTCTCGGCCGCATCACTGGCGGCCGAGTCGTACTCGGTCACGAGGCTCCTGATGGAGCGGACCTTCTCCTCCGAGAGTTGATCGGGGTGTGGCGGCGATCCGCCGACGATCACCGTTGCAGCTGGGTCGACCGCACCGGTGAAGCCGACGAAGAGGTTGATGGAGCCGACCGACATCACCGCGCCGTGAGTGACCGGGCATGACGCCGGGATGTAGCTGCTGGGCAAGATCTGTAAGATCCCGCCGATGGCGATCATGCGACCGGTGGCGAGCGGCCGATCGATCGGCGAGTAGGGTCTTGGCGCAGAACTCAGGCCAGTCCCGCTATGCCCCAAGGTGGGCGCCACTGTCGTTGAAATGGCCACAGCAGTCGCTGCCACTGGCAGCGATTGATTGTTTCGTGAGGAAGAGTTGGCGGCCATCTGCGGTGCGAGATGGGGGCGGATGCACATGCTAGATTAGATTATTGGAGAACGAGTTACAGGGGTGGCGAGCTCGGTGTCAAAGCAGCGAGTCGCTTGAAGGGATGTATGATAGAACGTGAGTCTCTAGGATACCCTAGGGAGGTTTATATATGAGGCACCTCGCTAGGGTTTACAAGCTACCCCCGAACAAGATAAGGATTCGGAGGTTTTGACCTAATCCGACTGGGCTTCTGTTACGCTCATGGGCCTCCACTCGCCAGTCGTCGGGCCTCTCCTTCCGTCGTAGTCCAGTCGCTGTCCTCCAGGCGCACTCACAGGCCCTTCAGCCCAATCGGAACGTCCTGCTGGGCATACCCCCTTGGCATATCCCCATCATTGTTGTTACTAAAAATAACACACATTCAATGACACTGGTGGATCCATAGGTGGTATGTGAAAAGAACACACATTTCAATGACTCTGGTTGTTGTTACTAAAGAGAACACACATGCAATGACACTGGTGGATCCATAGGTGGATTGTGAAAAGAGCACACATGCAATGACACTGGTGGATCCATATGTGGTATGTGAAAAGAACACACATGCAATGACTCTAGTTGTTGTTAGTGAAAAGAACATACATGCAATGACACTGGTGGATCCATGTGTGGTCTCTGAAGAGAACACACATTTCAATGACACTGGTGGATCCATATGTGTTATGTGAAAAGAACACACATGCAATGACTCTGGTTGTTGTTACTAAAAAGAACACACATGCAATGATACTGGTGGATCCATAGGTGGTATGTGAAAAGAACACACATTTCAATGACTATGGTTATTGTTACTAAAAAGAACACACATGCAATGACACTGGTGGATCCATATGTGGATTATGAAAAGAGCACACATGCAATTTCACTGGTGGATCCATATGTGGTATGTGAAAAGAACACACATGCAATGGCACTGGTGGATCCATGTGTGGTCTCTAAAGAGAACACACATTTCAATGACACTAGTGGATCCATATGTGGTATGTGAAAAGAACAGTCATGAAATGACTCAGTTGTTGTTACTAAAAAGAACACACATGCAATGGCACTGGTGGATCCATGTGTGGGATCTGAAGAGAACACACATGCAATGACTCTGGTTGTTGCTAGTAAAAAGAGCACACATTTGAATGGTACTGGTGGATCCATAGGCGGATTGTGAAAAGAGATTTTCCCTCTCTCTCGGTCACAAATCTCACAAAAGCCCAACCGTGTGGAGATCCCAAACATGTGCTCACTCTGGGTGCTATGCCCTGATTTGCTGACACATATGTCATGCGGATCATCTCCACAAACCGTTGATCCCATGTGATCCAACGGGCAGGATAACCCCTCCCTTCTCCACTTTTTTTATGCATGGTCAATCCGTGCCACCTCTCCATCCATGCCACCGATACTTTACCTCCATAAACAAGTGAAAATCCATCTATCTAACTAAAATAAATGAAATAAATGGTCATATTTCGAAGAAGCCATCGTCTTCGTATTCCGGTTCGTCCTCGTCTTCGTCAACGCCATGGTCCCTGCCATCACCGCCGTCGGTGTCCTCCTCTAACGACTCGGCACCGCCCCTTCCTCGAATAAGCGTGCTATCTCCTCATCAGAGTCCTCCTCCTCCTCTTCATAGTCCCACGGGTCCACGTCACTCTCCTCTGCTTCTTCCTCCAGCTGATCGATGAACGCCTCCTCGTTGGCTGAGTCGGACTCGTCCAAATAGCTATCTCCTCTCTTCTTCCTGGTCTTCTTCTCGTTCCACTTCTTTCCGTACTCGCCGGTGCAACACGCGCCCCTGTTCTGGCTGCTGCTCTGCGCTCGTCCGACGCTGCAGGTACCCCACTCTCCTCCTGCGCGGCCGGTATGATCTTCGACGTCACGGTGTCCTCGAGGGCCGATGTCGATGGATCCTGACGCGGTCGGACACGACGTGCTGCCTCAGCAGGCGACTCGCGAGCACGGACGATGCAGCGAAGAGCCAGGGATGCAGGACGGTCAGTGGACGGCTTGGACCTGACATTGCCACGGCGAGGGGGCATCGTGCTTGAGGTAGTTGTTCCGAATGGTCGATGGCGGGTACATAGAGTGGGGTGTCGATCTGATCAAGGACGAGCAGCAGTTTCGTGCGTTGTGTCCACGCATGCATTTGTTGATTATCAAAAAAAAAAGTTATATCTCGCGTACTGAACATAATTTGATCACAACAAAAGTGGCACATCGTATTCTAGACTCGTAAATATCCAGTGCGTGCCTGTCACGTGGAGTTCGACGGAGTTGGACGTGCCGACGTGATCGTGCAACAGTTGCGCGCGTCATTGCCCCATCAACACGTGACACACGCACGCGGGATGTGCGCGCCCATTCCCGTGACGAACACCCGACTCGCACTCCCCTTATTATATACTGGATTTTGGGCGGCGCCAAAGACCATTGAAGTGTCCATCGCAATAAAGACAAGTCCCATCGATTCCCTACCCGTGCGACTCTGGCTTCTTTGAGAAGGTAGACCGTACACGGTGGTCTTGTATAATAGTACTAGTACTACTGGACCATGGCATGTACTCTTTACTCTTCTCCCACACTAATAATCACTATCTCCTTCCTCTTACCGCCGCCACACTCACCCCGCAAGCCATGGCTCCACTGAGGAGGGGGAGAGGCCGGTCGACGATCCTCGCAGAGAAAAGGGAGAGAAATCGCCGCGAGGCACTTCTTGCTCTACCAGCCGCTCGAGCCTACCCTCTCATCGAGGCCCAATCTCCCTTGACAATGGCACCGAATGTTCTAGCAGGCGAGGGCTCCTCCCGGTACGGTCTCCTTATTCTACTTCTTCTCCATCTCCCTCTCCATCATGATCTTAATCAGCTTCTTCTTGTTTTTCTTCTTGTTTTGGCTCTTCCTCTTCTACATATTATAGGTCGTCCGTGGAGCCCGAATCCACCACGACGGAGGCGTTGCAGGACCCATTCGGCCCCGTTCCATGTCTCAGCGAGGTAGCAAATCTCCACGCTGTTATTTCTCTGAGTTATGATGTGGATTTCTGAGATGTTGTCCGCCCTGCATTGGTTTTTCTTCTTCTTTTGCGAGTTGTATTAGTTTTTCATGAATATGACTGGATCTCTTGGTCTTTCCTTAATACCGTTGTTCACAGATTCACTATGGATTTTTTGTGATTAGGATTAGTTTACCGTGGTCATGAATAGATCTCCAGGTTCATTTTTTAACACTGCGGCCAATAGATTCAACGGGGATTTTTTTGATCTATATTAGTATTCACCTGGGACCTGGAGTGTAATTGTAGAATTCTATTTCAATTAACATGAACAATGCAACGATCGAAGGCCGAGTACCGTGACAAGGTGGCCGCGATCAGTTCCAAGATTGCCAACCAACATGAGCTTGCACGCTCCCTCACCCAAGCTAATGAGAGCCTATGCAGGCAATTTTCTGTGTAGAAGGAGATCTCGCTAGATTTTGCACGTGACGTCGTTAGGCTACAGAAAGTGCTCGACCGTAACTTGAACAGGCAAGAATAGGCCATCAAGATAATCAACGAGCTCACGGAGGAGAAAAAGAATCTCGTGGAAAGATGCATTCTCCTGCACCACGAAGTCAGCGAGACACTCAGAGGACACGTCGAGGAAACCAAGGCTACCATCGGAGCCTACCATGACAGGAACTGTTGCCTGGATGCAGTCAAGGAGATGAAGGCGGACATGAGCAGAGGGATCACCGTACTCGAGGGTGTTCGGAAAGAGAACGAGGAGCTAAGGGCATGTCTGGAGGCGTATCGGAACAATGCCCAAGTCTGATTCCCGTTAGCGGGGACATGAATATCAGTTCGTCCTCCTCTCCTTTTGTAATGTTTAGGGTTCAGGGAGCAATGCCCATGTCTGCTTCCTATTATAGGGTGCAATAAGAATCCTAGGGCAACTCCTTATCTATCTGGACATGTGTTGGTGTTCATGTTCATGAATGGGCACCATGTTCTCTTTCCATTATGTATCTGGACATGGGTTTCTGCATTATGAGTTTGCCACTCTCCCACTACTATTTGGTGATATTGGGAAAAACCCACAACACACTAAACTGCTGATAAATCTTATTTGTCTTCGAAATTGAAATTATGACAGTGCCACTAGTCGATTCATAAAATGTTGATTAGTCCTAGATTGCTTCTTTCTTGAAATTATGACAGTGCCACTAGTCAATTCAGTTAATTATGGAAACTAACCAGCTTGTCCTGGTGAACTGAACAAACCATACTATGTATTTTTGTTGAAGGGAAAGAGGCAAAAGATCGACCAGGACCTGGCGACATGGCTAAATAACAAGATAGCAATCCAAAGGGAGAAGCAGAATTCCCAGAAACTGGCCTTTGACCAACTGCGTGCTGAAGTCACGGTCCTTTCTGACAAGTTCCAGAAACTGAAGGAATTAAACGCCGACTAGGCGAAGGTACACAGTGAAGGTCACGCCTCGGCTAGGAAGTAGACGGAGATCATGAAAGGGATCTTGGAGGAAAATCGTATGGCTACGGACAAAATTCTCCAATCCGTGATGGAGCGCTGGAACCTACAGCTGAAGCACGCCATAGTACTGAAGGAGCTGGCCAATCTTAGGGAGGAAAACAGGCAGCTCCGGGCCAGGCTCGCTTGAACACAACATATGTCTATTTAGTACTGAACTGCCTGGTTTATCCTCTGCAATGGTGATTTTGTAAGCGTGAACTTAACTCTATGCACGATATGTGTGTTCGTCTGAAATTAGTTTGCTCGAGGATTGAGTTTCGCTTAGTTCGGAAAGCGCAACTGCAAGTCTTACAATTAACTAGTTTCAGGCATTAGCACAACATAAATTATTCATCTCGAATTTCCTTTATCCTCTATAGTCTATCCCTGTTCACCCTCGTGCGCCTTCTTCAGTTCCTTCAACAGATCCGCAATGCAGTACTCTAGCTTCTTCTTGTCTTCCCTGAGCTAATCCCTCTCCTTTTCTACATTATGAATCAGCAACATGTGACTATCCTGAAGATTCTTTGCAGTTCCAACAACCAAGCTCCCATCGATTCCGTCGATTAGCTCTGACTGCAAATTCTCGATTTCTTGTTCCAGCTCCTTATTTCGTACCGACAGCTTGTAATTTTTTTCAGCTGCATCACTTACATCAGTAAATCTCCCCGACCTTTCCAACTCATACATCTCCCATAACTGTGCCAAACATTTCTTAAGTGCATCTGGCCACTCAAGATCCGCCCACTCTACTGCTTTACACACCGGGCCAACCTAAAAACACACACACTATAGTGTTATGAACATGCACGATACATTTTACTTCATGTCACAGTTGCACATAATGTAAACAAACCTGATTTGTACATCCCAAAAACCTTCTCCCAGTGTTACTGCCTTCGAATGCAACATATCTCCTCAGTTTTAGCCCATGGTCACATGGCACTTCTCCATCGAGATCTAGGCCCTCCCATTCGGAGTCGTAGATCGTCCTTGGTACCTATAGGTAAACGCAAAGCTGAAATCGAACATGATTGCATGCACATATGGAGCTCAGATCGAGAGATTTACCATTGCCTAACCCTAGCCCGAGAAAACAGAGGAACTCACATCATGGAAGGAATACTCGATGTCGGAGAGAAGGTTGTTGCTGCTCGATTGGTCGTCCTCATTGTTCAAGGACAACATGGCGAATGTGTCGTCGCAGGCGACGGCGTCAGCGTCGGCGAGAGAGAGAGAGAGGGAGAGAGAGAGAGAGAGCAGCCCTTCTACCGCTGCAACAATGACTAAATTGGCATGTTACAATAGTTTAATGGATACCATGCCCTTTCCCTGGATTACTGTCTCCTGCCTGATATGGATTCTCTTCACACATTCTCATTTCAAATATTAAACCTGCACTCCCTCCATCCCAATTTCATTGCCTACCGAAAACATACCAGTATATTACATCATCCAAAGAAACAAAATCATGTCAACTACAAGGTACTTATGCATCACTTCTTCAGTCATGGTTTCACAAAACATTACATTATAATCTCTCAACAAACATAACCACAACATGGTTTCACAAAACATCACATTACAATCTCTCAACAAACGTAATCACAGAAAAAGTATATTACATCAACTCAAGAAACAAAATCATGTTGACTACAAGGTACTTACACATCACTTGTCCTATCATGGTTTCGCAAAACATTACATTACAGTCTCTCAACAAACAAAATAACAGAAACAAGTACAGTACATCATCTCAAGAAACATAATCATGTCAACTACAATGTATTTATGCATCACTAGTCCAGTCATGGTTTCACAGAACATTACATTACCATGTCCCAACAAACATAATAACAGAAACAAGTACGGTACATCATCTTAAGAAACATAATCATGTCAATTACAATGTACTTATGTCTTATTACAACAACGATGGTTTCAATGAGTGACATGTCCGGAAATCTCAACAGCTCGCACAGCATTATATCGCAATCTCTCAACAAACATAATCACAGAAGCACGCTCTAAATGCAATAGTAGTCAATATTACAAATACAGGCAGAGGAACCCCGTGGTCCATATGACAAGCCCAGGGTAGCAGCTCTCATCAGATCTCATCAACGTCGACCACCTCATTCTGTTCAGCCACTACAGGGGCATCTACATCCACTATAACCTGTTCAACAACATCAGAAATGGTACAAAGGAAGAAAACCTTCCTGGTTCGCTTCTTTCACCGCATAATCTGCATAAGATCTTCAGTATCCAAAACATCTATGAATTGTTGCTTCTTATGATGCCACCACTGGATTTTTTCCATCTGCTTAGGGCCAATACTGATTTGCTTACCGATCATCTCTCTCATTTCATCAAGAGTTATGTTTTTGGAATCGACGGTGATCTCCACAGTACATGACGAAAATGGGTTATTAACTCCCTCATCAAGTTTTGCCATGTATGAATCCACCTCTATCCGTATACTGAACTTATCTAGATCAGCATCTATTGGTCCGTATTCTCTAGGAGCAGAATCTCTGGCAGCAAGATCTCCAGCATCTGCATACATATCATCAATCATCGCTTCAACTTTCACCTTACGATCAGCTGCACAACACTCCCAAACCATCGGAAGCTCATGAGAGTGCTCAATTTGCTGATAGGTATCATTCATGTCGCGCCACACCAATTTTGTCCTCTGTCTAGAACCCCAGGGAATTCTAGCGGCAAGCATATCTACTAGCTATGAAACATACACAACCTCTTTGCAATTCACAAGCAGATGCATATCTTGCCTGAACACAACCCTCTCGCAACCAAAATCAAGCTTTGCAGTTTACTGCCGAACATGAACTGTGAACTCATATAAGTCCCTTGTATCAAAGTTGTGCCTAATTTGACTAAAAAGGGGAACATTTCAGTTCATTCGATTCTATTATGCCGTAACTAATCTACTTGCAAGATAAGGCACAGATAAGAAAAATTCACCTCTCGCTCTTCTCCCGGGTTTTGTTCTTCGAGATCTGAGTGCTGCATCCGCCCACCGGAGCCGAACAATCCGTCGCCAGCCTTGCTTTTCTCTTCAACCCGCTGCTCGTAGGTACCTTGGGAGTAGAATCCTTGCTGGCCTCCTCGCTAACCGGGGCTGAAGACCTCGCCGCTGCTACGCGTTGAGCCCCAGACTTAGGCCCTGACAGAATCGGTTCAGTCGGCGACGTAGCTACAACCTTCGCCTTCCAAGACATGCTGGGCCGCTGCCACCGGATTCAGTGTCGGGGGAGGGAGAAAAAAGGTCCTCCGCCACCAGCAGATTTAGGATCGGGGAAGGGAAGAAAAAGGACCACCGCTGCTGCCGCAACAAGATTCAGTGTCGCGAGTTAGGAAAGTACAGTAATGGATTTGCCCCTACGACACGTGTAGGGTGGCTAAGAAGAGTCACCGGCGAAGGAGGGGCACAGCAGGAACTAGTGTAACAGAATATCCTGACTTAACGGACGCGATTTGAAAATATTAGGTTTGGCCATCATTCACTCGAAAGACCCCTCTCAGCAACTGGTGCTCCAACTTTTCGAATCGCGGTGATAAAAATCAACTTGGGTACTGCGTTGCCTGGCCACCCCAACTTTCGGGCCGCAAAATGATATTCTCGTGATCCTTGCCCTATTAAAATTTATATATCAAACAAGTAACTGGAATATAGGTCTGTCTATGAAATGAGCAGGAAAGATAGCAGAGTAGGTTTGTTGAGGTTTCTCAAATCTTATGATGGTGTTGTTGACCATTGGTTCCAGTCTGTAAGTATAATTTCGAGACAGACTTAATTTCGTACTTGCACTAGTATAAAACAGCATTAAATTATAATTTATTTGATATGAACTTTTATTTGTATAGACTGATACTAAAGCCTTGCGGGAACAGCTGACGTTTGACATGGTTTTGTCAAAGTTCAATGAAAAGTACACAAGAAAGATTAAGGAACTTATCAATCAATATAGATATATGTACTTCTATAATTGTACCAAAATAAAAACTATTTATTCAGTGTCTGTCATCATTTAGTGAAGTTTTATTTGTTTTTTGTTTGATTCGCAGAAGTGATGAATATGATGAATAATGCTGCTTCATTCAGAAACAAATTCCTGACGTGTGTTTCCGGCATGACTAGAAATTTATCGATGGAATTGTTGGCACTCCAAAAAATAGCCCGAATTAATTGTAATAGGGATTATTAACATTTAAGATTCCAGACCACTATCAGATCATTAAATTTATAAATTTGTTTTGACAGCAGTTTACAAAGCATTTTTAGGGCAGTTCATCTACAACTTTGGGGTAGTGCATCTCGTGTGCATGGCATTATAATGACAGCATCACGAAGTACTCAACAAGCATTGCATGATTTGTATTCGGTCAGTGCATCTCAGTGTACATAGAAAGTGGGAATGCCCTTTCATATTATCTTGCACTGAGCAGTGCACAGTTGGTGAGAAATAAAAAGGTGTTTATTAACGAAAAAACTTACTAATGCACGCACTGCCTATACTATAAATATAGCACTGTCATCTATACTGCACAACACTTCATTCAGACGAATAAGCAACTAGTATTCAATACAATGCAACAATTATGAACTGCCCGATATTTGTTGTGCATAACCTTTGTTGGACTATTCAAATTCTTGACCAGCGTAAATCATTAATGGAAATTCATTATTTTCAATTAAAAGGAATATGCAATCACATAAAAAACGAGAAAATTCAGAGCGCTTCAGGATAATACTAATACAATGCGGTTAAAGACAGGTATGCACTACCAATGAAGTATATATGAACTGCCTTCTAAATCCTTCATAAAGTGTTGTATGCATAGTGCAAGTCAAGATTCTATGGCAGTTCAATGACCGTGCAATGCACCCCATCTGCTACGCGCAGCGAGGTGCACTGCCCGTGTACGTAGTATGCACTGCTGAATGCTGTCTGTATCGATGTATACTTCTGACATGTTGGGTCTTGGTTCAATAATTAGTACCTTTCCGTTTTTCACCTACTGTGCACTGCTTGGTGAAAGATAATATGAAATGGCAGTGTACTAGCCGTGCAATCTAATCCCACCTGCTATATACATTATGATACACAACTCGAATATCAATCATGCACTGCTTGTTGAGTGCATCGTGGTACTGTCATTATAATGCCATACACACAAATATGCATTGCCCATGAAATATATATGAACTACCTTCGAAATGCTATGCAAGCTGCTCTGTCAAAAAGGTCCGAGATAACATGCGATGGCAGTGCACTTACCGTGCAAGGCATGTTGCATCGTGAATTGTATGTTGCATCGTAAATAGTATTGTTTACGACTTATAGTACACAACAGATGGATGTGTTAACTTTCGACACTAAATAAAATTGTATGATGCATCATGAAATTCTGATCAGAGCATGACAAGTAATCTGGGTAAAATTAATGGAATAAGAATTAGCTGAAAACATTAAAATTAGCATCTGATTTTTATATATTGTAATATATATAATAACTCGATGACAGTTAGGAGTACAATTTATATGGTATACCTATAATAACTTCCAGGGCCGTAAATGACAATGATTTCCTGTTGTTGCTACATTGATTTACAAGAATCATTGTTCTGCCAACTAGTTTACTATTGCACTGCCCTTTTAAAAAAAAGATTTGTACTACCCTAAAAAAATCTTAATAAAATTGGGCATTACTATGGATGACGGGAGACACGGTTCTCCGTTATTGTATCTAATTAGCCTTCATCTGCTTCCTCTACTATCCATCCGCAGAAGAGAAACAACTATTCCGCAGATTGTGGAAAATCTGCAGCAGAAGGAACCGGCGGCGCCGTCCTCTTTCCGATGTAAGGATTCTCTATAGCAACTTAACAAAACATCCCCATTGATAAGGATTCGAGATCATTCTTGCTACTACTCAATTGCGAAGAACTTACCGCTCTTACTTGGTCCCATCCCCAGAAGAGAAGCAACTCTTCCGCACATTGCGGAAAATCTACAGCAGAAGGAACCGGCGGCGCCGTCCTCTTTCCGTGGTAAGGATCCTCTATAGCAACTTAACAAAACATCCCCATTGATAAGGATTCAAGATCATCCCTGCTACTACTCAATTGCGAAGAACTTACCGCTCTTACTTGATAGCAAAGATTTCCTTGTAGAATCATTGATTCGTCGTTCATACTATGGAAACCTTGGTACTGAGATCAAGTCCACGATAAATTGAAAGACTATTATAGTCTAAATTAGTTTTTCAAGTTTGTTTTAGCAAAATATGATTCTAGACTGTATTTAGTACTCCCTCTGATCCAAATTAATTGACTTGGATTTGTCTAGATTCAGATGTACCTAGACATGTTTTAGTACTAGATACATCCGAATCTCTATAAATCCAAGACAATTAATTTGGATCAGAGAGAGTATATAGATACATCCAAATTCAAACAAACTTATGATATCCTTTTTAGGACGGAGGGAATAGGTTAGTAAAATTTAAATATCAAAACCCTAGCTTTCTATATCTAATACTTCCTCCGTTTCAAAATATAAGATGTTTTAGCTTTGTGAATAAAGTGTATCTAGACTTCTTTTAGTGTGTAGGTTCATCAAGGTGTGGAGTGAACATGGATATTAAAAAGGGTCTAGATACACTCCTTTCACAAAGCCAAAACATCTTATATTTTGAAACGGAGGGAGTATTTTATTACTACATCATATTTTTTATATGAGAAATTCTGTTGCATAAATCATACGGTAAGTAAAAAATATATTTATTATGCACTCGGACAACATACACAATTTTTTTCACAAGTAGGATCAGCTTCAGTAAATAATATTTTACTGTTACTTCAAATCAATTCCGATATTCAATGAATAATTAGTAATGCGTTGTGGTTAGTATAATTTTTTCTCATTTTTTATTGCATGCATAATTTTATAACCACTTGCACCTGCACCTGCACCTATGCTATTATGCAACTTGATGTTACACTGTACAGCTAGATGTAGTTAAAATTTAAAGTTTAAATTAAGCACGTCAAATTGAAGTGCTTCAGGTGCTCGGTTCAAAAATTATAACGTGTAATAAGATTGGTATGTCTCTTCCACTAGGGAAAAATGAGCTCTTGCAATGCTAGCGATGGACAATCTTCCGACGGTATGGCACAGACTGACGATGAGTTTGATGTGTCAGAAAATGAACTTAACTGGAAGATTGAAAATTACAAAATAAAGCTGGAGCTGAAAAAGAAACGCAAAATAGGTTCAAACATCAAAGGCGGTGTACGTAAGAAGAAACGAAAGATTGGTGGAGAACAACATGGCAGTCCGAACAACCAGAATAATGTTGTCATGGTAAGCTTACGTAATGTTAATGCATGTCATATTCCTTAATCGAGACTACAGTCTACACTAAGAAATTTCGAAATAAGTTTACGAATATTTGATACGTTTTTCCTGTAAACTACCAGGATATGTCCAAGAATCAAGTGATGGCAATTAAAAAGTATACAAGGGACAAGAAGAAGCCCCGTAGTAGGACTGGATCAAATTACACAGTAAGGTGCTCTCTCAAAGAGCTCAACAGATTGATTAAACATGATCTGAACGATCTCCAAAAAGTAGAGCTGGTGAAGATTGGCTGGGGTTTCATCCTGGAATACAAGCTAGATTCAAACATTAGTAGGCCCCTGATTATTAAGCTATACAAGAAGATTGATGTAGAAACTCTAAAAATGGAGTTTGTCGGTGGTAGGACTATAACTCTGACAGAAGATGCAGTGCATTCTGCCCTTGGTCTACCCAACGGTATTATAAAGGCGCCTCGGCCATCAGAAGCTGACGATACCTTTGCTTTACTGTGGCTTAAGAAGAAATTGGGTTTGGGAGAGAGGGACACTGCAACGGTGTAACACCTGACCCGTCATATCAAAAAGGGTGCAACGGACAATGTTACAATAAAATGCATAATACTTGTAATCTCCACAAAGCTTATATGTCCAGATTTAAACGACCACATCAGCCCAGAAGTTGGGGTAGTGAAAAGCCTTGATATCGAGAATTATGGAAAAATGGACTTTTGCCAGCTTGTAATTGACGAGATCAAGAGGGCAGCAATAAAGTTTCAAGTTGATGATATGAATCAAAGTGTTGCCGAAGGTTGCGCAGTTCTTCCTCTAATAATATACCTGGATTCGCTCAAGTGCAGAAAATCACTTATGACAAAAGAAACACCTAGAATCAAATACTTGGACAAATCATATCTGCTTGTTGTATTGAAAGCGGATGTCATTGACAAAGAGAGGTGGAGAAAACTGAATGTAAGTATTCTACTTGACCTCATCTTGTTTCACATAAATAATCATTCTATCAAATAAACTATTTTAAAATTACCTCTTCTAACAGTTATTCACGGTCCATGGAAATAATATTTGTTTACTCTTTGAAGTGGAAAAGCTACGACGAAAGAAGCTATTATTTGAAACCTCCTGTGGTAGAAACGACTTGTAACAAGATAACCTCAACCTCTAACAGAGAATTATAGGGTTCAGGAACAAAGTCCCAGAGGCTAGATCAATGCATAGACAAGTATACACTGCTAGAGGAAGAAGCAGGTGATGAAATCATAAGTGATGATACAAATGCTGCAATGATATATAAAGAACTTACCATGAAGCACAGGCACCTGAAAAGAAGTAAACTGGAAGCAATGGTTAACTGCTTTCGAGCATCCCATCAGTGTGCAACTGACATGCTGAGATGTTTTGATAGATGCGAGAATGACCTGACCAACGTTGCAAACATTTCAGGCACCAATCGAATCAATCAATCAAAGCATATAGCCGAGGCAGCAACTCATGACCTTAATGTTGGGAACGAATGCTCTACTATAGGCAAGTCAGCAGCGGTAACAGTGAATAAAATGAAATCAGCTGATAATAACACGCCCTGGAATTTTGACGATAAAGGAATCATGTACATGGAAAGAATAAAAAATATAGCAGCACCAGAAGAGGAGCACGACATTGTTACCGCAAGAGCCTTGGATGAACTGGTTCGTATATCTTAGACTTGTATTTAGCTACTTCCATCACACATGCACATACAAATAATAATCTATGAAATAGAAGTGTAATGTAACAACTTGTCCACTTTTTATAATTTTTACTGATATATTTGATGTGTTATTCAGAGTTGTTCTGCGTGCATAGCAACACCGACACCAGTAACAACGCATACTACGTGAGAAGGAGAAGAAAATTCTAAGCAATTTGAAACTGACCAACAGCCATCAACAACACAGCTAAGCAATGGTATTGTTGTATTCTGTAGATATGCTGCTAATAGCAAAATTACTAGGCGGCTTGACAAGAAAACTATTTGTAATAATGATGTAGGAGGAAACTCGTCTAAACAAGTACAAGGATGCAACAAAGATGCTGTAGGAGCCGAGGAAGACATGTTAACCACGCAGTTCAACAATGGTACTGTCACATTATGTCAAGATGCTTGGTTTTTACATTAGACGATGTTTTTTACATTAATAACATGTAATAGGAAATAACACAGTTTTTTACAAATATTGCTGCAGGTGTGACCATGTTGTTACCAGAAATTACTCACAAAGAAGGTTCCTCTAACCATGAGGTCGCTGTTGTTGAAAAAGCAATTCAGAAAGGACATCCGCATGACACAGCTGATGTTAGAACACAGATGGACAATGCAGACACCTCGTGTATTAGATCAAAACACCACGGAGAAGATGCTACTAAAACATTTTCGTTGCCAGAGCAAGAATTAAGAACACCTGTTACAAGGAGCAAGGCTCTTGGTCATAATTCCCCAGATAATATCAAATCTTACAAGAGGCCTCTACAAAACATCTTAAAACTTAAGTTGCCTGTGTACGTTCCCCCCACGTTTAAGTACAAGGAAGACGCCCCAGTTGCTCGTAGATTGGTACTAAGCAAGGATTTTCTAGAGAAGAATAAAGAGTAAGGATCAAACTATGCTTTGTGGATTCCTTTAGTAAAATATATGTGTATGTTGTCACACAATCATGGATCCCGGTTTTTATATTTGATCTTTTTTTCGTTTGTCTATGGAAAATCTCAGGCTGGTTATGGTGAAATATTCGTCAACTCTGGAACAAGGCCTGGAAATACCAAAATATTGGACTGCGGCAAGGCTTGCGGCATGTTTTAATGGAAAATGCAAGCTAGATGATGACATGATGGACTTCATAATTTCAAGCTGGGCACAGTATCCCGGACTACAAATGTCTGTTTAGGAATCGAAGGATATTATTGCCACTAGGGGTTGCTCGTTTATGTGACATTGGGAAAAAGGAGAATTTCACAAATTCTGGAGGACAAGATGGAATTTATCAGTTTGAAGCCATCTCTAGGATTGAACAATTCAAACTTATAAATTGAAATGCACATTTGAGCAAAGCTAAGATGGTACGTTTTTTAATACATAACTCATTAATAACATACATAAATATTCCGTATTTTCATTTATAACATATAATCAATGTGACTATTTTCCTTGCGCATCACAGATATTTTTGCCTATGTCATTTGACAATCACGTGTCTACTTACATCCTAAACAACTACCCCTAAGGTGGTCACGTTGAAGTTATTGACACACGGGATTACATAACAGAGAGAAAAGGATTGTCTAAAACAGCTTACCACAATCAAATTGGGGAAAAATGGTGTGGTTTTTTTACATTTATAACTTTATAATATAGCTAAAGATAATCTGCATAGTTTGAAAAACATTATGTCACTAACTATGCTCTACATACTGGTTTTTTCAGCTAAAGAGATTTGACAAGTTCGTTGACGAACTCTACCCAAGAACAAGCTTTCAAAGTGGGGAAATATTGTATCTAGATCAAAACATGTGAAGGTACAAAAAGGAGTTGAAGACATGAATGGTTTTTGGATTCTAAAGAGCATTGAGAACTACAACGGCATTCAACTTGTACATGATCTTAAAGATGTAAGTAATGCCAGTTTAGAATCAAAATAGTTTTACCAAATACAAAATTTTTATTGACATTAATGATATATCTTCTTGATTCGTTTGAACCATTCGACTAGATGGACGTGAGCTCAGCCATGGAGGAGTATCAGTTCTGGGCACTATTCTCCGAGGCCAACGAAGCAAAAGATGAACTACCGGAAGAACTGAGAGCTTTAGCACCTAAGTCGAGCTGAAAATAAACAACGATGTTGTATACTGTGGTGTTATAAAAAACGATAAATTACTTTATTTATTATGTAGAAGTAGAGTTGCTGTTTTCCAAGCAGTGCAGTTCTCTATGGTAAAGAAAAACAACTTATCCCCTTGTATTACATAGGCACCGCCGTGCCGGATGTAGATATATATGCACTATCTACGCTTCCGTGTTTACAATAAGAGTTTTGTATATAACTAACCTACCTGAGTTTGACATGCAGAACTGATTGTTGTTCAGACCATAAACTAGTAAATGGTTTTCAAAATGAAAGTATTTACAGTAAAAGACATTTGATATTCAGTTTGAATCTTATGAATTAACCACCATTAGATATACTACTTGATTTGTCGTATGCTTCCTTTTCTTGGCTGCCACGGAGAGCTAGCGCATCACGCCTTTCTCCATAAGTTCATAAATCTTTCCCGCCATCTTTCTCGATTAGTTCATTAATCTTTCCCGCCACTAACATGTATTTATCCCGCCATGCAGGAAATTTAGCAACGCTGGATTTCTATTTATAGCCCTCAACATTGTCTAGCTGCAACTACACCTATCCAGAATGTTTCGCCGTCGCCAACAACGCCACCCACCTTCGCCCTTGTCGCCAGACCCAAACGGAGCAAACTCCGCCAGATTTACACCTTTCCGATCAACCAAGAGATACTACGCACATAGATCTGAGTTGCCCGCATCAGTAGTACCACAAATGGAGGAGGAGATCCAGGAGGAAGGAGTCGTCGAAGAAGCGGTGGAGCCCGAAGCGGAAATAGCAGAAAATCAACAAGGACCTCAAGTAGAAGAAGAAGAAGACGATGAGGAAAAGGATCAGGAAGAGCTTGGTTCACAAAATCTAGATTCAGAAGATGATCCTGGTGTGGTTGAACCAACCACAGGAGAAGAACAAGTTGCCGATCCAGAAATTTCTACAGAAAAGGGTCATACAATTCCCTCACAGATTCAACAATGCAAGGAAAAATAAGTTGTTCAACAGTATCCTCTTCTAATTATAAGTTCGTGGAATGTATTAATTAGGATGCTTATTTGCAATACAATATTATTTTCATGCGTGTGTATATGAATATTACTGCCAGAAAAATTTCATCTTACCTTTGTGTTTATCATGTGCCTTGAAATCGTCGAGATAACAAAGATATTATTTAAGTCTATACCTATACACTTCCTTGTAAACATATACGTAAGGATGCTTCTCTATTCATTCTTTACATTGCCTGGGACAATTATATCGCACTGCCGAGACTATAGGTCTAGCTGATTGCGTTAAAGCTGAGAAAAGGGTGATTTCTTGACACATAGTGTTATGCTCTTGTCTGCTCTTGTGCGTGTGCACTGCCTTGTGAACAAATAATGCACTGCTCTTTACATTGAAGTATACTTTCTTCTCTAGTCGGTGTTTGCACTGCCTTCGAAAGGTATATTGCACTGCCTGTGCTATGGACGTAGCGATATATGACTTACCTCACGCTGTGCATAGGATCCATTTTGCGTCGAATGGGCTGCTTAATACATTTTTTTGATGGCAACATATTACTGCCTCGTCAATTCATAGCGCACTACTTTTGTATATGTGCACTGCTTCGGACCAATAATTGCACTGCTTATTTTATTTTTTCATAAAGTTGCTTCTACAGACGTAGGTGACTGCGAACCTAAGCACTGCCTTGTGAACAAATATAAGACTGCCTATACTCTTGACGTAACCATATATATTACTGTGCTCATGCAGTACAAAGGGTCTATAATGCATCGGATGAGGTGATTAATAAATTTCTATACTGAAAAATACTACTTCTTTTAAAACACATAGTGCACTGCTCTTATAGATGTGCACTGCCTTTTGACCGAGTACTGCATTTTTTTGCATTTTTTAATGATTTCTTCTCTAATCGTTATTTGCGCTGCCCGTGTTATTCCATCCAACTGCCTGTAGAAATGTAACTGTGCTCACGGAGTACACAATGTCCATTTTGCGTACGATGAGCTACTAAAGGGCATTCTTTTCTACCGCACCATATTACTGCCTTATTAACACACAATGCATTGCTCTTATTATAATCTTTAACTTTGTTAGTGTATAGTTATTTGCACTACTTATGAATGTTCTATCGCACCGCGTTTAATATTGCTACAATATTCACGTGTAATATATTGTTTTCTCCGAGAATTAGGTTAACTGAACTTCCGTCCGAGCACGAATTTCAATGTTTTTTGATATTCTAATATAGTTGGTTCTCTTATGGCTTTATGAGCTGCTAGTTTCAGTTATATCCTCCTGCCTGTAATATGGACTAAAAGATATATTTCTGATTATATTTTTGTTAGACACAAAACAATACAGTAGAATTATTAAGATTGAAGTTCGCTTAATTTTGTTTGCACTGCTCTGAAATAGTACAATAGCTCTGCGTTTAGTCGTGACAATTTTTGATCAGGTAGAATCTATCTATATTGCTTGCAATCACAAAACATTGCATGGCCATTTTGAAAAGTATTGTTTCTTGATAATCTTGAATAACTGATAAAGATAATAACAAAACTTAGGTGTCCTACAACACAAGTCACATAACGTAATAACACAAAAAAACAAGCGACTGCGGTGAAATACAGTTTCCAGGTGGCTAGTAATTATTCAACCATTCAACGCGGGTGGACTGCAATGTGAACACAAATTGCCCTGCCTATTTTGTTTTAATATAGTTGTTTCACCGTAGTTTGTTTATACTGCCTCTAGTACTAATATTGCACTGTGGTGAATCTCGATAAAATAAATTGATATACGTGCCTCTATTATACAACGCTAAATTTCCGTAGATCCTGATGAACTATATGTTACATTTGCCAAGTGTGAGAATATATTTTATTACTTAGCTATCTCCAAGTAGTGCACCTTCGCATCTAGAGGCAGTGCTCCTTAGTTGGGCTCATATGTAAACTACGTGGCGTAAACCCGCCGACGGTTAACATGCGTGCATACAACAATGCATCTCAACGGACGGCTATGATTACACTGTTACTCTTTTTACCTCTTCTCCTCCGTTACTGCTCCACTTTCTCTCTCTTCCTCCACCGTAACTGCATAGGGGTAAGCAACGGCGGCAACTCCTTGGCGTTGAAAAGCTTCACTAGCGCTAAGGACTACTGCTACTTCAGATTCTCGACTGGCGGTACGACGACAAGCCAGGTGTCACAGATTCTCCATTCTCATCCTAGATTCGGCCTGGTGTTGTCTGAAATTCCACGAAGTATTTTCCTCTCGTTCTCCATTTAGTTGGGACACGATTTTACAAGCACTAATTGAACTTTTATTAGGGTTTTCTCAGGGGTAAAAAAGGATAGATATAATGCGGATCGAAATCGTCCACATAAGGTTCCTAGAATTTTCATCCCCAAAACAGTTATTCATCGATTTCATGGCTGACGAAAATCGCTGTCACGACGGTTCAATGCAGGTATTTTGATTATTTTTTGGCCATATTTTAGAGTGAAGTATATATAAAAAAATGGCTAGCACACATGGTTGGAACAATTTTGAGAATAACTAACCACGAGCAAGAAAACCACTAACCAAACTAATCTAGGGTTTCTTTCGATTTATTATTTTTAATGTCCGTAGTGAAGTAACATTTTTCTCAACAACTTGGTTGAAATTCGAAACAATGACATAGTTTTCAGATAAGAACTGCCAATTATAACTTCAATGAATTGCTCCTCTACCGAGTACACAGTTTAATAGTTCAAATTTTGGTGGGAAAGTTTGCACCTTTGCTGCACCAATTTAGTAACTGAAATGCACTGCCAGGAATTTTGTTGACCGGCGTTGATTTCGTACTAGTTGATTCTTCTTGATTCATGAGCTCTTTGCTGACTATACATGTTTTTATTTATTCACTTGATTCTAGTAATTTAAATTACGTATGTGTTTAACTGTTGCTCTGTTATTAATTTTTTTTAAATAACATCATAGTGTAAAATATAAATTATAATGCATGATTTAATTTTTTCAACATAAACTTCTGTAGTTGAGTATTTGTTCATCTCATGGAACACGACGATTAACCAAGAGGAAACACAACAGTGTGGATGAAAACATAGAAGCTGGGTCTGGTACTCAAGATAACCCTAATGCTGCTCAAGCTTTCATAGATAAACCTGGTTTCAAGAAGCAAAAACGTGACACAGTTCACAAAGAACTAGCAGACATGAAGGATGGTGAGATCATAGTGAGAGGGTCACTTTCAGAATTACATAACTTTCTCGAAAACTATGTAACAAATGAATAGAAGGTTTTTTTGAGGAATCATGGCTGTGGTTTCATAGGTTATTTCAAATTGAACGACAACATTTCCAAGAAGATGATGCTATGGCTATACAGTAAATTCATACCTGGTTCTCTAACAATTGCTCTTGAACAAGGGGAAGAGCTTGAAATAACAAAAGATGTGGTGCAAGCAATTTATGGTTTTCCAAAGAAGAATATGTTTGATGCTCCACGACCTTCAAGTGACCGCGATACAAAAGCTTTGCGGTGGCTGAAACAGCAGCTCAGTTTGAGTGAGTCAGATAACATTATACCGAGTAAGCTTTATAATCATGTGAAGAATGGTGGAACATCAGATCTGGCAATGAAACTCATATTTCTTGTGTTCTTCATCAAAACAATGTGCGCAATGAGTAATGCACGTATAAGACGGGAGGCTGGTATGATCATGGATCTCGATATCAAGAAAATTCAACAGATGAACGTATGTAAAGTTCCCCTTGATGAGCTAAGGAGGGGGCTCAGAAAATACCAAGATAAAAAGGAAATAAAAACACACCTGGGGGTCCAGCAGCATTGCCTCTGATCTATTATTTGGACACTCGTGCACACAAGAAAGCAAACTTGACTAACCTTGCACCAAGAGTTGGTCACCTCAAATTGAAATATTTGGAGGAAATCATATCAGGTGACTGGAACAGTGACACTAGAAGCTACGAAAGCCTTTGGGTAAGTTGTATTTATTATAAAAATCATGTTTATATCTTCATCTAAGAATTTTACCGGTTTGTTTTGAGTCAAATAAATTTAAACTATGTTAATTATCCAAGTCAAAAAAAAAAAAATCACTACTACGAAAAAATCTAAACTAATGCAACAAAACACCTACGATAAAGAACATATCGTCTGACTGTGTTTATTTAATTATTTTATACTGCAGGCAAGAAGTGATTATCAACTTTCAGACTTAATTAGATGTGTCAACACTACTTGCCTAACGGTTTGTCAAAGCTCAGATGCTGCCGCAGGTTCTGAAACAGCAAATATCGATTTAACCAAAACCATAAATACAATTGGTAACAGCACTCCATTGATACAAAACATAGATGATGAAGCATCTAACCAAGAGGAGGTTGGTAAGCTCAATGCGATTGTTCGGTCAAGAAAGGATGATCTTGAAGTATCTCTAGCTAGATTAAGGATTGTGAAGGTTGACCTCATGGAAAAGAACAATATTATGGCCAAGGAGAAGGAAATGGCCATATCAAACATCATCATACACAATGCAAAGTATGAACAAGTTCTAGCAAACATGGACCAAATGGAGGAAGTGGACCAAGCAGATAAACCAGAGAAGGTGGTGCTAAATGAATCTACTGAACCCTCTTCATCTAAACTAGAAGCAGATTCAAGTGAGGAGCATCCCTCCATACATGCTGAAGACACTGTTATACCATCATTGAGTACACCTGGCACAGACGTCAATGAACTCATCAATGACCAGACAACGGAATTAAGTAAAGGAGCTATAGAAGTAGTGGACGATGGAAAAAAGAATATAGAGACCAGAGAATGAATGATGCTAGTACAACTCAAATTACACATGAGGTTGCGACAGACAACATGCCTTGTTCTGGTACAACAGATACAAATGAATGTGATACAGATTTAACAGACAACATTACTGATATTATCATGGAGGTTGTTAACAACGAGAGACAACTTGAATATGGTAATGATGAAGTTGATGTTTGCGTGCCTCAGTTATGCACAGTTTCAGTTACAACCACAAGGAACCAGGATCCTAATGTGGAACATGATGAAACAGGAGTAGATCAGCAAGCAGGACAAGTAGAAGACCAAACCAATATCAACGCTGAATATTCAATGACAAGTGATCATCTGGAAGAACTGTCGGATGCATCAAATGTTATTGAAACAACTAAAATACCAGTAACTGCAAACACTGCGGCATCTGCAGTTACAACACCTGTTGGGTCTGTCGAGCAAAACACTGATGATAATTCCACCTCACATGCTGAAGACATCACTGTACCATCATCAAGTACACCTGGCATAGAAGATGCTGAACTTATCAGTGAGTAGTCAGAAGCACTTGTTGATGAAGGAATGAAAGAAGACAACGACCAGAGAATGAATGATCCCAGTGATACAATAATTACTTCTGAGATTCCGACAGAAAAAATGCTTGTTATGGTAAAGCAGATACAAATGCATGTCATGATGATTTAACAGAGGGGATTACTGATATTCAGATTGAAGATGACAACGATGAACTTCAACGCGCTAAAGATGAAATTCATCAATTCGTGACTGAGGTACAGATTGATTCAGGGAGCACACGGGACCAGGAGCAGGATGTTGAAGTCAATGAAATAGAAACTGAGCAACCGGCAGAACAAGGAGAAAACCAAATATCAACTGATGATGAGTATTCAATGAAGGGTGATGATTTGGATGAATTGACGCATGCACAAATTGTTATTAACACATTGCAAATACCAGCACCTACAAACACTACGTCAAATACAGTTGTAACACCTGTTACATTTGTGGAGCAAAAGATTGACGACAACACGGATGGTAATCTGGTTGAGCAGGGAAGACACAATGAAGAACAAGAAGATGACTTATGCAACATGAATAATAATATTATACAAGATGAAGCAATGAGGATTTCTGATGACAGACTGCCATATGACAACGAAAAGACTCCCACACCTGAACATCAAGCAGAACCAGAAGCATCTTCTTTTGAAAATAACTCAATGCCAGATATAGAAATGATAATTATCGATGGCATAAAAGATTTCAACGCCATTGATAATATGGATCAATTGAATTGGAAGGGAGTTCAATTTAATGAAACCATGCCATACCAACAGGTTATCTATCTTTTAGATCTTACCAACAATATTTTTTTTTTATTTCTACGTATATTTATAAACATTATATTATGTTATCTGATCACTTTTAAATGTATAATTTAACCAGGAAAGCTACATAGACGACGGTAAGAACATAGCAAACCCAGACCTCGATGCCAAAGTAGATAGCTGGATTACTGACGATAATGCTTCTACAGATTTACATGGTTGTAATCTCCAAGAAGGTAAGTACAGTTATAGTGAAAAGATATTTTGTCAAAAAAAAGATTTACCTCTGAATAACTGAACATTTTTTTAAAATAAAATAATGAATGGCTGTCAAGATTGTTATTACAAATAACCATGATGATATTAATTTGTTTCTACTCATGGAACAGGCAAACAACAGTACGAGCAACCTGATGCTATAGTACCTGTTCGCGATGAGGCGCCTTTCAACCAAGGTGATTTTTACACACAAAACAATAATAAGAAAAAAAATATAATCCTACGTAAACAAAATAACACAGTTTATCACAAAATTGCAGAGGAAGAAGCACACGAAGACTGGCGAATTAGTAGTCAAAAGTTTCACAGTATGATGTTGAGATTCCACACTACAGAAAAAGTGCAAAAGCAATTTTTTCAAGAAACAATTATATATAGTAATCTAATATATATTAGTATTGCTATAATATACTGAAATTTATTATCAAACTAACTTATTCACAATAATTCATGCAGGTCATACATTTTGATAAAAAGAAAAGGAGGAAAGATAGTAACTGCAGGAGAAATTGCAGATTCATTCCGTGATAGAGGAACTATAGAAAAAAATATTCTCGATTTAGCTTAGATTATCTTGCAATTTCTAAAGCAGAACAAGGAACGGAATATTTTGGTCCTAACATAGGGGTAAGCTCACAAAACAAGTATATAATATATAATGTTAATAAATATGTTTACATATATTTCAACATAACCTTGTTGTTCATGCAAAAAATAAAAAAATAAAACTTTTTTTCAATTGTTTAAATGATAGTAAACAATATAAGCTTGTTACAGGTATATTTGACTGCTGATATCACACAAATTCCACAAAGGACAAGGAATCTATTTTTGGCTCAAGCAGAAGACACGTTACCTGCATATAATTTCGTAAGTTGAATTTTTCCAAAGAATAGTGAATAATCCTCAAGTAATATATTTCAGAAATTTTACATTAAATTGTTTACATATTACATAATTAGTAATGATTCCTATAATTTTTTATAGGTAATGATTAATATACCAGACGCCACGTATGCATATGAGAATCGAGTGAGAAATCACTACTTCTTATTTATAATTGATTTCGTATCAAGGAAGAAGAGAATACTGGACTCAGGAAGAAATCCAGACGATGAGTGTTTGCAAAGAATAGCTATCAAAGTCATAAACAATGTTAAAAGTTTATGGCAACATGAGTTCGGTCAAGAGCATAAATAATTAATAAGCTTCGACATTGACTTTGGTGATATACCAAAACATATCAGTGTGTAAGAACTAACTGCTCCCCTTGTTTTTAAATTTAGATATATCAATTTATGTTTTAGAATTAATTGATAATTTATTATTACATTATATTCAATTCCCAATGAAGACGGTACCTTCATGATGCTACAAGCGATGAAAACCACAGTAATGGATTCTTACACAGAATTTACAGCAGAAGACATGCCTATTATTCGCAACATGTGGTTCTATATATAGAATGTTCAACGAAATGGAAAACACCTATATACTGTTGAGTGGGTTGACTACAAATACCGAAGGTACGTTGCGTTATAATATAACAATAATATAATAATAATTAGAAGTTTAATTTATACAATTAGAATCATGATGTATGCAGACTAACAACATGCTTTTGATTTTGTTTTGTAGGAATTCCTGAACTTGATTTGAGTACAAATGCAAAACAAAACACTGTCATGCAGTCTCTTGAGTTGGCGGCTAAAGAAACAAAGAGATTGCTAATTGACGAAAGGAGTCCAGCTCAACTCCATTTCACAGACATGGAAGTACTCAGATTGGCTAAGGACATTGAAAATGAATCTAGTCAGGACCGTGAGAAAAAAAGATCAAGAAGAGCAGAAAGCTCAAAATCTTGGCTATGATATCAACAATGTCTCCAGAAAAGGCTGGAACATCCGAAAGAGTAACCAGAAACAAAAAAATCAGGGATGAAACACCTGCGGTTAAAATGTCACAATCTGAACCTATTACAACACTATAAGAAACATCGAGCATGCCATCAAGGCCGGCTCGGCAAGGTCAAAATACCTTTCTAGTTTTCAAGCATGTCCCTTTTAAATACAAGAAGCACGCAGCCGTTGCTCGAAAGACTATCTTGGATGAAAGTTTTCAAGATAAATATGCTCAGTAAGACATAATATGGAGTTGTGTTTACATACTAATATTATTTAAAAAAAGACATATTTCAGATCTTTCATTTAAAATACTCCCGCGATGGCGCCCTTTTTCTAGCGTTTTCGTTTAAAACATGCACATATAAAAGTAATAGATAGTATGCGAACTTTTCACTGTTCCAAGGATAAAAGCTTAAATGCATCAAGATTTGTTCAATTTTATAATAAAAGGTTAAAAAAAATTACAATTTTGGAAAATAAGTATCAGTACTTGCTTTACCATAATAATTTGGAGTAATGACAACAAACTTCTCTGATCTGTTACAGCAAAATCATTATTCAGATTCGAAGAATAGAATCTGGAATAATGATAGAAGCAGAATGGATAGGCCGAGATCTGAAAAACAATCTTAAACAAGGAGGGATGGCTGGCAATCAATTGGTTCAGCATTACATAGACATATTTATGATAAGCAATTCCTGCAAAGGCTTTGTGGATGGAGGAAAAAGATTCATATGCAACCTTTCAGTCTCTATGCTGACAGAATTCGAGAAGGAAAACTGGAACTGCACAGAACAACGTGTGAAGCAATTCAAATCATTGATGGAAAATTTTAAACCAGACATGGCAAAACTGATAAGTTTCTCTAAATTTTCAAAACATCTATTTCAAAGAGGATTATACAATAAATTTCGAGAGCTTACTATTAATGAAATAAACTTTTCTGTTAATGGACTTATTGTTATATATTTATTGCAGATTGAAATACTTGTTGTCTACAGCTCTCACTTTACAGTTTACTCCCTCAACATGTATATCAGTGGAGGTCGCCTTGACATAATTGACTCAAGGAAATACACCAAGGATTACTTGTTTAAAACAAGAGCAGAATATCACAGCAATATTGGACCAATCATGGTTAGAACATTACTTTCATATTAATCTTCCAACTGCACTATTTAGAATACTGATCAATAAATGTTGCATTACATGAAAACAACTTAAAAGAATAGATGAACTTGTTAAAGCGGCATATCCTAGTCAAAATTTTCTAGAATTCGCAGAGAAGTTCAACGAAGCAAAGTTCCCTAGGTGTCCAAAGCAAACAGAGAATGAGTGTGCTTACTCGATCCTAAGAAATATACACTGGTACAATGGAGACACGATAAAATGCAACCAAGAAGAGGTAAGTCGCGTTGTTTATGTTACAATATAATCTGCTTCGTATTTTTTCTATTGGCAACATACATTCAAAACATACCAATTTCCTGATTGTTAAACAGTTCTCCCCTTCCACAATGAGAGAAGAATTTAACTACAAGATGATATACGGGATAAAAAACAATCTACTTGATGAACTTCCTGAAGTATTGAGAGCATTCAGTCCTACTGTCAATGAGAAGGACATACCTGACTGAAGATGATCATTAGATTGATACTTGTAATAATATTAATATACTAGGTTGTTCAGTAAATCTATGTAAATAAAATATTTCTTATATTTAAGATGTTTGTATGAATCAATATGCTAATAATACATGCAACTAATATAGGCACTTTGAATGTACATGGACAGGCTCCGCGTGTGTATGGCGTATGCACTGCTTTCCTATTTTCATAAAATACATGTGCGCACGGTGCAACGTAAGGTGCCACGACACCGCACTGAACATGCATTACACTTCACCTACAATACAAAGGGAAAGGGACTGCCTGTGAAGCAGGTATGCACTGCCTTACTATGGTCCGTAAAATTACTGTGCGTATGGTGCCAGTTAACGTGCCGAGACAGTACACTGACCGTGCAATGCATTGCTCACCCAATGCACATTGAATTGAAACTGCATGTGCAACACGTATGCACTGCGTTATTATGGTCCCGACTGAAGTTTTTGTGAGAAAGGTTCAACATAAGGTGCCACAGCAATGCATTGATCATGCAGTGCACACCAACTACAATGCACAGTGACACGCACAGCCTGTGAAGCCGAACACTGTGTTCCTAATGTGAAAAATAAGGTGCCACGGCAGAGCACTAACCGTGCAATACACTGCACCTGTAACAAATAGTGATACGCACTGCCTCCAACATAAATATGCACTGTGGTCCTATGCTCCTATGCGGTCCTATGCTTCTTAAAGCTGCTTTGCAAACAGAAAAAGATAAGGTGCCGCGGCAGTGCAGTGACCGTGCAATGTACTTCACCTGCAGCGCACTACACCTGTACCTGCAATACACTGCACCTAACAAATAAATATGCACTACGTTCCTATGGTTCATAAAGGTAACGTGTGTATGGTGCAAAATAAGGTGCCAAGGCAGAGCAATAACCGTGCAATGTGCACTGCACCTAAAATTTAAAGTACCACGCACTGCACCTGTAACAAATACTAACACCCACTATCTCTAAAATAACTATGCACTGCGGTGCTATGCTTCTTAAAGCAGCTTTGCGATCGGTGTAAGATAAGGACCCGCGGCAGTGCACTGGTCATGCAATACACTGCACATGTAGCGCACTACACCTGTAACTGCAATACACTGCACCTGACAAATAAGTATGCGCTGCGTTCTTATGCTTCGTTAAATTACCGTGCGTATGGAGCAAAATAAGGTGCCAAGGCAGATAAATAACCGTGTTATGAACTGCAACTAAAATTTACAGTACCACACACTGCTTGTTAATCATGTACGCACTACATCGACGTCATCCATGAAACTGTTGTGCAAATGGTTCAAAATATTGAACGGCGGCAGTGAACTGACCGCACCAGGCACACTGCATTCCGTCTCTCTACACTGCCTATCCTATCTATCGATAACTGCATAAAACGAAAGTATATGAAGGATTTCGTTGAAATAATTAGCATTATAGTCTCTTTCTATAAAATAAAGAGACGCAACCTATCCATTTAAGTACTCCTTTTCCAACTTTCTCTAAAGCTCGTTCCCGTTTCTGCCGCCGCCGAGAAACCAACTCCTAGCCAAACTTCTGCCGCCGCCTTCAACGAAAGATCATCGATTCGCCACTTCCGCGTCTTCGGTAAGCAACCAACATCTTTTAATTTTCTAGCAAATCATTTACATTGTATAAACATTAGCAAAAATGTTTGCGTGCTTATATTCCTCCAGATCTAAATCAATATACTGAGATTTATACTGTCCAGATTGTCGCAAATATGAGTTCATTAGTATGAGTTAAAGATAGAACACGATATATCTATATGATTTTCAACTAACACTAAAGTTCTTATACTTTTATTAATGGTATGATGACAATGTTCATTTGTTTAATTTGACAAACATCAATAGTAGTTTAATTACTAGATTAATCCTACTTATTAGTTCCAGTCTAAACGAAAAACTATCGCATCTGCTAGGCACATAAACAGCTTGAACCATATCTACAGAATCAGATTATTAGAAGCAGCATAATTACAAAATATAAGAAAAATTCCAGGCACAAATTATAAATTATTTTATATATGTATAAACATTTAATAACACACAACTATTTTTATTGCAGAACAAATAACGCCATGTCAAGTTTGTTTCAGTCACTGTGGTAAAAAAATTAGAACATCCAGGCTCAGAATTCATTGTTCGTCTCGTAGAAGGCCGGTTCGAGCATTCACTAGTATGTATACACTACGTTTCAATATACATAAATCCATTTCTTAATATTTGTTAACATAATAGTCCTCTCCTTCACTATATCATTTCATAGACTATACCATGCAATCTAAGCTTACAATTCAATGACATAACTGGACTTAGAGTGGAATTCCAAACTCTTGGAAAAACATATTATGTTGAAGTCCACAAAGAACGCACAATTACTCGCATTACAGGTCCAGGTTGGACAAGGTTCGTCACAGAGAACAGGATTGGCGCAGGAGCACACCTATTCTTTTCATTGGGAGCTCTAGGTCCAAAGATCACTGCGATATATTTTGATTCTGAAAAAGATAACAACAGCAGTGATGATGAAAATAGCAATGTCTCAGTGCTTAATTCTACATTTTTTCCAAGACATGCACCCTTACAGATTCTGAGGAAAATTACTTATTCGATATCTTCCCCTCAGCCAATTCATTTTTAGGGTTGCCATTTGTGACTCGTTTGACAAAAACAAACATTAATCAACACAATACGGTATGTTTATAAATTTAACTTTATTTATTTGTTTATTGATTTCACATTGGTTTAATACATTCATAATGTTATTCCTAAAAAACATCTTCCTTCTATTGCAACTTGAAGTTCATTTCTACACTTGAAATTGCTAAAGAAGGTATTGTTGGAGTACACTTAGGAGCAAGTGGTAATGTCAGCGCCATGGCGTACAAAACAACAAAAGATGGCCGCATCCCATTCAACAAAGACGCATGGACGAACTTCGTTGAAACTACAAATCTCAGTGTTGGACAAGCAATACTGATTACAGCGAAAAAAGATTCACAGCTTAACCTTGAAATGATATTTGTCATAAACATCATTATTCATAGTAGCCAGGCATTAGCAGAGTCGTCGGAATCAAACTCCGATTGATAATTTGCTTATTTCTTATGTCTGTTAAGAATATGTACTTGTTTATCTCTTATGTCTGTTTAGAATTTGCAATGTACTAAAACGAAATGTTTGTGTCCTGCTGTTATCTTGTAATACTATTATCGGTGCTTTAACTACGCACTGACTGTTATAAATTCTATGTGGAATCAAATTTCCAGAATATAAACAATAGACATTGTGCTCCTACAGATTTGATTAGTGCACAATATACATATTTAACATGAACATATTGTAATTACAATGGAAAAAATAATATTAGATTAAATAATGATTATCTACTATAAGTGTATAGCCATACAATGAAAAAATATAAAACTCAAGCGATACATGTACAAACCAAGTTTTCAAAGAACTGCAACATCTACACTAATAGTTTAGCCCAACAAGGACCACCAGACGGAAACCCTACAACAATCAAGGAATTGTATATAAAGACATACAACGACCACACCTAGTCTCACACAGCTCAGAAGCCGCCACCTTCCATTTTGCAGCATGCTACGCGGGTCATGAACAAATACATGCTTGTAGATGGAATCATAGGTCCAAGAAATATTAGATACAAATCAAATTGTTCAGCTAGAGGTGAAGCCAACCAGAGAATTACATATAGGAAGGGATCTACCAATTCAAGAGCAAATCAATATCGTCAAGTGCATCTGCCATGCTCAAGTTGTTTTACACACCCAAGGTACTACTTTATGTATAAGTTTACTACACAATAGCGATATACAGAAGTTAATATGCTATAGATTTATACTAATCTTGGTGTATGAGACAAACACCTAACACTGCTATAAAATCTAAAAATAGGTATATTATTTCGGTCACACTGTATAAGAAATCCTTTGTACGAGAGGGATATCCGCATGCTTGCAAACCCAGACCTTGAATACCGAGGTGCGAGTTTTGCCTGGTAAGAATAAATGACTGAACACTCAAAAATATAACTCATATGCTTAAACTAATATATTTGTTTTCTACCTTTGTCTCTACAGGATGTAGCATATTGCAGCAAATCACAATTTGTTCTGCAGTCCGTTGCTGCCGTGATGTTTTGGTGCACTTCATAAGATACATTTTCAATTAAGAGTGTATTATACAGTGTGACCGAAATATCACATGAAGGTGACGATGATTGGACTACATTATGTACAAATCAAGAATATTAGTCTGTAATATATCGACCGCAATAGAAACAACGAACTAATGTGCTACGACTGTGTATTATAACTGCACTACTATTATATTCATATATGCCATGCTCTCTGTAATGCTGTGGGCAGCCTAGTTTAATTTCGAAGCACTGTAACTACACTTGTTAGCCCGTGTGCACTACCTTATAAAGAAATTACTTGCAGTCATATAGAAAACTGCTTTCGCTTATGCTGCAGAAACACCTCTGTACTTTCGAAGAACTGCCTTATTTATCCTGAGTGTACTGGATTACCAAAAAGTTATAGTGCACTACAAGAGTACACTGGTTTAGTTTAGAACCACTGCGCTTCTACACTAAATGCACTGCCTGTGCAACCAATTAACCGTGGTGTTCTACCAACACAAACTAATATGCTACGACCGTATACTCTACCTGCACTGCCATTATTTAAATATATGCACAGCTCTGTGAGATGATCCAGCCAAATTAGTTTACTATGAGGCACTGCGCTATTTAACCCTCATGTGCACTGCCCTGTACTGCTCAGACTACTTGCACTACCTTTAGTTCGACAATTGCACTGCTCTATGTAATGTTGCAGCTACACTAGTTTCTGTTCGAAGCACTGCGCTTCCTCAGCCACATGCACTGGCTTACCTATAAACTATACTAGCCCCTAACGAATGCAGGACGACCCTGCACTCTAAGTGCACTGCCCGTATAGTCGTATAGAAAACTGCTTTCTACACAGATATACCTATGTACTTTCGAAGAACTGCTCTATTTATCCTACGTGCACTGCCCGTAGTTCGACAATTGCACTGCTCTATGTAATGCTGCAGGTACACTGGTTTCTGTTCGAAGCACTGCGCTTCCTCAGCCACATGCACTACCTTACCTAGAAACTATACTAGCCCCTAACAAATGCGGGACGACCCTGCACTCTAAGTGCACTTCCCATATAGTCATATAGAAAACTGCTTTCTACACAGATACACCTATGTACTATCGAAGAACTACCCTATTTATCCTGTGTGTACTGCCCTTATTTCGACAATTGCACTGCTCTATGTAATGCTGCAGGTACACTGGTTTCTGTTCGAAGCACTGCGCTTCTCAGCCACATGCACTGCCTTACCTACAAACTATAATAGCCCTAACGAATGCGGGACGACCCTGCACTCTAAGTGCACTGCCAGTATAGTCATATAGAAAACTATTTTCTATACAGATACACCTATGTACTTTCGAAGATCTGCCATATTTATCCTGCGTGCACTCCCTTAGTTCGACAATTGCACTACTTCATGTAATGATGCAGGTACACTGTTTCTGTACGAAGCACTGCGCTTCCTCAGCCACATGCGCTGCCTTACCTAGAAACTATACTAGCCTCTAACGAATGCGGGATGACCTGCACTCTAAGTGCCCTGCTCGTATAGTCATATAGAAAACTACTTTCTACACAGATACACCTATGTACTTTCGAAGAACTATCCTATTTATCCTGCGTGCACTGCCCTTAATTCGACAATTGCACTGCTTTATGTAATATTGTAGGTACACTGGTTTCTGTTCGAAGCACTGCGCTTCCTCAGCCACATGCACTGCCTTACATAGAAACTATACTAGCCCCTAACGAATGCGGGACGACCCTGCACTCTAAGTGCACTGCCTGTATAGTCATATAGAAAACTGCTTTCTACACAGATACACCTATGTACTTTCGAAGAACTGCCATATTTATCCTGCATGCACTGCTCTTAGTTTGACAATTGCACTGCTCAATGTAATTATGTATGTACACTAGTTTCTATTCAAAGCATTGCGATTCCTCAGCCACATGCACTGTCTTACCTAGAAACTATACTAGCCCTAACGAATGCGGGACGACCCTGCACTCTAAGTGCACTGCCCGTATAGTCATATAGAAAACTGCTTTCTACACAGATACACCTATGTACTTTCGAAGAACTGCCCAATTCATCCAGCGTGCACTGCCCTATTCTCAGACTAGTTGCAATCTATGTACACTACTCATATATTCATATATGCATTTCTTCGGCTGATACTTGCACTGCATCAATTAGCAATTACCATGGCAATACTAGGACGCCAAATTTATCATACAGTGCAAGAAGATTATAAAAAGCAACATATTACATAATTGGACACATCATACAGTGCAAGAAGATCACAAGAAGCAACAAAAGGTACAAAGAGATATTTAATTTTGATTGCATTTCGGTCAATCACTATAGAGCAGGTGGCCAGGGTTCAGACATTGCAAAAGCACTACAGGCAACTAATGGTGTAGATAACTTAGATAAAACTGATACAGTCTTCTTCAGCATGTCTGCATAGAATAAGCCTACATCAAAATCAACTGTTATTAGAACATAGCGACCATTAGCTGACATTGTTATAACACGCAACAGACCACAAACTGGGAGATTGCAATTCTCACATATACTACCAAGTCTTTCCTTCTAGTAGTCTTCAATATCCCAGCCAAAAGCAGTTATGCATGCAACAGGCAGATCTAACATTGTCTGGATGATCCACTTATTTTGACCATTGTTGTAGTCAAGGAGCCAAGTTGTCAGTATACCATCACTAGAAAAGGCAGCTAGTAAAATGTTTCCTAATCTATCCTCTAAAATACAATAATTCCTCTGATCCTTTGTTGTCAGCCTGACTGATTCAGGGAATTATATCACAGAAGTTAAATGTGTGGATATGTTGTAACACAGAAGAAGCCCTACAACATACGCCATAAACAAGTCTTTGCCTATTAGGATTCCTTCAGGCTGACTAGGGTACGTGGTTGGTGTTGGCACAGGAACTGGATCAGAAATATGCATCTCCCATTGACCATTTTGCTGAACACAGACATGCACAAATATGCCAGATGTTGTATTAGTAGTAACACCATGATGTGAAACCTTGCAAGCATTGAATATATTTCTACGAAAGAATGTCATTCCTGAGCTAGCAGCACTTGGAATCAAACAGAATTGCCCATATGAATGATCTGTATTACTCTTCGACATTGATGGCATTCGTGTAACAGGTGAGGCAAAGAAAGTGAACAAATTTGAAGACTTGAAAGGATAATTAACATAGTACCCAGGATCTCTAGAACCATGTGGAAAGACCTGAATGAGGACTGCTCCGTTTTGACAGCAGATGACCAATTCCCTTAGAAGATATATTGAATCTAAGTTTGAAGAAATAGCTAGAGATGTTTCATCTTTAGATGAATATTCAAGCTCATGTAGCCTATTACCAACCTTAGGCATCCAATGATAATCAACAAGAAATTCTAGGCATGATGGCGATTTTTTCTTCATATATCGCGAAAGAAATCCAAGCTCTTTGAGTGCAGTATACCAAGCTTTGTTGAGGATACTGCAACGGATAAAAGATTTCGTAGACGCTAACCTTAAAACAATCTCCTGCACCAAATCTAGGTTCTCCCCACACAACTGATCGAGGAACCAGATCTAGTAAAATCCATCGCTATTCAATAGATTGTTTTCTTTTGCTCCAGACAGAAGAAGAAGGGTCGGTTTCTTTTCGTGGAAGAAGGAATATATTGAATGAGGCCATACATCACTATATTGTAGCACACGAGATGCAGCACACACGGGCAGTGCATACGCATGTCTTGCACAGTGTGTTAGGATAACCAGCAGTACATACGCCTCTCACGAGCAGTGCATTCCCGAGATGTAGTGCATAGGTGAGGCACACCAAAGATATGCACTGCATCTCGAGAATGCACTGCTCGTGAGAGGCATATGCACTGCTGCTTATCCTAATGCACTGTGCAAGACAGGCGTATGCACTGCCTGTGTGTGCTGCATCTCGTGTGCTACAATATAGTGATGTGCAGACTGTCAAATATGTTTCTTTTCGTGGAAGACACACTCCAAACTACAAGGCGCTCCGAAATACACGGCGCTTCAAGACCTATATGAATGCTTGATGCGCCGAAGGCGCCGTGCCACGGGCGGAGCCCGCAACACACTCCGAAATACAAGGCGCTCCGAAATACACGGCGCTTCAAGATCTATATGAATGCTTGATGCACCGAAGGCGTCGTGCCACGGGCAGAGCCCGCAACACACACTCCAAAATACAAGGCGCTCCGAAATACACGGCGCTTCAAGATCTATATGAATGCTTGATGCGCCAAAGGCGCCGTGCCACGGGCGGAGCCGGCAACACAAACTCCGAAATACAAGGCGCTCCGAAATACAAGACACTCCGAAATACACGGTGCTCCGAAATACATGGAGCTTCAAGATCTATATGAATGCTTGATGCGCCGAAGGCGCCGTGCCCACGGGCGGAGCCCGCAACACACACACTGAAATACAAGGCGCTCTAAAATACAAGGCGCTCTAAAATACATGGCGCTTCAAGATCTATATGAATGCTTGATACGCCGAAGGTGCCGTGCCCACGGGCGGAGCCCGCAACACACACTCCAAAATACAAGGCGCTCCGAAATACACGGCACTCCAAAATACACGGCGCTCCAAAATACAAGGCGCTCCAAAATACAAGGCGGTCCGAAATACACGGCGCTCTGAAATACATGGCGTTTCAAGATCTATATGAATGCTTGATGCGCCGAAGGCGCCGTGCCACGGGTGGTGCCCGCAACACACACTCCGAAATACACGGCGCTTCAAGATCTATATGAATTCTTGATGTGCTGAAGGCGCCGTGCCACGGGCGGAGCCCGCAACACAAACTCCGAAATACAAGGCGCTCCGAAATACAAGGCACAATGAAATACACAGCGCTCCGAAATACACGGCGCTTCAAGATCTATATGAATGCTTGATGCGCCGAAGGCGCCGTGCCCACGGGCGGAGCCCGCAACACACACTCCGAAATACAAGGCGCTCCGAAATACAAGGCGCTCCGAAATCTATATGAATGCTTGATGCGCGAAAGGCGTCGTGCCCACGGGCGGAGCCCGCAACACACACTCTGAAATACAAGGCGCTCCGAAATACACGACGCTCCAAAATACAAGGCGCTCCGAAATACACGGCGCTTCAAGATCTATATGAATGCTTGATGCGCCGAAAGCGCCATGCCACGGGCGGAGCCCGTAACACACACTCCAAAATACAAGGCGCTCCGAAATACACGGCGCTTCGAAATACACGGCTCTTCAAGATCTATATGAATGCTTGATGCGCCGAAGGCGCCGTGCCCACGGGCGGAGCCCGCAACACACACTCTGAAATACAAGGCGCTCCGAAATACACGGCGCTTCAAGATCTATATGAATGCTTGATGCGCCAAAGGCGCTGTGCCCATGGGTGGATCCCGCAACACACACGCCAAAATACAAGGCGCTCTGAAATACACGGCGCTCCGAAATATACGGTGATCCGAAATACAAGGCGCTCCGAAATACAAGGCGTTCCGAAATACACGACGCTTCAAGATCTATATGAATGTTTGATGCGTCGAAGGCGCCGTGCCACGGGCAGAGCCCGTAACACACACTCCGAAATACAAGACGCTCCGAAATACACGGCGCTCCGAAGTACACGGCGCTCTGAAATACACGGCGCTCCGAAATACAAGGCGCTCTGAAATACAAGGCGCTCCGAAATACACGGTGCTTTAAGATCTATATGAATGCTTGATGCGCCGAAGGCGCCGTGCCCACGGGCAGAGCCCGCAACACACACTCCGAAATACAAGGCGCTCCGAAATACACAGCGCTCCGAAATACACGGCGTTCCGAAATACAAGGCGCTCCGAAATACATCTGCATACTGCTCTTAATATACAAATACACTGTGTTACTGTAGTCTGTTCAAAGTCCATACATTTTGCTGCGCTGAATCATCTGTGTACTGCTCTTACTATACAAATGCACTGCGTTACTGTAACCTATTCGAAGTCAATACATTGTGTTGTACAAACCAGACCCCTCCCATTACACCCTATAAAATCTCCATTGCCCGTAAAGAAAAAAAATAATAAAAATAAACGAAAAATGAAAAAGAGAAGAATCAAAATAAACGATAATGAAAAAGAAAACACACTAAAAATGGAAGTGAGAGAAAGTGTATACCTAACGTGCGGAGCAGACAACAGCGTACAAAGAGAAAAAACCGGAAAGAGAAATAACCGAAAAAGAGAAAAAACCGACGACATCTGCGAGAGCAGTTTCCCGGGATGATTCCGCGACGACATGTGTCGGATACGCATGGCAGGTCGCTCGCGCGATCTCGCAGCGTGCATCGCGCGCTAGTCGTTCTCATTATTGTTATGTTCATGACGTATGCTTTACAGTTTATGGACGAAGCACTGCACTATTTGTGGACTATGTGTTTAAATTCTACTACTAGTAATTCTTCTCCGATGCTCTCGTGATATTGCTGAAGATCCCACGTACTCCCTCCGTTTTAAAATATAAGATGTTTTAAATTTATAAAAGAAGTCTATCTAAACCCTTTTGGTGTGTAGGTTCATATGGATTTAGAGTGACACTACACACTAAAAAGAGTCTAGATATACTCCTTTTATAAAGCTAAAACATCTTATATTTTGAAACGGAGGGAGTATATCCTAAAACATGTTGATGTTACAGATAAGTTGGTGTTTAGGGGTTTTCAGTGGTGAAAATTTAAATATGATGATCTGCATGGCTAAAATGTTAAGGTGTGGTCATTGATAATTTGTTGATGTGTTCTCGAGATAGGCAAGAGGCACAGGGTTTGTCAGAGAGGGGAAACATGAACTCTATGGTTTCTTGTTACCCATGCAAACTAAAAGTGACTTAGATCTATGGTTTCTTTTTACCCATGCAAACTAAAAGTGACTTAGAGCATCTCCACTCGCAACCCCAATTTAATCCCGGCGTAAGACCATACGGGGGGCGCCGACGCAAAAATCGGCTATGAGGGGAGCCGTTCTCCAGCCGTAACCCCCAAATTAGAAATTTGAAATTCAAACAACAAAAAAATATGACGGATAGAACGGCCGATCGCTGATCGCATAGCCGAACATAAATAGCATAAATAGTCTTATAAAACAAAGTCTCGATGATCACATCGTCGCAAATCGCTGCAAATTATCATAGTCTAGTGATCAAAAAAAGGCGCGCCGGCATCACAAAGCATAGCGGCGCATCAGACGACGACGTCGACATTGACGGCCATCGGGGGAGTGTTTGTCGCCGGTGCGCTCACAGGTGCTGGGGTAGTGGATGCCGCAGGTGATGGCGAAGTGGATGCCACAGGTGCTTGGGTAGTGGATGCCGATGGACCTCGGACCTCGTACAGGATCGCGGTGCGCTGGGCCTCCCACCACGCCCGCACGTCGGCGTCCATGTCCCTGGTGTCGACCATGAGGATCGACAGGTCCCCCCTCCTCTTCTTCGCAGCCACATTGGTCCTGATCAGCTCGAACTTGACGTCCTGCCTCTCGATGACCAACGCCCACCTGACCGCGGCAACCTGCTCCATCTTGGTGGCCTGCTCCACCCTCTCGACAGCGTGTGAGGCGGCATCCGCCATGCAGGCCATGATCGAGCTGTGCAGTTTCCCAATGGCCGGTGCGGCATCCCTCGCCGCCTTGGCCTTCTTCTTCCCGATCGGACGGCCTCCCGAGGAGAGAGCTGGCAGCGCGCCGGGGTCGTACTTGCCCTTGGCGAGCGCTGTGCACGTCTCGGTACACTTGTCGCACGTCTCGATCCTAGCGAACACATGGATGAACTTGAACTCGACGTCGTCGTTGTCCTCGCGGTAGGCGATGACCATGGCGCGCATCTACGGAAGCAATGCAATGCAGTGAACAAACGACCATGATCAATGGCCGACGACCCAACACAAGGCTACGATGCACAGTGGACACAGTGGGTTCACTTACTTGGTCCTCGAAGTTGGTGTCGCTGACATGGACACGGCGCACCTCCTCCACGACGCCATGCCACTTGTTGCAAGCATGCTGGATCATGTGCCAGCGGTACGACATGCCGGGGTCGTTGCGGTCGTGGTACAAATCCTTAAAGTAGGGGTCCAAGAGCCGCCGCTCGTCGTACGCCGTCTTGACGCGCAGCCACTAGGCCTCGGAGCTTTGGTTCGCGCCGGTGAAGGGGTCGATGCTGACCGATTCCTAAGCCTCGGCGAGGCACTCGTCCTCCCGTGAGCTCCACTTCGGGCCGCGGCCGCCATTCTTCTTCTTCTTGACCACGGGCACCGGCGCGGGCGCCTCCTCCTTGTCGTCCTCGGCGCCTCGTTCTCCCAGGGTTCTTGGCTGTCGTTGCAGCCGTTGTAGGCCTCCGCCTCCCCCTCTGTGTAGAACGGTGGCAGCCCCCCACCGTTGATCATGTCGGTCATAATGGCGTCGGTGCCCAGCGTCGTTTCATCGAGCACCCCATGGCTGCCGCCGCTGCTAACAGCGGTGGTGGGCATACCGCCGTGGAAGAGGGGGCGGCGGAGAGCAGGAGAGGCGGCCAGGTTGGGTGTACCTTGGCAAAAGGAATTGGGGTTAAAGCTGGCGTTGAGGTCGACGACGCTAAAGGCATTGGGGTTGAAGCTGCCGCCCGCGTCGAGTGGCCCGCACGGTGAGAAGCGAGATAGCTTGTGTGTACCCTGGCTGTCCTGGGACATCGGGCCAGCCTGGGTTGTTGCCAAAGACGGCGACGGTGACGAGACGCTCCCTTGGCTCCCCCACGCATGCGGGGGAAGCTCGGCATGCCCGCCATGTGGGTGGCTCTCTGCGCCACGAGCACCTCCGCGGCCAGAGCCTCCGAGGCCCGCTTCTTCCTCGCCCTGAGCTCTCTCTGTCGGCAGCTGGTGTTCTCGACCTGCCGGCGTTGCAGGTCGAACGTCCACTCCACGTTCGTCATTCCCTCCGGCCGCTCCTTCTCCGGCTTGCCCCTCTTCTTCGTCGGCGGCGCTGCTGCAGTCGCGCGGGGAGCGGCGTACTTCTTCGGTGGCATGGTGGCGCGATCTGGTCTGTGCTGGGGAAATAGTGGGAGTGGGAGGCGAGGCGGGAGGGAAGGTGGGAGGTATGGGCTAATTTTGGAGGGAACCTGCGCTAATTTTGCTAGGAAAAGGAAATAATTTCAGCTAGGTCGTCGACAAGGCTGGCCCGCCGAACTTTTCCCCGCCTTCCTGCGCCCCCGCTAGCCTCCCTTGGAATTGAGTTTCGATCGGACGCGCCGGGTAAATCGAGCACGCGCGCCGGCACCAAATCGAAATTGGGGGACGCGGCTGGGGCCGAAAATTGGCGCCGGTGCCACGAGTGGAGATGCTCTTATGTATGTGTTGAATTGGAGGAGTTGAACCCTGTCTCTCTTGTTGGTCTGATGAGCTCGCTGTGTGTATCTATTTACAACACATTCAAGATGATCACTGTTGTGCCAGCGCGAAGCTGGGAGCGGGCTGGAAGTCCTTCATTGCATTCTTCACCACCTGGATGTCAATGGCGCCCAGCTTCCCTGTCGCTGACGCGATGATAGTGCAGCTCCTCCTCTCTTCTGCGTACGGAAGGAACAGCCTTGCCTTCTCCTTAGAAGAGAACAACGCCACACTGGATAAGGATAGAACATGGAGTGAGCAGTTCATCTGCAAAGATGCACGTCCGAACTACAAAAAAAAAACCTCTATCTGGTGAGCCTACCATGGCTTGTCACGGGCATTTGCGAGCTGGACAGCGGCGGTGTTGGTCGTGACGACACCGGCAGAGTCGTTGATGAGGCAGGTGAGCTGTGAGTGATCAGAGAGACGCAGTGAAAATCGCGCTTGCACAGCCAAGATGATAGAGCAGGAGGATAAGCAGAACCTACCTGTCCAGGAGTGGTGATGAACAGGTAGCTGGTCTCCTGACCCACGATCTCCTCGATCTCTTCTCTGTGCTTCTCATGTGGCATCACAAACAGAGGCCTCAATCCATTGCCTCCAGAGCTGCATGCCAAGAGAGATCATCAGTCACGAGTCACAACTGGGCGAAATCGATCGAGTGCACACTTACCTGATCTCTTTGGTGATCTCTGCCCATTGTTCGAGGGGTAGAAGGCAGTCGTCGTCGCCCCTGGACGTCATGTTGGCGACAGAATCCGATTCTATGCCGTGGACGACGATGTACTTGCCCTTCTCGACGCCGGCATGGCTGTACTTGTCCTCCACGATCGCCCTCAGCTTCTTGGAGATGGACACTTTCAGCGGCGGTGTCGGCTGCTGCGGCACGCCCTTCGCCGGCCGGCCTAGCCACTCCAGCATGTCCTGGTACCTAATTAAACGTGCAGGCAAGCAGTTTCAGTATACGCGTCCTTCAGAACGAGGGGTCTCTGCCGGGAAATAATCATCAATCTGACATGTTGTAGCCGCCGTCCGAGAGATTGGTAGTCTGCGGCTTGAACATCTCTGTGAGGAACAGCCCGGCACCGGCGCCGTTGACGTTGGGGTAGACGTAGCCGACCTTCTCGCGCGCCGACGACATGAAGAGGAACAGCGCGTGCCCCGTCCCGGCCAACTTGGTTGACAGGATCATATCGTAGTACCTATTCTGCCATTCGCGCCACAAATCAGAGACACATCCATGTTCAGCTTCAGTTAGTCCAAGGACCAAATCAGCAGATATAGCTAGTGCATCCATGGTCAATCCATACTTTCATGACACCGAGCTGGTGGGTGTACTCCGCGGGCTCTGGCCAGTCGTCGTCGGGGTCGTACACGTTGGCGTACCGGACGTTCTTGCACATCTCATACACCTGCTTTCCCCGCGCCGACGCCACCACGTCGATGAGCACGCCGGGGTACCTGTCCTTGAGCAGCTGCACCACGGGGAAGAAGAGCACGTTCTCGTACACGCCGCCGGACACCACGCAGCACGCACGACGCACGTCGCCGCGCACCTTGGACGCGAGGCTGTCCAGCTCCGGCATGTACGCCATCGGGAACCGGAGGAACCCGTATGGATTCGCAGGGTCCTCCGGCGGTCGCGGGTCCTCCTCCTGCTTCCCGCCGGAGTACACGCCCGTGTAGTCAAAGTCCTCGTCGGGGCCGTCGTCGAACGGGTCAAGCCACGGGTTCTTCTTCTTCGCCGAGGGGGCACCGCCCGCGAGCCCGGCCCGGCGCCCTGGCAGGAGGTAGCATTGCCTCGGCGCGGGGAGCTTCGCTGCTGCTACCGTCCACGTTGCCCTCGCCGTGTGCGTAGCCATGGACGTGGACATGGTTAGTGTTTGCATTTGTTCTTGCAGTGGTGATACAGCTATTGTTTTTCTTCTCAACCGAGAGGTGAGAGGAGGGAGGAGGGCTTGGATTTTGGTTTTGGATGTGTGGAGCTGGAGGAGAGGGGATGATGATGGTGGCATTTGGGTGTCGTTTTCTTGGAGCTAGATGAGAGGGGATGGTGATGGTGGCATTTGGGTGTTGGTTTCTTGTCCTCTTCTTACGTACTACTCCCTCCTCCCTTTTACTCCCTCCTCTCATGCGTACGAGAATTTCTTATGTCTAAGTTGCTGATATCATCCTAATATTTATGCTAATTCTCAGTTGTAACCTAGTTGCAACTCATAAGATTTGTACTAATTCTTAGTTACAATTAGGTTACAACTCGTTAAATTCTTAGTTACACCCTAGTTGCAACTCCACTTTGCATGAATCACGAGATAAATCGAACGGTGAAAGAGACGACTAAGATCTAAGAAGTTCTCGGGCGCCTGAGAACTAGCAAAACCGAAATATAAGAAGTGAATCTAAACCCCTTTTAATAGCAAACTTACACATTAAAATGGTCTAGATTCATTAGTTTCATAAAACTAAAACATCTTATATTTTGAAATGGAGAGAGTAAAATATAAGATGTTTTAGCTTTGTGAAAAAACTGTATCTAGAGTTCTAGACCCTTTTTAGTGTAGGTTCTAAAAAGGTCTAGATTCTTCTTAATTAATCATTAGACAAAACTAATAAACAGAAAAGAAAGGGTAGATAAATGATCAAGACAAAACTTTAATAATTTACATTCTGAAATGTTCCTTTTATTATAATAAAGAGTAGGCGAATCAACTTACTAATTTACGAATACTAAAATTCACAAAACTAAAACATCTTATATTTTAAAATAGAGGGAGTATTTTTTTTGTTTATTTCCTTCACAGATGCGCGTGTGAAACAAATCATACGGATAATCCGTATCTAAAAATATCTAAGGCACCTAAGAGATGACTAGGGAACATGTACGTGCGTTGCACCGGAAGAGAAAACATGAAAGACGTAGAAAATAAGTTTTCATGTGTAAAACTCCGGCGTGTCGCAAAAATCATCACATTGAGGATGTCCACCGTTGTACGGTCAGGTAGGCCGGCCATCGCTTCCTCTGTCTGCTGCTTAAGTGAGGCCACTCACGCGTGCGCTAGAGCCATGCATCCATGTCGCGACCTTACTCCACCATCTTTTTCTTACCTCGATGCTAGAAATAGAGAAACATAAGAAAGACAAATAAATTATACTCTCTCTGATCCATATTACTTGTTATAGAAATAGAAATATCTTGGCATGTTTTAGTGCTAGATACACCAAATCCAGTGACAATTAATATGAATCGAAGGGAATAGTAATTATGGTGTGGAACCATGGCGCCGCTCGATCATCCGCTCGGGAATGGTGATTCCAAGGCCTTCGCTCGATCATGCGAAGGATGATTTACAATGTGTTGTTATGATTACTCTTGAGCTCAATGAATTGATGCTTCTTCCACACAAATAAAATACATGAAGTGTTGCTCCTTTGTTTTTCAGTTTTAGTTTTCTACAGGTGCGATTTTTGATTGTCAAATAGGCGCTACACGACAAATAACCAAACAGTCCACAAAGTAAAATACCATGACCAGTTCACTGCCGGTTACTATCCTATATACCCAAGCAGTCTACAAGAGGATATCGATTGGATGTATGCTTTACAAGAGAAAGGGTCAATTGAATGGCAATTGACATGACGTGCGGTCGAATTTAGAAAATGAATATGACTCCCAGCACACGCACGCACGCACACAGAGCCCCATCACCACGACACCTCGCACACATGTGGACGCCAATACGCATGCTCCTAGTCATATCCCCACCAACCCTGCCGCCTGGAGATCCCCATCTTCGTTCCCCATCGCGAGCCCCAAACCCCGATTTCAACCCTGCCGCAACCGCCTCCCTACTCCCTCCTCCCTGGCACCGACATCGAGCTCTCTGCGCCGGCCGCCGCACTCGGTTCCCGGTGGAGCAAGGAGGTAGGAGGAGCGCAGCGTCGTAGAGCTAGCAGATGGAGCAGATGCGTCCTGAACGTGGAGCTGCAGGGTGTGGCCGGTGACGGATCCTGTAGGCGCGGCATAAGGACGGTAGGGACCGGCGTCAAGCGGCATCTGCTTGCAGAGCTTAGGCGGGCGGCATGGAGGCAACGAGGGGACGGGTTGCTGGCGGCCGCAGGAAGCGAAGAGCGGTGGTGGAGGCTGCATATGCCCGAGCTCGCGGGCCTTGACCTGTTGGCCCTCGCGGATCTTCCGGCCGGCCGGGGGCGGCGGCGGCAGGGTGGTGGTCACGAGAGAGTAGGGATGAGTGCGAGGTCATGGGAGACAGGCGTGGCGGACGGTACAGAGGGGGAATAATCTAATAGAAAAACATTCCAATGCCATTGCCATTGGTGCGTATTATGTAATTTGGTGGGAGGGCAAAATCGGAAAGCAAAATGCTGGCTGACAGAAGCGTTTCTTCTTTTATTATTAGGTATATATAGAATAGAGTATTAGAATCCAAGCTATCATACAATACCCAACTTGCATCTACCATCGTTCAACCTCCTAAGGACAACTCCAAAGGCGCCCGTAAGTGAACCGCACTTTGGACCGGTCCTTTCTGACGCATTTTTAGTCTACTAGCACATTTGTCCGTGCGTTGCTATGATGCCAACTTATATCAAATAAAATATGTACTCTACGTGAGTTTGAAGCAACATGGTCGAGGAGATATACATGAGACACATTGAATCCACGAATCAAAACAATTGTTCTTGCGAATCCACTTTGGCTCATAGGTGCGTGCAGATGCAACCACCGCCAAAAAGACATATTTCAAAATGTTAGTGTATATGTTCGCATTCTATGTTTCGTACACCAAGTTTTATAAAAAAAAGACATTTTACGTGGATTGTGTAAAAAAGATAACTTTTGATGTTGTAAAAATAGTTTATCACAAGATATTTTTTGTCTTCTTTTACAGACCTCAGAAAATGTCTTCTCACTACAAAACTTTCTGTGAGGACATATCATATTCAAATGCACATCCAGGATTTTGTTTCAGAATTTTTCAACATTTAAAAATTTATATAAAATGTATTTTTCCATAATAGATGCATTTAGACCTGGGAGCTAAATCGCCATGTCCTCTTGTTCTTGCAAAAAAAATTGGAAGCAAAGAGGTTACTGAGATAACAAGAAAAAATGGAATCTAAATCCACGAAGCAAAAAAAATATTCATGACAAATTATTGGAATTTTTTTGCATAAATCATCAGCCGTTATTTTATCTTAGCCATAAACAAGGCGGTAGTACTATACACAAAATAGGTCATGGCGAGGAGAGCATAGACGAAACCTCACCCATATTTGTTGGCATCCTCTTCATCCTTCATTTCTTTTCCTAAAATCTATAATTGGAAATAACAATTTACAGTAGTGTGTTTTTTTTTTCCCGGCTATAATTCTCCTCTTTCTCTACCATTTATATCTAGCTAGAGCCGTGCTACTTGTACTTGCCCTTCATGGCCTTGAGACTCGTCCCATCCAACTGCTTCATCTCATAAATCGACCGTGGCGAACATCTGCTCCTGCTGCCTGTACATCTATACAGTAGGAGCTCGGCCTGCCCCGATTCCCACACCCAGGCCGATAAATAAGAAAATGGCCTTTAGGAAATCACAGGCATCGCTCCCTTGAAGAGGCCAAGCCTACAGTGGAAGCAGAGGGTGTCATCGTCTTGCAACTACTCCCTGTTCAACGGCTTCGCATGTGCTACAGTAAGTGGCCGTTCATCCTCGTCTTGGAACGGTAGATTGATGCAGAGGTCAGGGTGTTAGCTTTGCGACAAGTAAATAACGAAGAACGAAAATAAAATCGCAACAAGGGGACACAGATTTAACATGGAAAACCCTCTCCAACAAAGAGAAGGGAAAAACCACGGACGCCAGCCAACGAAACTTCACTATAACGGAGAGTGTTTACACAACGCCGAAGATTTCACAGATGCAACTTATCCCAGCCGGCGGCTTACAAGAGGTATATATAACGGTGGTAACAAGAGGTATTCTTATTAAGCGATTGCATCTCTTTTTGCATAGCAGAAACCACTTCTCGCGGTCAACGGATGCAACGGCCTTATTGTATGTAGCAGATTCAGTATCATGCTCCACCTGTTCAACACAACTCAAAGCATAATGAGCAAGATAATCAGACTCCGCTCCTCATCGGCCCAAGCCTCCGGCGACGAGCCTCGTTCCGCTCCGTCAGAAGTGGCCTTTACTTTGTAGAATTTGGATCTACATATAACAAACTCCACCTTAAGACAAAATTCCTTCTTGTAGCATCAACAGTAATCATCTCCCTTAACAAACAAAGAAAAACACCTTCGGCGCCAACAGCCACTTGGGCTAAGTAGTTATACCAAATAAGCTTGAGCATAGCTCAAACTTAGCAACAGGAACAGGCTTTGTCATCATATCAGCAGAATTATCATGAGTGCTTATCTTGCATACCTTCAGTGTACCTTGTGCAACAACATCACGAACATAATGGTACTTGATATCAATGTGCTTTGTTCTCTCATGTAACATCTGATCCTTAGTAAGGTAAATAGCACTTTGACTGTCACAGAACAGGTTAATGCAAGAATCATCCTGACAAAGCTTAGCATACAAACCTTTCAACCAAACAGACTCTTTGCAAGCTTCAGCAACAGCCATATATTCTGCTTCGGTTGTAGATAGAGCAACAACTGGTTGCAGCGTTGCCTTCCAACTCACGGCACATCCACCTACCGTGAACACATAACCTGTGAGGGACCTCCTCTTATCCAAGTCGGCAGCAAAATCTAAATCCACATAGCCTGCGAGTCCCTCATCAGTCTTGCCAAACTTCAAGCAAGCGTTTGATGTGCCACGGAGGTACCTGAAAATCCACTAAACAACTTTCCAATGTTCTTTACCAGGATTAGCCATATAACGACTCACCAAACTCATAGCATATGATAGATCATGGCGAGAACAAACCATGCCATACATCAAGGAACCAACATCACTAGAATAAGGAACTCGAGACATGTACTCAATATCTTCATCAGAACTAGGACATTGCAATGCTGACAATTTAAAGTGAGGAGCAACAGGAGTACTAACTGAATTTGCATCATGCATATTAAAACGTTAAAGAACTTTATCAACGTAACTTTGCTGACTAAGAAACAACAACCTAGATTTTTCGTCCCGTTTAATTTCCATACCTAGTATTTTCTTAGCATTTTCTTAGCAGCACCAAGATCTTTCATCTAAAATTCACTACTTAGGTGTGCCTTCAAAGTAGTGATTTCTTTCATGCTCTTGGCAGCAATTAACATATCATCAACATATAACATCAAGTAAATAGGTGATCCATTAACAAACTTTATATAAACACAGCTATCAAACTGAGACCTCTTAAAACCTTGTGAGATCATAAATGAATCAAACATTTTGTACCACTGTCTTGGAGATTGCTTCAAACCATAAAGCGACCTCTTGAATTTGCACACAAAATCCTCTTTTCCAGGAACTATGAACCCTTCAGGTTGGTCCATGTAAATCTCCTCCTCCAGTTCACCATGCAGAAAAGCAGTCTTTACATCTAGCTGCTCAAGCTCAAGATCATGCATAGCAACAATACCAAAGAAAGCACGAATAGAACTATGCTTCACAACCGAAGAGAAAACATCATTATAATCAATACCTGGAATCTGGCTGAAACCTTTTGCTACTAACCTTGCCTTAAACCTTGGAGGCTCATTAGGAGACAAACCTTCCTTTCTCTTATATATCCACTTACAGCGGACGACCTTCTTCTGTTTAGGCAAGCGCACAACTTCCCATGTGTCATTCTTATCAAGCGATTGCATCTCTTCTTGCATAGCAGAAACCCACTTCTCGCGGTCAACGGATGCAATGGCCTCATTGTATGTAGCAGGTTCAGTATCATGCTCCACCTGTTCAGCACAACTCAAAGCATAATGAGCAAGATAATCAGACTCCGCTCCGCATCGGCCCAAGCCTCTGGTAACGGGCCTCGCTCCGCTCCGTCAGAAGTTGGCATTTACTTTGTAGAATTTGGATCAACATATAACACAGGGCACCTGGGTGGCTTGCTCTCCTCCCTCGGAGACGGTAGCAGCGAAAGTTGTGTCTTTGGGGTGGCTAGCTGGTGAGGGCAGGTCAGGGAAGGGAAAATCGGAAGGTGTCAGGGATAGGGGATAGGACAGATCTCTACAGAGCGGGGGTTGTAGGACGGTTTTGTTCATCCAGCCGGATGAGAGTGCCTTGCTCATCCGAGAAGACCGCCACCGCCGCCTCTGCCTAGCCGTCGCTAGTCGTTTCCACCGCCACCACTGCTCGCATGAATTTGATTGGATCTCGGGGAGACCACGATGCAGAGCCTTGAAAAGATTAGTGCCACAGCCCGCTCCTTCCGGGAGGCGCTCTCCACCAATCACTCGTCGCTGACGTATCTCTGGCCAGTGGCCGACCGGGAGAGCTCCTCCGCGTACAATCTGGAGGTGGGGAGGGTGGCGGTCGACGCTCGGGAGAAAAGAAGTAACAAAGCAGTACAATGGCATCGTGTGTATTATGCGAATAGGTGGGAGGGTAGAAGCGTAAAAAAGTTGGTTGACAGAAGCCGTTCGATCCTTTATTATTAGGTATAGACTAGGAAAAATGCCCGTGCGTTGCAACGGGAGAAGGAAAAGTATAATTTTAGATAAAAACTTGCATGACCCAAATTTTACTTGTTTTGAATTTTGGAGAAGAAAAGTTATACTTAAAATTGATACGAGAATATGTTTTAATGGTGTGACTTTTAGCTAGGAACCCTATGAAAATACAGTGGTTGTTTCAATGTGGTGGTCCGATTTTTGAACTCACAAGTAAAAAATAAAAATTATATGCAAATTTTTAATTAATATCTTACTGGTAGAGCATACTGCGCTTCTTCGAAAATTCAGTGCGAGTACACAGCTAGCCTGCTAGGTCTCTTAAAAAAAAGAAAATAGCATTCAATTGTGCTCATAAGATGGAAATAAGTTAGACAGAGAGAACTATGTATTCTTCTAATTCCCAACTACTAATTCTTGCCACTACTTCTACTCTCTTTCTAATTCAACCACTTCTTATGAACCACCATTAGTATAATCCACCTATTCTAGGTAGTACACCACATATGCCCTACATGCATACATGTACTTGCTATTATATTGGGTGCAAGATGTTGATCAGACACACAAGAGAAATCTCAAAACAATTAGAGTGAAAAGCAGTAGGAAGGTCAACATGACAAAAGATAGTTAGAAACATACCGTAGGATGGTAGTAATACGAAGATTTTGATTAATTGGCCATCGTTAAGGTAGTTACATCGTGAAGAAGGAACAATCTACCAGTACTTAGACAGTTCAGTAATTTACCATAATTGAAACCTTAGACCAACTATGTTCAAAACCACAAAGAGAAGTTATTTGCCGACACATATATGTCTCAGCAAAGAAAGGAAAGCAGATCGATATTAGGCATCAATAGGCCTTCACTGACCAGTTTAGAGGCAAGTACAAAGACTATAAAAAAATTGTGAAGAAGAAGGTATAACCACACACCCATGAACACCCCAAAATTTCTCTGAAGAAGGCGAAGAAGTCATCTTAAAGCCTAGTTCAGATTAGTAACAGGTACTGTATGTCATTATTTATCACCTCGTCTTATTAAATACTCAAATAATTTGGCATGTGCCTCTGAATTGCTTCAAACTCAATCATGTAGTATACTACCCAAGTAGTGTGGTTAGCAAGCTAGTCCACTCCCAACAAAGTCCACACACGATATATTATCTTCTGACGCCCAGTTCTGCAAGATATTGCAGAATGGATTCTTGTGTTGTCACTAGTTCATCTTTTTTTTTTCTAATTCTATTGGCATTGGAGTGCCCACAAAATACATAACATGAATTAATTACTGAAAATCCCCACTGTCCGAAATCAGATTTCACCAAAGCAATAGATATAATGTACACGAACCAATCCCTCGTTTTCACAACACTTGTGTAACCATAATTTTAGGGAATGTAAATAAGAGAAGAGATCAAAATTGACACAACATGAACAACAATCTGTGCAGCCAAAATTCAGAATAAAAAGAAGAGTAGGCGACGGATGTAGGCAGGTCAACATGACAATAAGAGATGATAGTACTACACATGCTTTAATTAATTGGCTATCGTTATGGTAGGTACAGAGAGCATAAAAAATCAGTGAAGGAGAATGTACCTTAGAGATTGTAGCAATGCAAAGCGCATGTACAAAATAGATGATGAATTAGAGAATCGAAGTTGATAGACTGGGATCTCTCCATGTACAAACAAAGTAATCGACACAAATATCAACTGAGGTGTCAGATCAATCTCCACTTTTCCCTTTCCATGTTATTTCGGTGAAAAATTCCCCGAAGTCCAAACATGACTCTCCCAGATCTCATGGGATTCTCACGCTAGGGAGCAGTTTATCCAAAGTCCAGTGTACATGGGGACAAGATGAGCCTAAGAGAAATTCAACATATCAGCGGGAGGCCGCAAAATCATTCATTCCTGTGAGCACAAGTCGAGCAAAGGCAAATCGGGATGCTACATACCTCACAGTACAACACCTCTCCTAGGACATCACCCAGCAGCCTGCGGCTTCGGGGACGGAGAGTCGACCAATTAGATGAAAGTGATGGCAGAGGACCATGCCTCTCACGTCTCTTCTCGCTCAGCTCATGCCTGATGGTCAATCATGGGCGGCTGCAGCCGTGGATTTGGGTGCCTGATCTGTTCAGGTCAATCCCGAGGGGTTGCATCAGATGGTTGGGGTCGGGAGGAGAAGCTGCATCAGAGGATTGAGGGCTCGATGCGGAGGCGGCGAGGAGGTCGCGGCCGGCACAGGCAAGTCCCGAGGCCTTCGTCTCTAGGGCCGGGAAGCTCCTCCTTCTCTGTCCGTCCAAGATGCGGCCCTGGAACTCCAGATGCGGTGGAGAAGGCCGAAACTCCAGGGGGAACTTCCTCCGCTGACCTATGCGTCCTGTTGTCCGGCGCCCCTCCCGGCCGCGAGCACACCTTCTCCATCAGTCCGGCGATGGGGGAGGGAGGCCGCGAGCACACCTTCTCTGTCCGTCCGACGATGGGGGAAGGAGGTCGTGACCTTTTTTCTTTACAGAACTAAACGTTCGTTTAACTCAGCGGTGGCACGGTGGGTAATATCTTCCAAATGTCAGGGGTAAAATTGTCCAAAAAAAGACTGGTTGACAGAAACGTTGCTTGCTTTATTATTAGATAATTGATATAGATATTTGGACTAGATTTGCGGTCTAGTAGATAGTGTCTATGTGATCTTATCCTCCCGAGCAGCAGTCGAGTGACGCAACAGAGTTCCATTAAAATAAACCACATCAAGACTTACTAAAACTAGAACCACACTACTTCACCTAGATGCTCTGCCACACCACCGTGGGTTCCTTGCCAGGCGGCACCTCTTTGCCGCTGCAGAGCGCTGTTGTAGACTACCGAGGAACATGCGCTCTCTATCCCTGGCCATCGTTGTCACAGCCTCCACGGCCAACCGGTTTCTAGCCTCCGTTGCCATAGCCTCTGCCATGGCCTCACGCCCCCTCTCTTTTGCGGACGCCTGGCGGATCCTCCCTTGCTGCCGTCTACAAAGTCATCGTCCACCTCCTCTTCATCGACTCCATCACACTCCTCCATCTCCTCCTCGTTCTCGTCGTTGCCTGATAGTGGGGTGAACTACAAGAAAAGTTACCTACTACCATGATTGATTTTTATGGTAAAAAGACTTTTTCGTGATTAACGTATCTTCTACCACGGATGGTCACCCGTGGTATCTACCACGGTTTTACAGAAACTGTAGTGGATGAACCCCAACAACCACGAAAACCTGCACCGTGGTAGATGTGCTTCACGAGGCCCAAAGACTGCTGACGTCATGTCAAACTACCACATGCCAAACGCTATTTACTGGATGTTACCGCCGCCAACTCTTCTGCCATGGTCAAAAATCTGTGGTAGATGGTAAGCCCTAACAAGGCATGCTAAATATTGGGTTGGCCAGCGCATCTCAGAAGCCCAATTAGTATGAGCTAACTACTGTTTTGACCTACACAAGGCCCGACACTATTTTATGTCGGTCTATCAAAGATGCCCAAAGCAATGTTGGCCTATCACAGTTTTGGCCCGTTGGCGTCCCACGAAATATGCGACCAACCTGACACTCTGTAACCCATCTACGACCTTGTGAATTATGATCCCTTACTGTTTTGGCCTGCATAAGGCTGTTACTGTTTGTCGGTGCCAATTACTGTGTGAACCATCTCAGGTCAGTTGACACTGGTCCGCTTCATTTTAGTCCATGTAAGTCCTAGCACTATTTTTTACTACATGGCTAGGGTTGGCCCGTTAGTACTACGACCTAACACTATTTCGGCCTGCCAAAGGACCAACACTGATTTGGTCTACTCAATACTGTATAGCCCACATACGGTTCCGTTACAGTTCAGGCATAGAACTATAGACATGTGAGTGTACCAGTCCGTTACCGTTTTGGTAACGATCCGGCAAATTAATGGCACATTGTATAGATGGCCTATCCGAGCCCAAATTTGAATGCCCTATATTACAATCCATGGAGACCTACTTTCGATGAACAACTCGACTATTTTATGTCCTGACCTAAGAGGAGATATCTTTAACATAAATCAATAGTGAAAAGTAATCAAATATTACATCAACTGGAAACTTTTGAAAATTATTACAAGCCACAACTTTAACAGAAATTAAATGAAGTATTACAGAGACTTCACCAGATATGTGTTTAAATAGGGTTTCTTATATGGAGCTTGCATCACCATAAATATAATAACTAGCTTACCATGACATCTTCATAGGAGATTATTAAACGACCAGTCCAATCTTGCATGGTGATCATCGAATCCGTTTCCTCTATTTCTTAGTCAACTAAATCATTTTTTTGATTACAGCGACAACACCTCTTTGTGCTATAAAAACTGGAATAGTGGAAGTAGGGGTGGAAATAGATCAGATACATATCAGATAGTGTCCTTCCCACATCCGTTTTCATATTTATAAAAAGAATTCGGATGCGAATACAGTTGTTGACGGATGTGGAGTGGATGTTACTCCGATACAACTACATATTGGATATTTTCTCTATTCATAATATATACGAATAACAAAATAATAAACTCGTGCCTTATAGTCAGTCAATTGTATAACGTCATTGAGTTAAACATATTGATATAATACTCAATAGTTTCAAGTTTAATGACATAAAATACAATTTATCAATATTTTTGTTGAATAGTTATCATATCAGACTACAATCGTAGTCAATAATAGCGCATAAAAGTTTCGGCCGAATCTGCTATCCACGTTTCCCCGATTCTTTCTGATCGTGAGATGGATGACGAGGAGGACATGCGACGACATCGCCATGGAGCTAGACTCTCCCAGGGATGCGGGCCCACAACCCGGATTTCACAGCGTGGGCGTGTCACGCGCCCTTTCCTGCCCCTCATCGTTGGACGGTGGGTCACACACCGTTCCCTGGCCCACGCGTCGGTGGCTGTGGGTGATAGTGCCCTTGGTGAGAGCCATGTCGAGGGAGAGAGGCGCTCCGCACCTGCCAGGACATGGGCCCAGACATAGCCGATGTGGCAGTGGAAACCCATGTCGTACGCGGGTACTTGCGGACGAAATCCGAATTGGCAGCGGAAACCCTCGCCACCATCGGTTTCTCGCGGTTGCGAGTTCTCATGGTAATCGTGCGATGGGTCCCGTTCACATGGAAGAACATCTCTCACATTCAATGGACAAACATAAGGATCTGGCGAACCGCCATGCTGCCTACTGTCATCGTCTGACATCCGAGATTATGGCTTCATCCGGGTTTTACGCCCAAGCTTTGGATATAAAAGATGCGTTCTGGCGCCTTCTCTCCCCGGTGTGATAGCTATTATCTCTCCTCATTCTACCTCCTCTATGTTTCATATCGCTTGCGTGATCGGGTACATGCACCGTTCCGGTGAACACACTCGGAGCTGGCAGTCACTGCTACCCACGAGCGTGAGCGGAAACAACAACAACATGGCCTAGTCATCTTCGCCGTATCTAGCACGGGTTTGCCGACGTCGAGAGTACGCAGGCAGTTCGTCTGTTACGTTGGAGGCTTTCTTCGGCAACTTTTTTCGTGCCAGCTGTGACGACAAATGGCTTGCCTTCTTTTTTTGCAAGGTTTCGATGGATATGCGATAGTAGTTAGGAGTAGATCTCCTGGGATAGCCCAATAGGTCTAGCGTAGCTTAGAAATAGGTCTAGCATAGTTAGGATAGATTTATAACACAGTTTGTGGTATTGTACACATCTTGCGTTTTCTCATATTTTATAATGTTTGCATGCAACATCTCATCTGTTTACAACCAAGAAAGTCGGATGTAACGTGATTGCCCGACGTGGTTGAAAACATGTATGCTTACAACATCCTAACTATTTTGGGCTATGAAACAAGGATATAATGTGATTGGCTGAGTTGTTTCCAACTAAAACATGTAAGCATGTCTGCTTTCTTTCTTATTGTGTTCACACTTTCTTTTTGCTACGTGTCTTCTTTATTTATGCCGTTATGTACGATTTATTTTGTGTCCACGTGTATGTTTTAGCGATTTCTTTCTCATCCATGTGTTTGGTTTATTATTCCTGGGCATTTTTATCAGTTTTTTTGTCGATGTATATCTTTGCTTTTTTACCGATCGGGTGCTTCGTTTTCTCCTGAATCGTGGTATTTTGAGTAGCTCATATTGGAGTTGTATGGTTTTTTCAACATGTGAAACAAAGCATTTATATGTTCTTCTCATTTTTCAACTTCGTGTCTGCGTATTCAGAGTTGGGTCGGCCGAAACACGTTGGCGCGGACAACATCGTTCTCGATATGTGGGTGCAACGACGTGTGAGCATATTCTGCGTGTATTTCCGACTTCTTAGAGAACAAGACGACTATGTTATTAAATAAAACACATAACCCTTAAAAAGGCTATCGATGTGACGCTTGCAGCCATACGAGTCATTGAACGATTTGGTAATCAGACGATTCTAGCATTAACATTTTATGTACCAGCTGAGTCATTTAATGATTTGGTCATCATACAATTTCAACGCTAAACGTTTTGCCTACCAGCCACGCCCTGTGGCGGGAGAGAGAAGTCTATTTACTAAAATGGACTAAGATAATTTTATTCATATACAAAAATATCTATTTTCCCATCCACATTTTCTTCAAAACTCAGAACAACATTCATATTTGTATTTGCAAAAGGAATCCGAATATTTACCACATCCAAACGTATGTTCATCCGGATCTGGATATTACTATGAACATTTTGAATTTGCTGAATACGACTGTCAGATAATTTAGATTATCCACTACTAGTTCCCACTCCTAAATGAAAGTAGTGTGCCGATGCAAGAAATATTCGCGCTCATTGTTGCTATGTGAAATGACCACCACACTTGACATAGGGGTCCCCCTTTGCCTCCATAGCTTCAGTTGCAACCTGAAATAGAGACAAGTCATCGTAACAACAAACCAGTGGCAAGGACTCTGCTACAGAAACTTGCCGTGGACAATGACATGTCCACCACTAGCAGCATCACGATGAGCTCGCCGTAGACTCGGATGGTGCCCCGCAGTAGCAGGACGGTGCCCTTGCCATAGACTCCGACATGGCCCCAAGGACTACTTAAAAAGCATCGGCAGTTGTTGTGAACTGATGGCTTCTTCAAAAGCATCGACGGTTGCTATAAAACCAGCTGTTGCTTCAAAATCATTGTCTGCTCACAAATCATCTAGTACCTTTGGTAAGTTCTGTCTTTCCTGTGGTGATGTTTAGATTTATAGGATTGGGGTTTTATTAAGAGAATCTCCAACAGATACCCAAAAACCACTTTGAAGAGGGGAAAAAGGTTCCCAGGTCTAGTCCCACCGTGCCGTTTCCTCCCTTGATTTCGCCCGCCTCCGTCCAGGTTGTCAGCATGCCTCCGCACCACCCCCGAGTCTCACCGGTGTGCGTGCGCAGCCTTCAGGTAACTTTGCAGACGAAATCACAACCGATAGGATGCGCGTGTGGCTCGGCACTTTCGGCTCTGCGCACGAGGACGCACACGCGTTCGTAGCTGTGACGTGGAGGTTCGGCGCCACCGCCACTACCACATGAACTTCCCCGACATCAAGTCTCTAGCCGAAGCCGAGATGCTAGCTCCGTAGCCACACCTTATGTCGTACAAGGACAAGCTACGACATCGCCCACGACAACATCGGCTTGCCATTGCCGAGGTGGATGAGAGGGCAATGAAGCTTTGTAAGGTGAATCATTCGGAAGATGTGGATGCGGAATTGAACTTCTACGCTGCGAAAGATGCGCAGAGGAAGGATGAGAGGGCCGAGAAGAAGAGGAGGACACTACTAGGGAAAAGCTCACCGCCGACGCACCCAAATCATCTACCACCGGCGAGTTTCAGTTCGCCGGTGACCCTCATGCATGTGGTAATGCATCACCGCCGGCGAACAACACTATTCGCCGGTGATAACAACACATACAACCAGCGAGTGGACGGATTCGCCGGGGATAAGGGTTACCCCCGGCGAATAACCTAAAGAGCCGATGTTAATAGCATATACCACCAACGAGTATCCCAATTCACCGGGGATAAGGTTCCCTAGCACTAGGGCATAGATGTTCGCCTGGAGTAAGATAATTTGTTCGCTGGCGATATTTCATACTAGAGGAAAAATAATAATAGGAAATACACAGGATACATAGATGAATACATGAATACACAGTATACAGGATAATGACAACAAAATACATATTAACACAGGAAATAGTAGCAGTATCCACCAAATGTTCAATATAGCTAGGACATGCTCAATCACACAAGTATGTAGCAACAAGACTCTCAACACGTGCATATGTATCAATATTACACAAACATATACACAATTCCCCGGAGTTGCACAAAGTAGCTAAACAAGGATGGCATAGACTAGAAAGGCGGTGGTGGTGAGCATCATAACAGCGAATGGGGTCATCTGGCTCCTCCACATCTCCCTCCTCTATAAATCTAGATAGTTGGCATATCGGGTTTCCGCCTCCACCAAGGTGTTGTATCCCTTGTAGCTATTGCCGTTCAAACGGTGGTCCTGCCTCCTACAATCTTCCCAGTCGTTGTAGACTCTAGGAACCTTGCCCTTGTACACGACATACCACGTCATCTATGCACACATAAGGAAAAATTTAAGTGGTTATTTGGCAAATTCATAGACATGTAACATATATGCAACATATAGCTATGCAAAGGAAATCATCAATAGTTAAGGAATAATGAAAAGCAACAAGTTAGTTTAGGACTAACATTTGCAGGACACAAGTTCAGGAACTAACTCTAACAAGAGTGTTTCAGTGGGAAGGGACGAACGCCCTCCAGCATGTTGAATGTCCTCATATTAGAACACAAGTCTAAGCGGTGCTCAATCTCTTGATTTGTTGGTCGTATGAACCCGGCGTGGAACAAGCCCCCCTTAGTGGTCACATCCCTCGAAATGATGGTGCAAATCTTCCGCTAGATGGCATGGAACTCAGCTCTCACCTCTGAACTAGTGGTGTTCGCTATGTCTATGCCCCTTTTCTAGAGAGACTCTTGCAACAAGAGGTCTTGTTCATATTTGACGTACTCCCTCATCTGAAGCATGGCGTACCAAGCCTCCATTCCATTATGTTCCGCCAAGGGCTTGAGGCAGGGGAACTCGGTTTTGTGGAAGCACGTGAAGCAGCCTTTTGTTTTTTCTCCTTTTTGAGGGGGCTAAAGACCTTGGCGGCGAAGCCGTTGAGGGACTTATCAAGAATACCCTTGATGTTGGTGTAGTCATTCCAAACCGCACACCCTAAGTCGAGGTAAGTCACGTGCGAATAATAGGGTTGCATGATGATGAGGGTGTTGTGCTTTCCTCTACGCAAAACAATTCGCCATCCTTAGATAAAGGACATTTACGAAAGAATTAATGTAATGGCAGGTAGCGAAGGACCACTTACTCAGGAAAGTATGGCATCAGAAAGACTTACTTATGCATGTTCTTTACCAAGAAATCCCCGATATGCTTTGAGACAATCACCCGATTCCTAGGGGCACGAACAGTGATCTCATCCATGTAGAAGGGCTCCATTATCGCGATCTTCCGGGTATTCTCTATGATGAGATCATGCTCCATGCTTAGCAATACTAGGCGGACAATGCTTTTGTCCAGCCGGGACAAGTGGAAGACTTTGAAGATGTCTTTGAATCTAATGAAGATGAGCTCCACTAGGTAAGTATCCACAAAGACCACGCTGGTGGGCACCTTAGCCACGTGTATCGGGTACCCAAAATGTCTCTCTTTGAGAAGTTCCTCCTCCAGATACAAAATTGTGGCGTGCACATTCCTCATGTCCGACATCATTGACTTGAGAACCATTTCTGGCAGCACCGGTGCACCTATATCATGCATCTTCCTCCATGGGGTCGGCAACCTATCGAGAACCCGATCCGTTGGCTGGCTTCTGGAGGTAGAGCCACTACCTTTTTTCCCTGGCCTCTCCCTCTCCCTCTTCTTCTTACAGAGGGGGTGTCGTTTTGTTTCAACGCCTCCTTGGTCACAAAAATTAGTGTCCTCGGGGTAACCCATAGCTTGTGGTGGGGCGGTGAAGGCGGCAGCTTCTTCCCCGGGCGTCTCTTGTGAAATGAACAACTTCTTCTTTAGGAGAACACGACCTTGATCGATGGGAGCCTCCAATGCAGCGATGAACGAATCGATGGGAGCCATTTCGATGTCCAAAGAGTTCTCTTGCTATGTCTCAGGCACAGGAGGATCATCGGCCAGTAGAGGAGTGACCCTGTCTTGGATTGCCGCCAACATAGAGGGTGGAGTGACCTTGCCTTGGCTTGGCACCACCGATGCAACCGGTGGAGGAGTGACCCTGTTCTGGCTTGTCGCCGGCCGTGAGGTGGTGTTCAGTTGAATGAGGGCTTTCGGCCATACTAAGTTGTTCGACCTTGTGCTCGTTCTCTACATCTGCTGGTTGACTAGGAGGATACAAGTCTTCGCATCCTGGTAACGCCCGGCCCACCTAAACCTGGTGCACGCTATCGTCCATATCCCTGCAGTGGTACACACGGTTGGTTGGCATCATGATGCTTCCATTCACAACATCTTTCAACTAGTTGTCCATGTTCAGTAGCAGGGTGCATGCCATGATGGGTGCCTAAAAAAACATGTAGGTCAGAGACAGGTGGCGATGAAGTTATATTGACTACTTGTAGAGGCTTCAAAGAGAGGTCAGCTTATTACCGTGAGGGCGTCAATCTCGGCTCGCGTCGATGGACCGGGAGCGGGCGTGGAAGTGACGGAGGGGCTGCTAGCCAGCACGGCCGGTGAGTCCTCCCTACCACCTGCGTTGCTACCGGCCAGAGTCACCAATACAACGGGTGACTCATCTCGTGGTGCACTTTCAGCCCGCGGAGCCATGTTGTCCGAGTTGCTAGCGCCTAAGGTCAGCATCGGGAATGGTCCCATTTGGCCTTAGGTGAAATAAGCGGCAATCTTCCTCACCATGTCAGGCATGAGTTCATTGACCTTCTCAACTATCCTCTCATTAACCCTCTTGTCCATGGTTGATTCCAATTTCACAATCTTTTTCTTCAAGGCCTCCGTCACCTGGAAATTTTGGATCTTCTTTTCCTATAGCGACTCCTTGGTGCTGGGCTCAACCAAAGCCATAGTGGGTATGCTTGCGACCTCCTCCGGTGCTAGTGACACGGGCTAAGTGCGACCTCTTCAACGGTGGATGTTCCTTCATGATTTTCATGCCCCTAATGAAAGGATTGTCCCACGAGACTTTGCCCATCAACATCTAGGATGAGGAGGCAGATTCTGCTTGTTCTTCTACTAGCCACTGAAGTAACATGAACAATTTTAGAATTGGTTTCTACTAGAATTGATAAGTATGTAGTATCTAATTAATTAGCTGGTAAATTGCTTACCTCTGCGTCCTCAACTTTCTTCACCTTTGGGCCCGCTACCAAAAAAACACCCTGCACCACCTTGGGGTCCATGACAAGTTGCCTAGTTTCTAGTTATTTATGGTATCGGGACCTAACAAATGACCTGAACAACGGGTATTTGTACTTGTTGTAAGGGTTCTCGATGCCCTAGTCTATATATGCCTGGTCCTCCTTCACCCATTTCTCCTACTGCCCTTCATAACCACGAGAATCGAGATGGTGGTGTCCTATATTCTTATCCGCTAGCTCCTTCCCACAGGTTGTCTGTGCCTTGGTGAAGTCTAGGTCTTAATTTTCCTAGAAGACCCTAAAGTACTCTTCCGTAATCCACAAAAAGTGGCGCTGAATCTCTTTGAAAGGCTCTTCATCAGCAATCATTCCCCTCACCATGATTTTATAACTGCTTAGCTATATAGTGAACCTAGAGAGGGCATATCGGTTCACTATATTGTTCTTGAGATCTTGGTTTCTGTAGTTTTCGGGGAACTCGTAGTGCGTGTGCAACCTCGAGGTGAGTTGAACGTGCAGATGCTTATTGGGTCAGAGGCACATTTCGTTGACATTGACGACGGCATGAAGGATTTCTCCCAGTTGGAGGTTGTACCCCTTCGCAAACTTATTTGGCTCCGTAGGAATACCAGTGGAGGGATCAACCTCTGTGAATGAGTCTCAGCCAGTGTCGACCAGGTTTGGGATCCTCTTCTTCCGACGCCTTACATCCTGGCTAGTAGTCTCGGAGTCACCCTGGCGGCGGTGCCACTATCAGTGGTTTCGTCGTCATCTCCCCTCTCATCACCAGCATCATCATCATCGCTAGCCCGATAATCACTGCCGCTAGCCCTTTGCTCCTTTTGCGAATCGATGCCCATGAGCTTGTAGTGCTCATCCAAGTATCATTGTGAAGACCCAAGGCCGTTGTCATTATTGTGGTTTCTAGAAGACGACATATCTATGAGCCTTCTAGCACCACACAAGCAAAGAGATAAGAGATTTTCGCGATGAATATTCACGGCAAAAATTCGGCATGACCTTTGGTAAAAAATAGTCATGCCAGAATGCCAGAAATTCGCCAGAACGGAAGTTCATCAACATTCTGGCAAAATATTGGCACTCAACGTACCTGCACATACCCCAATCCCCCAGTCACCCCGGCCACCATGGAACTCAATGCATGGTTCAATATAACAGCCACCATATATGGTTCAATAACAGCTGCCACCCAAGAATTTGAAGCTTTTCAATATACAAACAAACTATTCCTGCATGAATAATAATGCCCAGATAAAGGTAACTTTAAATTTTCCTTTGTCAACTTTGTCACTATAGTTTACTTTAAAGAATAAATGCCCCTGATAATGTTCTTTTGCTTGTGCAGTTGCCTCTAGCCTGTTTGCATTTAAACTTTTGTGGCCAAAATGTAGTACAGATAACAGTAATACACTATAATAGTGGCTCAAGCAAAGCAAGTAAGTGTCTTAGATAATAGTAATACACCATAAAAGTAATTTATCCAGTGACAGATAACATTAAATACTCCATATTACTGAGGAAGGGGAATCTCACCTTGATGAGGGCAAGGTGGACGAGGCGGTCGATGACGAGGGACGTCGACGAATGCAGACAAGCTCACAGACACCGGTTCCACTTCGAAGACGAGCTCGCGGACGCCGATTACTCCACGAGGTGATCCTCCACGGGCTGCTCAGTCCACGGGTTAGGGTTACGTGTACGGGGACGAAGCGAGGGCGTGAGGGGGAGGGGAGAGGGGAGAGGTTACCCGACGATGGGGCGATGGCGTGGGGCGACGACGAGGGTCGAGGATAGTGGCATCCCTCCTCATGTGGGCGACGGCCCCTCCACAGCTTCAGCGGTGGCGGCTCCTCCATAGGCTCTTCGGCTCCTTACAGGCGGCGGATCGAGAGGAGGCGTGGCGCGGGTCGATGAGAAGGTGCGGCATGGTGATGAATTGAGGATTGAGGTTAAGCCCGTAGTGATAACTCCACAACCTAACCCGACAGTTGGGACCGACATATACTTACCACTGCCGAATCTAGACACCACTTCGCCGGGGATAAGCTAACAGTGGGTCAGACCGCTTCGTACCACCAGCGAATACAGACGCCAATTCGTCGGGGTTAATTCCCTTTGTTCTTTTCTTTCTCTTGTTTTTTTCTTTTATGCTATTGTTTCTTCTTTTATTTCTGTTGTTTCTTATTTCTTTTCTTCACTTTAATTCTTGTGACTAAATACTCAGAGATCATGTGTGCATGTATTAAGTACTTTGTACAAATGATCGGTTAATTAAGACACAAAATAGGAGTTCGAATGTAGTACACTTATACATCATTAATAAGAGATACATATCATCGCGAGTGCCTCGATCTCGGCCTCAGTGTTTCCTCACACACTTCTTATTCTTGCCCTTCTGCTTGGTTGTTTTTGATGAATACTTGACGTCCCCTATATCGTGACTCCTTCTTGTGAATAGAAGACCTGTCCTAGGTAGCGTACTCCATCTTCTTCTTGTGGTCTATGTTGCATCATCTTCATCGGGTTCTTTCATCATTGGGTATCGATGAGGATGTCAAATTCTTACTCATAGGTGACTCCATCCATTCCAATGAGGGCTCTTTTGCCTCTCCTTACAACAACATGGCTAGGCCTTTAGGGGTCGATTATGAAGAAGCATTGTTCCACGTGCTTAGCCAGTACCCATGGCTCATTTTGCACAGTGGGGTTCTTGGTCTTGGATTTGTTGGGTTCAGGCATACACATGGTGGAGAAATATTTGTCTTCCTTTACGACGTTTGTATCCCATTTGACACGGAACATTGACACCTTCTTCCCAATGTAGTCAAGCTCCCAGATTTCCTCTATCCTTCCGTAGTATCTTTTGTTCTCTTCACCCGTGTAAGACTCCATCATGACGCACGAGTTCCGATAATGGCCTCTTTTGTATCTTTCCTACATGTAGAATGTGTACCCGCTGATAAGTCATTTGGTTGGGCGCGGGGCCACATGACAAGGCCAGTAACATTCTACCTTCCTCACATGTCATTGGTGGGGGATTTGCCTCAATATGGTCTTTGAACCAGTGCGTGAATGAGGAGTTGTGCACTCTAAATACCTCTTCCGCCATCATAGGCTTGCCAACACTGTTCTTGATCATGGTCATGCTTTTCCACCCAAGGTTCGATATCGTCCATGTGTTGTAGCGCTACTTAGTGGGCCCTATTGAAGTTGGCTCTTCGGCCAGAGTAGTCCACATCCATTACCCTCTTGCCAGTTTTGCGGCCTACTCCCTCGAACCTACGAAGGTGCATGTTTGCGGGCAAACCAACCAGTGGGTTCTCCTCATTTAGATAATTCTTGCAGAAAGAGATGCACTCTTCGGTGCAAAATCCCTGGACGATGCCTCCATCTGGATGTGCGCTGTTACGAATGTTCCCTTTTATGATCCCATTCATTCTTTCTAACGCCATCATGTTGTGCAGGAATGTCGGCCTGAGATCGTCGATGTCATCCACTATATGCACCGGCAGATGGACCATAATGTCAAAGAATGCAGGAAGGAAGTACATCTGAAGCTCACAAATTATGGTGACAATATCTTCCCATAGCCTTCCAAGTTTCTTCACGCTTATCGACTTACGAGTGATGACGTCGAAAAAGTGACAGAGGTGAGTTGGAGTTTAATGGACATGCGGTTCCATTATCCCTCAGATTGCAACCGGAAGTATCTGTATCATCATGACGTGACAGTCATGAGACTTCATACCGCTAAAGACCTTTTTGGTTGGGCCCAGGTATTTGCTTATAAGCTCGGCGTAGCCTACGAGAAATCTGACTCCTAGGAGGCACTTGAAAATCTATTCAAGCGCATTGGGACTTAGAGTGAAGCAGGAGGGGGCGAGGAGTGAGAATCAGGTGGTAAGTGAAGGTCTCCCCTGATATTTAGGGCCATCAGGTTGTTTCTTGCTTTCGGTCCATCTTTGGTCCTATCCACCATGTTGAACAGAGTGGAAAGCAAGCTCTAGCACACATTCTTCATGATATGCATCACATCAAGGCAATGAGGCGAACCGAGGATCTTCCAGTACGACAAGTACCAAAACACGGACCTCCTTTTCCATACCCCCATGAGCGGTCTTGGTGCCTTCTTCGTCTTCTTCTTCTTCATCTTCTTCTTCGTCTTCTCTCCTCGCTTCCGCTTCTTTATCTTTCCCAGTGGAGGGCACTCCTTCTAGTTTTTCAATAAAATATTGATCTCGGCACCACTCCTCTTTGGTGGAGGTCCTCCGTGATCATGTTCACCATTGAACAGATCTCCACGCCTTCTCCATGGGTCATTCTCGGATAGCCACATACGATGCCCCATGTAGATGGTTTTCGAAGACCCAGGATCCTTACCCAGCAGTAGAAACGACATCAATTACATGCACCTCAGACAAGCCTTGTGTCCATGGGACACTTGGCATGCAATATATCTGTATTCGAGATAGTCCTACACCAGCGTGAGGAACGCGACTCACATACGGAAAGGTTCTTCTAGATAGGCGTCCCATGTTTCTACCCCTTCCTCCCACAACGTGTCTAGCTCCTCCTTCAGTAGCTCGAGATACATGTTGATAGTGCTCCCTAGCCGTGTCGGCCCTTGCATTAGCATACTCATGTGTATGTACTTCTTCTTCAGGCACAACCAGGGGGAGGTTGTATGACCATACAAATATGGGCCATGTGCGGTGCTTTCTTCTCTGGTTACCAAATGGATTGAGTTTGTCGGTCTTTGCACCCAGCCTGATGTTCCTTGGACCTTTCCTGAATTCTTCGTAGTATTCATCGTCTAATGCTCTCCACTAGCTTGCATCCGAAGGGTGTGTCAGCACTAGTTTTTCAACCTGTTTTGGATCGTGCAACACCGGCTCCTTCCTTTCCGTGTGCCAACACATGAGATTTGGTTCCCTGGGGTCCATGAAGTACCATTGTAGACGGGTCTCGAAAGTACCACACAACTTTTCGAGGAGCCATTTTCGTCCCTCTCTTGTATCGATCATCGTCGCACACTGTGCATGTGGTCTTGCCCGCATGCTCGTGCCGATAAATTATGCAGTCATTGAGGTAGGCGTGGTATTTTATGTGCGGTAAATCGAGAGGGCACTTGATTTTCTTGGCCTCATTTAGACTACTAGCACACGCGTTATCTTAAGGAAAGCGCTCCATCAGCCATCAGAAGAGATCCTCCATGCTTGTGTCAGACCATCTGTGTTTTGCCTTCATCTCTACAAGATCGAGAGCTACTCTCAAGCGGTTTTCCTATGGCTCACGACTTGTATAATGGAGTTGTCGAGTCTATCTCCAGTTGCGCCATCTTATATTTCCATCTATTGGTAGCTCTGGCATCTGTCGATGTGTTGCTGATCAGGAGAAGTTCTTGTAAGTGAGGGTCCAGCACGGCTGCGGTTAGCAGGGTAATCATGTCCTCGTCTTCTACATGTTGTTCACCATGCTCCCCTTGTTCATCCTCGCCATCGTGCACGACATCCTCTTCAGCATCTTCATTGTCCTGTTCCCGGTCGTCTTCCTCATTTTCAGATGTTGCTGCCCCATGATCATGATCATTGCCATCTTCACCATCACTCATCCATTGAGTATGGCCCTCCATGAAACTATACCTAAGAAGGTGCTCCTTCACTTTGCCTAAAGAGGGGTTGAACATGGACCCTAGTTTGCATCTTCGACATGGACACCTTATATACGTGCAGTTATTTCAATACACATTGGTCATCACATGTTGCATGTATATATCCACGTCACTTTCCCTCATCGTGAAGACCATTGTTGCTTGCACAACAAGATAATTGAATTAGAACCATCGTCTCGGTTTTCACGAGAAATTTAGGCATGAACTTTGCTAAAAAAGGTCATGCGGAGAGCCAGAAATTCGCCAGAACGACAATTAATCAACATTCCGACAAAACACTGGCAACTCAATGTACCTATACACACCAAAACAATGCAAATGGTCCATTATGTATATATGAAGCTGGCTCTGCCATCAGAAATATGAGATATTAACCACGGCTTTTTTGGCAACACATGCATGCATGCACACATTCCACTAGTTAGTTACCTATTGATGCGAGGTCGAAGAGCACCAGAGACGACACGTCGACCATAGAGAGAGTATGGTGATCACGTCGGGCTCTTATGCTCTAGATCTAGATCTAGAGACAAGTGGAAGAAGGTGGTGGGAAGAGAGATATATCAAGATCTATCTAGCTCTAGAAGGTTGGTGCATGCGGGGAGAGCGATTTTTTCTAAAATATATCAAACATAGTTGAATTAGCTAGCTAAAATGGGGTGAGGGAAGTGGGGGAATGAGCTGTGAAGAGGTTTGGGTCAATTTGCAATGGAGTGAGTGGGGAGGTGGTGGCAGGTGCCGGCTGATATCTGCATGGCTGGAATATTCCCAGGTTACCGCTGGTGAACAGGGAACATATTCGCCAGGGGTACTTTATTACTATCGACGAATGTAAGGTCGATGTGTCGGTGATAGTTAGCGGTTGGCTCGGATGGACCCGACCTACCTTATCCTTGATGAAGGAGAAATATATTCGCTAGTGGTATCCCATGTAGCGCGGGCGAAGAAACAGAACATTCACCGGCAGTAGTTCGCGGCCCGCCTCGGTGGACCCAGCCCACCTTATCCTAGGCGAATCCAAGCGAAATTCGCCGGTGGTAACTAAAGTATCACTAGTGAACCTATATATCCTTTGCTGGTGGTAACACGCGGTAGGCCTAGAAGGGCTTATTACCGGCGACCCACTTGTTTGTTCGCCGGTGGTAAGACCTCCATCTATAAGGGATCCCCTACTAGTGGGAAGGATGCGATAGAGGTGCAACTAGTTGGTCCCTCGATGATCTCCGACAACGACGATAGGTGGATGAACCTCTTCCTCACTAGTGATGAGGGTAGTGATGATGCCGAGTGGTTCGTGTTTGATATAGTTGATTATCTAGATTCTAGAGTGCGTTCATGAACTAGTGCTGAATTATCTCGAGTGCGTTGATAAACTAGTGCCAAATTATCTAGAGTGTGTTGATGGACTATTGTCGAATTATCTAGAGTGTGTTGATGAACTAGTGGTTCACTATTATTGGCATATGTTGGAGATGCTCTAATTACCTCTTCCATTGTGCTGATATTTTCTATACTTTATATCCCTACTTAATGATACCAGGTTAGTACACTCATTCATATATATATATATAGGGAGAGATTATTCTATCATCACGTATATAATGTTATTCTATACATGTCCCACCCTATAAGGAGCTTGTCAGTTGGAAAAAATACAGAAGATAAGGGCGTATTTGGTTGCCCGTTTTACCATTTCTTGCATGGCCCGAGAAAAAATAAGGGCATTTGGTGTATTGGGTCGCATATGTTTGTTGCATCGCACGAACTTTAACGCAGCCCAAAAGTTGGCCCATTGAGAACACCGATTTTGGGTGTTTATGCGGGGACATGCCCCGCTCGTGCAAAAGGGAGGGAAAAGCTGCGCCGCCCATGCAAGCTCGGCGATGGCGCGAGCCACGGGTTTCCCCCAAATTTTGGTGGGAAAAATTTCTTCACCGCCCGCTAATGCGAACCGGTATAAAGCACCACCCGCAACACCAATGTCCATCGCCACCATTCTCCCCATTCTTCGAGCTCTCAAGATAGCAAGGTTCTGCATCGCCCAACAGATAAGCGCCGGAAGCGGCGGTGGTGGTTGCAGATCAGCTGGTGCGGGCGTTCTTGTCCAAGATCTTCATCCTCGATGTGCTCCGCTCCCACGATGCCGGTGAGTTCCATCAAACCCCAGGTCTAGTAGCTTCGGTCTGTTAGCACCTCCTAGATCTGATTGTAGTTTGTGGTAGATATGTGTTAGTATGCCTAAGGAACTGTTAGGTATAGTCCTAGATTTGTGTTTTCCTAGACTCATTGCATGTTTAAGCTTGTGTTCATGTGTAGTCTAGGTCCTGATACGTGTGGCCATGAAATCTGTAGGACATGACCAATGATGAGTTCAGCCAGGCCCTCTTGGATTCTCAGGAGACCTTTGTCGCTGAGATCCAATCCTAGCTCCTGCCCCTTAGGCTCACCTATCCTCAGCGCACAGAGATCTTGTCTATGCCTCCGATGACCGGGTACTCGGTGGAGCAGATTGCAGAGCAAGCTTCCAAAATCATGGCCAAGAAGAAAGCCAAGGATGACAAAGCCCAAAGCACAGGCCAGTGCAAGTGGTTAAGGGAAGCATGGAGTGGGAACTGTTCTTCTCGGCGTTCGTGCTCAACCAGATGTGCGACTTCATCAAGAGCGGCGTCAGGACGGAGAAGGGGTTCAAAGAAGTGCACTTGAACACAGTTGCCTGTAAGGTGTTTGAGTTCTGTGGCATCGAGGTGTCCTCCCAGTAGGTGTACAACCACCAGCGTAAGTGGAGGACTAGGTGGATCCATGTCTCCAAGCTTAGAGACCTTAGCAGAGCTAGCTGGGATGAGGAGACCTACACCATCATCTTGGAGGACGCCCACTACAGGGGACACATCTTGGTATTAACTAATTTCAGTAACATCTCCTTTGATTTCGAACACTAACCTCACTAACCTCCCAGCAATTCCATGTCTCAGGATCACCCCAAGGATGCCGAGTATCTGAACAAGCATGTCGCCAACTATAGGCAGATGGATGCCACCTTCTCCTTTGGCCTTGCCACTGGCAGGTTTGCAATGGGCTCTAGTAAGCCTCTTGGCAAACCAAGCCATGAATACATACAGACCCAGGAGTTGGAGACAGTGGTACTTGATGACGAGGCTGAGACTGATGCCTCTACAGGTTCTCCCGCCGCCAGCGTTGGTCAAGGTGGCAACACAAATGCCTACGTTGCATGTGGCTTTGATCCTTGCAAGAAGAGGAAGAGGTCGCTGCTGGGGGAGGAGGACGTCGTCGCTATCACGTGCATAACCAAGGTCGTGAAAGCGGTGGCGACCGCCATCACCATGACTTCCCCTCCTAATGTGCACCCAACTCTGTACGACATCGTCATGGTAGCCAAAGGGTACAACTGTGAGGCTCTGATGGTGGCGCCCAGCCACCTCTTCGACAACATGGCTATGAGCAACAGCTTTGTTCAGATGGCAGAGGACCACATGGTTCTCTGACTCAGGACCTTCCTGGCCAAGCACTACTACGTGTAGTGCTTGCTCCCTGATCATGGAGATGGTGGCGGTAGTGCACGCATGATGAAGAAGTTGTATATTTTGAAGTAGCTAGGGACTTGATGAAAACTTATGCCTGTTTATTGTGATGTGGTATATACTAACCCCTGACATGATGGAGAACTTATGCGGTGTTAGGATTGCACCCCTTTTGATGTGGTGGTAGGATCTCACCATAGATGTTCGACGTGATCGGTTGGATCACACTAACTTGGTAGGTTGGAACTGTTGTTGCTTGTGCCCATATTATCATGCATGCTTAACTAGTTTATGCTTATGCCTTGTGTTTGTGAATTTGATCTGTCTGCTTTAGTTGTGATCCTTATATGTTGCATATGTGTTATGTCTCACAGAAATACAACTGGTACGTGGTGTATTACGACAAGAAGTCGGGAATTTTCAAGACATGGGAGGAGTGTAGCCAACAAGTGACGGGTTACCAGCGCAACCTCCATACGGGGTTTAAGACTCTAGAGCAGGCACAAAAAGCCTACTTTGAGTTCTTAGCAGAGCGTCCCTAGAAGGAACAGCCATCAGTAGATATGAAGGTCAATTTCACTCCACTTCCATCAGTTCGTCAACAAGTTTATCCACACGAGCAAGTTTCACCTATACGGAGTGCAAGTATGATCAAAGGCATCATCGTCGTCGACCTAATCATGTGAATTATCCACTACCAGTTGTCCTGATTCATATTGATCGATCATGTAAGATCTTAAATCCTGATGGCTAGTTGGTAAGCTCATCATTTTGCCATGCGAGGCATAGCAGGCTGGATGCGGGCTCTTAAACGTGCAACTTTACACCACTAGAGCCCAATTTGAAAAAACTAAACAAAGTGGCCATATGGGCTCTCCTAGCGGGGAAATGAAAATACAGGTAACCAAATAAACAACCCATCCTCGCCTGAGATCCATCTCCCTTCCATGCAGCAACGAAGCGGAATGAAAACAGGAAATTCCGGCTCCAAGCAACCAAACACGCCTAAATCAATCCCGAGAGCATCACCGACCATCTTCTCGTCCTTGCCCACCAAATTTTCCATGCCGCCTCCCGGAGGGCTCTCCCGCTGCCTGCTGGAGGTTTCCTGTGCTCCCAATTGGAGGCCTCCTCCCCTCTTCCTAGAGGGCTCGCACGCTGCCGCGTGATGCTACTCCGGTGGCCTGACATGGCTGCCTAGTTCTACGACTGAGCCTGCACCGAATCCTCTGTGAAATCGACCCCATAGTAGGATGGTGCTTGCCGGGGCGCCCTGGTTCACTCCTGCACGGCCACAATCAGACAAGGTAGCTACTGCCATGGCTCCTCCAGCTCTCGTGTCTCCTGCATCTAGATTGTGACCCCGCCAATGTTTCCAAGAACTACAACCGCCGACGCGTGCTAGAGAGCGGCCGCCCCTTCTTAGCTTTGTCCCGGCGCTGGGGAGATGCTCGAAAGTTGGGTTTTCCACGTCCGCCCATGGCGTGGCAGCAATGCCCAGGACACTATCAAAGTTCACTATGGACAATGCCTTTTTCTACCTGGTACCTGTATGTGTTGCCTGAAACTCTCTCGCAACTCACGTGAATTGGAAACAAATTCAGGAGGAAGAAGATGAACACACACAGGGTTTGTGCTGCATAAACTTGCGCAGCGTTTTTCTGACGTCTATTTCCCTCTTATTGGAAAGTACAAGAAACGTGGAGCTCCACAATCCGTAATGCTCGCGCCATCCCACGAGCGGATACATGCGCCCAACAGACTCGGTCCTAGATCGTTACAAGCCACGACCAGGACACCTACAGCTAGCTATGACTCTAATCTGACAGAGATCAGACCGTTGCCAAAAACAGCCTGATGTGCTACAGTACACGAAATTCAGAAAACGAACTGACACCTACCTGAAGATTCAGGGCTTATGCTAACAATCTCCCCCTAATCCCTGACATCTTCATTTTATTGCTGCTACTCCAACCTTGCTCCGCAGCTCCTGGAACTTGACGCGACCCAAAGGCTTCGTCAGAATATCAGCGAGCTGTGAGTTGGTGCTGATGAACTCGACAAGAATCTGCTTGTTCTCCACACACACTCCTGAATAAAGTGATAGAGGAGATCAATGTGCTTACTCCTGTCGTGAAACACCGGATTTTTGACGAGAGAGATAGCAAATTTGTTGTCCACCATTAGCTTCGTCACATCGGCTTCTTCCCTGGTGAGTTCTCCGAGTAATCTGGCGAGCCAAATCACTTGACACGCCCCCGTGGTAGCAGCCATGTACTCTGCCTCACAGGACGAGAGGGCCACCACCTTCTGCTTTGCCGAGAACCAGCTGACAGGGCGATCTCCGTAGAAGAACAGGACGCCTATCATGCTTCTGCGCGTGTCGACATCCCCGGCCAAGTCACTGTCACTGAAGCCCTTCAGTTCAGCGCCAACACCGGTGCCTCTGGTGTAATGGCATCCATGGTCCATCATCCCCACCACATAGCGAAGAATGTGCTTCACGACACCCCAGTGCTCCTCCATCGGTCGCTCCATGAACCTGCTCACGTAACCCACCGCGTATGCGATGTTAGGGCGTGTGTGAACCAGGTATCGCAGACTGTCGACGACGCTTCTGTACATCGTTGTGTCAACAAGAGGTGCAGTTCTTGTCTTGCTCATCTTCAGTCTGGCCTCCATGGGTGCGTGATAGATGTTGCAACCCGTCATCCCCGCCTTCTCCAGTATAGACATGGCATAGGTAGACTGTACGAGCGTGATGCCGCTCATGTTCTAGCACACCTCAATGCCCAGATAGTAGCTGAGCAAGCCAAGATCTCTCATCCGAAACGTGCCCTTCATCTCGGTCTTGAACCGCTCGATCTTCGTGCTGTCAGATCCACTGACCACCAGGTCATCAACATAAACTCCCACGATCAGCTTGTCATGCACGTAGATGGCGTGCTCGGAGTTGCTACGCTGAAACCCAAGCTTCACGATGGTGGCGTCAAGCTTAGCGTTCCAGGCTCTTGGAGCTTGGCGAAGTCCATACAGAGCCTTTCGGAGGCGCAGAACCTTCTCCTCCTTCCCCGTGACGACGAATCCGGGGGGCTGCGACACATAAACCTCCTCCTGCAGATCTCCGTTCAGAAATGCCGATTTCACATCCATGTGGTGAACTTCCCAGTTCTTCTCTACAGCCAGAGCAAGCAGCAACCGGACAAACTCGATGCGGGCAACAGGCGCAAAAACTTCCTCATAATCGATGCCCTGTCTCTGGACGTACCCCTTTGCAATGACGCATGCCTTGTGCTTGACAACGAGGCCACGCTCGTCTCGCTTTTCCTTGAATACCCATTTGAGGCCAATGGGTCGATGCCCGCAAGGAAGGTCGACCATCTCCCAAGTTCCATTGTCTTCAATGGATGTCATCTCCTCCAGCATTGCCCATCGCCAACACGGACCTTTTCTGCTTCCATGACACTGCCAGGTTCCTCCACGGAGATGAGGAACAGGCACTCTGCGAGCCCCGCAGCCGTGGCGTCAGGGACAAGCAGATCGGTGACGCGATAGTACCAATGAGACATGTCCTCGTCATCCGCATCGTCGAAGAGCTCAGGGTCAGCAGCTGTCGGTGGCATGGCGTACACCACTGGCTCTGCTCCAGGAGAGACTGATTCAGGAACAGGAGTAGATCATGTCGGGGAGATCTCCTCTGTCTCTGTGGCAGCCGCAGGTGGTGTTGCAGGTGATGCTGGCGTGGCGGCCGTTGCAGTTGGCGCAGTTGGAGATGCCGGTGCAGGCACCTCACCTCCAACGTCGTACGTGTTGTACTCGATGATGAGCTCGCTGGAGCTGTCGAAGTGTGAGACTGTGGACCAGTCCCAGGCCCGCCCTTCCTCGAACATGACATCGCGAGACACCACGATGCGCTTGGCCACAGGGTCATACAACCTGTATGCCTTGCTTCCTAACTCGTAGCCGAGGAACACCACCGGCGTGCTGCAGTCGTCCAGCTTGCTCTGGTTCGGACGCGTCATCTTCACGTGCGCCCTGCAGCTGAATACTCACAGGAAGTGGATGTCAGGCTTGTGCCCGTGCCAGGCCTCGTACGGAGTGCGCCCGTCCACGCTGCAGGTGAACGAGCGATTGAGGATGAAGACGGCGGTCGTGACGGCCTCCCCCCAGAACGCTGTCGGCACGCCCATCCCTTTGAGCATGCTGCGTGCCATGCCGACGATTGTCTGGTTGCGCCGCTCCACCACACCGTTCTGCTGCGACGAGTAGGGAGCGGTGAGGTGTCGGGCTGTCCCTCGATCGGCGCAGAACGCGGAGAAATCCTTGGAGGTGAACTCCACCCCCCCCCACGATCTGTGCGCAGGACACGAAGCCGCTTGCCGGACTCCATCTCTGCCGCTGCAGTAAACTATCGGAGCGCGTTGGCTGCCTTGTGCTTAGTGCTCAGCAGCATGATCCACATCATCCTGATGTAGTCATCAACAACCAACAAGAAATAGCATTTACCACTGGGCGTCGGAGGTGTGATGGGGCCGCAGAGGTCGCCATGGACTAGATCCAGGGCTGTGGTAGCCCTGAACTTCGCCGCCTAGGGAAACGGCGCTCTCCTCTGCTTCTCGGCGAGGCATGCATCGCAGATCTTGTTGGGGCAGGAGATCTGTGGCAGCTCATGCACCATGGCCTGGCTCGCCATCCGTTCCAGTCCTTGGAAGTGTTGGTGGCCGAGACGGGCATGCCATAGCCATGTCGCGTCGCCCGTGCGCGCCAGCATGCACGTCGGCCGCACGATCTGGAGGCGCGTCGGGTACAGACGGTTGCGTGCCCGTGGCACACTGACGATCACCCGCTGTAGCCTGTCGCGCACGGTCATGTGCCCGTCCTTGACATGAGTAGGGCAGCCAATCTCATCGAGCTGGCCTATGCTGACCACGGTGCTCCGGAGCCTGGGGATCCAGTACACATTGGTCATCGCGCGATGGTGCCCTCTAGCTGCACCGAAGAGGACCGTTCCCCGCCCGTGTATCTCAACGAGCGAGCCGTCGCCAAACTTGACGCGACCTGTGATCTTGCCGTCCAGTTTGGAGAAGACAATGGCGTCGCCTGTCATATGGTTTGACGCGCCGCTGTCGAGGAACCACACCACGTCGACAGCGTCCATTCCCTGACGGAGGTCGACGTGCGCGCGTTCTTCATATAGGTAGACGTGTTGTGCGCCGCCGGCGTCACCCAGATCGTCGGGCACGCGCACCGCCATAAGCATGGAGGGGTTGGCGTCGTCTTCGCCTTGCACGAGGTGCGCTTGGGCCTCTTCGTCCCTCTTCTTCTTGCGACACTCACGTGCCCAATGCCCCTTGTTCTTGCAGTACCGGCACTTGTCGTCCATGGACGCGCCGCCGCCGCCGCGGGCGCCGTCCTCACCGCCGCTCAGGCAGTCCTTCCTCTGCTTGCCGCCAGACCCATATCCACCCGATCCAGGTGTGCTGCCAGCACTCCATGCCTGCCACTCCTCCCCCGTGAGGAGCAGCCGACCACCGGACTCCTACTCCGGCTTGCCACGGCCCTTGGAAGCCGCCAAGCGCCCGCTCAGCTCTCAATCGACAGATCCTTCAAATTGAGAGGGTTTCAATTGAGCACGCCATGTACGCATACCTGGGCGGCACTACCCGTAGGATCTTGGAGACGGCGTCGAGCTCGGTGGTGGAATCGCGAAGGCCTTGGAGCTCGGTGATGAGGCTCGAGACGCAGAGGGAGAAGTCTTCCACGTTTTCGCATGTCTTGAACGCCAGGTGGTCGAAGACCTTGCGTAGCTTTTGGCGCCGCGCCTCACGGACGCGATCGACGCCGACACACATCTTTTTGATAGTGTCCCAGGCGGTCTTGGCATTGTCCTTGGCGGCGAGGAGCTAGACCATCTCCGGTGGCACCGATGAAAGGATGGCGCCGAGCGCCTGCCTCTCGACGCGCCCCGGCGCATCGTCCTCCTCGACGGCCTCCCAGAGACCGGCGGCCTGCATCTTCACACGCATCAGAATGGCCCACTCCGTGTAGTTGGTTTTTGTGAGCGTGGGCCAGGGCGTGCCGCCGCTGGCGCCGCCCTCCCGCACGATCGTCTCCCGCACCACGACCTCGCCTTGCTTCGCCTGCTCCGTCCGCGGCTCTGCGAGCGCGTGCGACGTGGGCTGCGGTCGGCATCTCTCGCCGCTGTGCCAGTAGTGGCCGGTGGTGGAGTTCCAACCATCGCCGGTGATGGATCCCCCCGCTCTGATACCAAATGTCGCCTGAAACTCTCTCGCAACTCACGTGAATTGGAAACAAATTCAGGAGGAAGAAGATGAACACACAGAGGGTTTGTGCTGCATGATACCAAATGTCGCCTGAAACTCTCTCGCAACTCACGTGAAATGGAAACAAATTCAGGAGGAAGAAGATGAACACACACGGAGTTTGTGCTGCATAAACTTGCGCAGCGTTTTTCTGACGTCTATTTCCCTCTTATTGGAAAGTACAAGAAACGTGGAGCTCCATGATCCGTAATGCTCGCGCCATCCCACGAGCGGATACGTGCGCCCAACAGACTCGGTCCTAGATCGTTACAAGCCACGACCAGGACACCTACAGCTAGCTACGACTCTAATCTGACAGAGATCAGACCGTTGCCGAAAACAGCCTGATATGCTACAGTACATGAAATTCAGAAAACGAATTGACACCTACCTGAAGATTCAGGGCTTATGCTAACAGTAAGTACAAATGCTTATGAGAGCCGATTATTTTGAATGTAAAACTTGCGCAGATGAGACATGGGCAGTACTGTTAGTATACCAGCTGTAGTATTGGTATTTTTAAAGGTTTTTGGAAGAAGTACACGGCTGCGCGAGAAGTATACACGTATTATGCCAAAAAAAAACAGAAGTATACACGAAGTGAATGCCGTAAACTAAGTAGGTAAAGCCGAACTTGCATTGTGTTTGGTTGATTATTTTTGCTGGTGAGCCAACACACTGATTACCTTGGCTGCAAGGCCTACAAGGCCACCCGAATTTATTTTTACTAGACGAATAGACGAGTTTTGCCTCGCAGCGTACATAACACGTCTGTGTTTTAGTGCCGCCATCCATGACAACACTTTATATCTTATCTAGCTTGATCTCCTCTCGCTTCTCATGAAGAGAAGTCTGGACACCAAATAATACAATTTCCTAGATAGTTGCTGTGAAGACAGGTGCTCTAGAAGATTTATGTTCGATTTTTAGCTTCCACATTAACTATATATACATCAACATCACTTGAAAGTACTTCATCAAGATTCTCCTAAATTTACCAAAGTTTAGGAAAACCTAAAGGGAAAAACAGAGTAGTTTAAGAGTAGAGGTATAACTAATTTAGTGGCATATTCTTGATCGCGGCAAAGGGTGGTGGGGTCTGCAGTCCCGAATCAACATGCGTAGAAGGAAGCACCCTGTGATTTCTGTTACCACAAGATCCTTCAAACAATAATAGTACATTGATTACACAACTCCACTAAACAAAATTAAAACATGTTGTAACACATAGAAGAGAGGGCTCTCCACTCCCACTCCCCTGCTCAACAGAGCAGGCCATCAACTGGCTAAACCAATGAGTAATCTTCCTTACTTATACCTACCAACGCCGAATCAATAAATGCCTTCAGTATAGAACTTATGGACCTGGAAACAAATGGTTTTCTATGGTTTAGGGTATGATGTAGATGTAGCTAAGTAAGACATGCTAGAAACACTACAACTTAACTGGCACTTAGTACACAAAACCAAATTGGCATGAGAGGGTGTCTTGAGTATGACTTAAAATGTGTTCTGCACTATCTATGCACACGATGAACATCAAGTTTTTTTCAATACTGCTACTCTGCAAAGATCACACAATCACAGAATGTGCAAGTAGCATTAGAATCCATTGATCAACTCCCTAAAAAGTAAAATAAACATGAAATGAGCTTGGAGCAATAGATTTATTTCCATGTCTCCATTACGATCCTCTGACCCCGCAGACAGTTATCACTTGTAGAGTCAGGTTCTTTAACCATTGGGCAATGGTCAACCCAGAGAACTAAGAAATGTTGGCAACTGTTCTGCGAAATATGACAACATACTTCACTACAATAGCAGACATGCAGGAGATACACATTTAGCTGCAGGTGTACACTAAAATAAATCTTGAAGAAATCTATGAACATTTGCCACCCAACTAACAAAAATTGCACCCCTCTTTTGCCATCATAAAAGATCCAAGAGTGTAGAAGTGAAGACATAAACGTATAAGCCATTCCATCTTTTATATAGTATCATGATAAAAGTGAATCATCCCGACAAGTGCAAGAATAGAGGTAGAAAAAATTTAGGAGCATATTAATACTACGCCATGCCTGCATGACAACACTTGTGAGGTTGGCATTGGATCAACGGAACACCTCATGTGAGTCCAACTGATACATCATCACAAGAGCCTATGATTTCCTTGCGACATTCTACCTGTGATGCAATTTCTTCAAACCCCTCGCATAGAAGAAATTAATTCTAGACAGAAAAACACATAAAGAGAACACAGAGAATGAAATGATAAAAGAGGGTTTTCATGAGGAGAATTATGACCGCCTAAAAATGGAACATTTTAATCCAAAAGTAACCATAGGTGACATATCAAATGAGATAGCAACATTATTAACTACCTCAGGAACAGTATCACCGGTAACTTCTCGAAAGTTAATCTGGTCATAAGATGCATGCATGCTTAATTGATACACAAACATTAGCTACAAAGCATTGCATTATTAGTTCCTAACTTAAACTACAACGCACCATCATAAAATCTAAAAAACTAAAGAATTTTGATGCCAGCCTTAAAAGCCTATCACAACTATGTGAACACAAAGATTTTGGCACAGTTCACAAAATACCATAGATGGTATGATTTTCCTTAATTTATTCCTTAAACTGACCTGTCGTAAGCTATCCCTACATGTTTATTTTTATTAATGAAGTTAAAATACATTTTAACACAATACCAATCTACTACTATTAACAATGATTACTGGTATATCCAATGTAGTCTGATAAACAGACAGCATCAACTGGACAATTTACAGTAGCTTAGTAGCACGTAGTTTTACCACCATAATTCTGAATTATTAAGTGTGAGTATCATAGAAGCTTAGTACAACCTGAAATGCAGGAAAAATAGAGGTCATATATGGCAGTTTTCTGATCACTCTCCTGCATAGCATAAACTAACCTAGGCGACAATGATCTCAACCCAGTACAATCAAGAGGCCAAGATACTAATTAGCATTGAGCATATGATGAAAGATATAATATCAACATGGTCAAACCAGGATCATCCTCCATGTTTGAGTTACCAGACTGATCAATGCATGCCTTTCATACTAACCTGAAACTCCACTAATCTCAACGATACAACCTCAAAACCAGATACCCATAATCCAAATTCTCCACTACACAAATCTATCATTTTTCCAAAGTTATTTGCCTATTCTTTGTCACTTTGCATGCATCCAGGTCACGACTACAACATGAGGACACTCTTCTTCCTGGCCACAAAATGAGCATATATGCTTCTTCCTGGCAGTTGCTTACGCAATAGCATGAGCAGCGCATGCCCAAAAATCTCCAGCAATCGGTGGTGCATCCGAGGGCAGTGCTACGTAGGAAGAGAGCGGAAACTAATTAAAGGAAACCAATCGCAGCATGAGTGACTCGCAAAGCATAATACATAGTCCAACCAACCAACTAGGAGAATAGTTCACTTTCAGACAAAAAAATAGTGACACACTACCAAGAGTCGGCCATCCAATGCAAGCCGAGCCAAGGGGTACACATGAGACATAACCTCCAGACACCAAATCTGCGAGGGAGAAGCACAAATTTCAGAAAAAAGACACTTCCAAGAACAACGGAGGATAAACCTGGTAGACAAAAACCATTCAGAACAGAAGAATGCTAAAGCTAATAAAATTCACCATGACCAAGACTGACCAGGACATCATCAATTAATTAATCACATCAGGGCAGCCACCAAGTAGAAGGCTCACGTCAAGCTTCAAGACGCACTTGAAATAGGTATCCTGGTATAGTTGAGGCTTCAGATTTTAGAGGTTGTATAAACCAAACCTAGTACTTCCAAAAATTGTGTTCACATGTATTAAGCAGAGGCATTTAATTAAACCTGAAGCAAACAACAATCAGTAACATCACTAGAAAAAAACACAGCTTGCAAGACAATGAAAAAATAACCCGCAGGCCAATCTGTACGACAAGTTGGCGTCATGGCATCGATGTGGTCGCCATCCTGCCCGAGCGTCGATGTGGTCGACATCTCCGTCCCACCCGTCAACGCCGCATGCATCCTCACCGGGGTGGACGCTGGATCACCGTCATCATCGTGCCTGTTCAGGCAAACAATATTACAGTTGTGACTATGTCGAGGAAAGAAATGGTGGATGGGATACCTGGTGCAGCCGATGGCCTCCTCTAGCAGCCGATTCAACGCCCTTGCCCCATCCGTGGACGTCGACGCCCCCGCCACGTCCACCTCCAGCACCATCGTCCCCCGCCCGGATGCCGCCGCGTGAAGTAGGTGAAGAAAGGGTGTTGGGGCGTGGGGGATTATGTGTAGGTGAGGAGGTCGTGCAAGGCAAAGAGGTCGGTGGGGAGCTCAAACTCATCCGTCCGGTGGATGTAAGGCATCGGGCATGTCGGCGGCGCCGACCAGGCGGAGCTCTGTCCAAACCTCACAGGCGCGAGGCTAATGAAGGCACCGACAGGGAGGGGTCGGTCCTGAATGGCAGCGGCGTGGAGGCAAGGGATACCTTGTGTGCATCTAAGATGTTAGTACTTATAATGAGTTAAAAACTCTTATAGGTAATATGTAATACCTCAGTCATTACGCTAAGAACGAGCCTGGATGAACCCAAAAATGGATAAGGGGTTCTACCACGGAGGCCCAAGACCACTCACGTGTAGGCCCGTCGAAGCGGAGCAGGGCACGGTACTAGCCGACCACCTTATCCACTTTCAAGAACATTGGGACTAGAACGAGCGACGTAAGCGACAGGTAACGCGACCACGACATACACAAATGAGTATGTTTGTCTGCGACTTACAATAGACATCAGGGTCACACCATCTAGAAACAATAGAAACAAGAATATTCAACGCCATACGGCAAGATCCAAATATCCTAGATTGAGATAATAGTTTAGGATACATCCTCATACATCACTCAACAGAGTATCAAGAGGAAGCGGAAAACATGATCCGAGTACGGATAAGAAGCAAATCGGTATAAGATGCGCTGAAAGTAAGGACATCCCGCCCACAGATCTCACAGATCTCCATCCCCGGAATCTCTACACCAGACAGTCGTTGTCACCATCATCTGTCTCCTCAACCCAGTAACCTTCCTGGGAGTATACTTGTTTATCTGAACCAAATATTTATCGTGTGAGACCTTAGGGGTACTCAGCAAGTCTTAATGCATCTAAAGGGAACAACCAGGGGGTGACACAATTGCAACGAAAGATAATATCTACAAAGAGGTATACAGACTCTCTACGCATCTGTCCAACCAGAGATGGATGGACGCCCGTTAATTAATAACAACAGTTATATAAGAAACATAAATGAACATCGTTTGTCCTCCTTCTCGCTTACTAACGAGAAGGCGGAAGAACATCCCATCCGTTAGCAATTTTATTAACCATTCCATGAGTGTTGCACTATTTACTAGTCATGTCTTAGTCAAATTAAAAGTAGTACTTTAGTTATGCTTGTCTATGATCGAGAAAATGTGCTCCAAGTCATCCATAACCACAGACACGGTTTTCAGAAAGATTTACCCTATAGGGGTGCACAAATAGCAACACACACACGATCAACCTCAGGAAGAACCAAATAAAGCGCAACGAGGCCTCACGACAAAGAATTCATAGGATTCATAATTTATTTCAGGGGGCCACCCCAATAAGCTACACGGAACAAAGTTGGCCAGCTTTGAGATGGACCCAGGGTTTGCGAGAACGGCTATAAACGACCGGGAACCCAAAAGTGTGACTGGGCTTTTCGATACCACGAAATTGTGTCGTGATCCTAAATAGTACAGGTGCTCCGCGCACAATCGTAAATAAAGCAGTAAATCATGGCATAGATACATGATAGTAATAAAGCCCCAAACTAGTTTGTGGCCCCAAGAAATAAAGTGCAAATTAAGATCAGGCAAAGGGGGATCCATAGGGTCTTCCGTATGTGGATAGTGCAAATAGTCACGGAACAGGAATCAAGTGCTCAGGGTCCTACAGGACACAAGTGAGCTTAAAGAATCAAATAGCAAATAATGCTCGCCGATGCCTCTTTCATTAGTTATCCCATTACTACTCAGACTAAGTTATTTAGGTAACTCATTATCCAAGACTCGCAAAAACCCTACACATACAATTCTATGACTCGTATGGCTCAAACAACTCCGCAGTAATGACTCATGGGATAGAGGGACAAGCTTCGGTGGGGTTTAAAAGTAAAGACTATGCAATATTTGGGATTCAAATTTTAATGCAATCGTGACTCAATGATGCAAGAGTAAGATAGAAGCATAGGTACTATATGTATGCAAGCATGGAGAATTTCTTGCCTGACAGTTCTGTTGCGGAATAAGAAGGATCCGGGTAATACTCCTGAGGCTCCTGGTATTCTCCTTGCTCAGTGTCTATCCGGATAAAAACCAAACACCCAAGGGCCAAAATAAATACATTGCACAATCATATGAATAGAATGCAACAAGCAAACAAAGCATGCCATGGTGAAATGATGCACAGTTGCATGGTAGTAATGTAGCATGGCAGGGTGAAGTGTGGAAACAAGAAATAAGCACTTTTATTAATTATTTGGTCAAGTTTTACTTGCATAAACTATTCAGGTTTTTAAGTATTTATATGATGCAAGCTTTGATTCATATCATGGAATGCATAATCAGAACGGGCTCGTCGCGCTGATCGATTTAGACATATTATTTATCGAATTTGGAATTATGGAATTAAAATTATAGATTTATTTAGAAAAAGACATTTATTGGCATATTAATAATTTCGAATTTTTTAACTCGCTCAAAAATTAGTTTGGATGGCAGATTTAAATTCCTCACATTTTTATGAATAGAAAACATATATTATTTGTGCTATTTGGATAAATAAAAGATGTGATATATTGTATAGATATTCCTTTTGTCCATTTTGTAAAAGAGAAAAGCCCAGACCTAGCCACCGACACGTGCTGGTGGGGCTAGATGCTGACTGTGCTGATCTGGTGTTATGTTGAGGCTGACAGGTGGGGCTCTCTGCTAATTATTAAAAACAAAACAAAAAGGTTCACCGCGGGCACTCGTCACCTATCTCGGCCCAGAGAGCTCACGGACACGGACGAAACGACTGGGACATGGCCGTGTTTGTGTTAAGTTATGACCCGGAAGCTTTTTTGTCTATTGAAGATGGGGACCGGGAACTGAAGAACTGAAGTGCGATTTTTTAACTGAAGAATGACACTCCGCGACTAAACTTCGCCAGGTAACGGCGCGTGGGTGCTACTTTCAGGGATGATAGCGACCTGATCTGTGGCCCAAAACTAGCATGGCCGGTTGCGTTGGAGAGAGGACAGATCGGAGACCGTCTGGGCACAAAAACTATGGACATAGGCAGGCTGTGCAATCGACAAGATCGCATCGAACAGGACACGCAACAGCAGTCGCTCGAACTGCTAGCCGCAGCGCCGACTTCCGAAGATGACCGCGACGCCGTCACTTGACCAAAAGGGCTGGGCAAGAGGTTGTTGGAAACATGGTACTTAGGGCTTCTACTCGGTGCAACGATCTACGACTGAGATGTACGGTACGTTCGGCTAGCGCGTGCTAAACAGAGGGACAACCCCAGCACGTGCAGGTGCCGGCTGCGTTGGTGAGCGTGCGACGTCGCGCACGGCGGCTGTTCGACAGATGGCGGCGGCGATGCGGTGCACAAGAGGAGGGATGGGCATGTCTGGGAGGTAGAGGGTGTTACCATCAGCACTACTGCGTAGGAGATCGAGCTTGAGGACGAGACGACCGAGGACTACGCTCCAGGATGGCCGGCTCCTGGTGCTTGTGGTTCTTGGCCTTGTTCTCCAACTCCGGCGACCTCCGGTGGTGGCTGCAGGTACTGGCAGATGTAGGGGAGGTAGAGGAATGTTCCCGATCTCCTGGACTTGCTTGCTGTGCACCCGATCGACGGGGGCAGAGGCTGGCCAAGCTAGCGTAGCTAGGTTTTGGAAAATCCATGGCTAGCCTGGGGAGGTAGATAGGAAGGGAGGAAGGAGGAGAAGGTCTAGGTTCCTCCAGATCTCGATCCAGGGCTGTCTTGGAGGAGGGGTAGATAAGAAGGAGGAAGGGAGGCACATGGGTTGATTGCTTTTGCAAAAAGCAGGGCGTCGGGTGTAGCTAGGGCTCTCTCCTCTCTCCTTTTCTTGTCCTAATGCTAAGAGAGGAAGGGAAGGGGGACCAGGGCGTGGTGGTCTGGACAAGAGAGAGCAGCTGGGGTAGATCGATGGGGGTGTGAGGTGATGGTGGTTACATGATCGAGGTCACCACACCCATGTGGGTGGCTCGGGTAGGAGCTAGGTTAGGGGATGTTTAGGTTTAGTTTGTTTTACTTAATCTATTTGTTTTATTTCTTTCCAAAAACTTGTTTCAAAGCAAACTATGCCAACCTTCACCAAAGGCAAAATAGAGAGAAAGAGAATGGCATGGCTAGAGGGTCATGTTGGTTTGATTTGATTTGCAAACAACCCTAGAAAGATCAAATAGGAGAGAAAAATGAATGAGAGGAAGCATGTGTGCATGGCCCATGGATGGGTATTACATGCCACTAATAGTTGTGAAAACAACTATATTTCAACATGGTCAAATATTTAATCATGCCTCAAAATTTTGAAAAGGGCCTTACAAAAAGAATTATGGAACTTGTCTTCCCATAAGGAATAGATGAAGTATAAGCATGCATGATGATAATTTAGCCAAGCTAGTGTGTGTGTCCCACTAGATGAATATATAGCCACAAATATATTCAAACATGATCATATTCCAAATACCAACCATATGGAAGCTTGAGAAGGTTTTCCACTCACATAGCATGCAAGGGTGGCTATGTGGCTCCCATATCCATATTGTGAAAACAATGAGGGGTCATATATGGAAGCATGTAGATTAGAAGTGTAACCATCCAACACATATAAGCTATATTTAAATTGCAAAATAGAAATGCAATAGCTCATATATAATTAGGATGGTTGAATTATAAGGCGGTGACAAAGAAAGGTGGTGGAGTTAGAAGAGATATGCCTCCAACTTAACTCGGGCATCAAGCATGATATCAAGAACCAACTACAATATATCAAGAGGAAAATACAATTACTAGGCAAATGCATAATGAGAGGAAGAACCAAATGGAAAGGGGTTTTATATGATGCTCAAATGCAATGTGGCATGGTGACATGAGCATGATATAATGATGATGCACTTAATAACAAGTAGGAAGTAGCATATATAGACTAGGCAAGTAGCATTGCAATTATTAGACATTTGGGATGCTACAGAATAAACCCAAGAATAACTCCCGTGAATAACTAAAGATTAGCCATATATGAAGGCCTGAGATAAACAAATCAGTCCACTTGCTAGTTTTAATATTTAATATGTTGTCATCATCAAGTATTAGGGAGTATAATTATATGGAAAAGTTATTAGATTGTAACCCTGTTCTTCCATAGGAAAATTTTCAGCTCGAATTTCTCATATTCTTGTTACAGAAATAAATCTTATAAGATTGATATCCTCTCTTGGACTTTCATCAAGTACATGAGTAGTGGTATCTTTAAGTCCACCTTCTCATAAACATCTTAAGAATTACCTATCCCAACAAAGGATGCACACTGTAACTATTCTATATAAATTATTTGTTATCCAAAATTTTCTCATATGTTACAACGTCAATATCTAGTTCATCATTTACACAGAAGTCATGGTCAAACCTACGGTCTTATAGAATTTAGTAAAGACAATGTATCCATATGACTTTACGCATACAATGAATTTTGGAATTAAGAAGGGGTACAACTGTAATTGTACATGAAATTAACCAACAAAATTACATCATCTTAACTCAAGTTTGTTATTGGTTAGTAATTCAAGCATATACTCCCTCCGACTCAAATTACTTGACTTAGATTTGTCTAGATTCGAATATATATAGACTTGTTTTAGTGCTCCAAATCTAGACAAAACATGGTCAGTTAATTTGGGTAAGAGGAGGTACCAAGTTGCAACGTCACAAACTGAATCCTATATTGAGGATGGTAAGGAGAGGCAAATTACGAATATGAATGATCCAGAAGTACGTATGATGAGAATTAAGATAATCTGGGTTTTCAGCCAAGTACGAGTATCTGAAGCTCTGCCAGAATTTAAGCACATATACAGCAAACTCATCCCGCACCTCTGTCAGGTTATACATGATCTAATGTCTCCCGCACTCAGCAGACCAAGAGTCCCTCACAAATTCATGATCACTCCTCTCACTTCCCCATAGCATCAACTACATGGTGATGATGTATACGGGTTTAACGGCCCAGATCTACAGACAAACCAACCAAAAGAAAAGAAAACCGACAAATTTTAATTTGTAATTCGAACAAAAGGCCAAAATCTTGAAGCACGCATGGAGGCCGTGCACACCTACCTCGCTAGCCCTTTTCCTCCTCCATCTCTATCCATTCATCTCCACAGCCGCCATCCCTGACACTCCCTCCTCGTCTTCCAGGGTCACAGATCTCTCTGCCCCGCTGCTTACTCAAGATGATGAGCTCGTTGGGGAACCCTAGGAGGAAGGTATGATGAGTATAGCAACAAGTTTTCCCTCGGTTATGAAACCAAGGTTAACGAACCAGTAGGAGCAAAGAAACACCTCCAAGGTGTTGTTTCCAACTTGGAATCCTACACAACACAATCACAGAACTTTGCCCCCAACTCAGTGAGGTTGTCAATCTCACCGGTTTTGCTGAAAACAAAGGATTAAACGTATTGTGTGGAAGATAGTAATAGCTTGCAGAAAGTAAACAGAAAACAATAAATAGTAGATTGATGGTGAAATAAAGGACCAGGGTTCATAGTTCACTAGTGGTGATTCTCCTTAAGATAGATGACATGTTGGGTGAACAAATTACAGCGGGGCAATTGACAAACATCGAGAAAGCATACATGCATATACTAATCATCTTGACTCCTATGAGATTTGATTGGGAATTACAACATTATACATAGACTGTAATCCAACTACATCTATGACTAATAATCCACCTTCAGGTTATCATTCGAACCCCCTCCAGTATTAAGTTGCAAGCAACAGATAATTGCATTAAGCATTGTGTGTAAAGTAAACAATACGATTGTTCTATGAACAAAGGATTGTTGTTTTCTCCCTAGTAGCAACATTACATCTAGTACCTTAGAGATTTCTATCACTTCCCCAGATTACTAGAGGCATGAACCCACTTTCGAGCATAAATACTCCCTCTTGGAGTTGCTAGCATCTACTCGGCCAAGATAGCTACTAACAACGGAGAGCATGCAAGATCACAAATAACAAAGACATGATAAAATCAATAATCAATCTGAAATAGCATCTCAATATCCATCGGATCCCCGCAAACACAACATGTAGGATTACAAATAGATGATCTCGATCATGAACGGAGCTCACAAGATCTAAACATGATAGCACAAAGGAGAAGAACCAACCATCTAGCTACTACATGGACCCGTAGTCTAGGGATGAACTGCTCACGCATCACACCGGAGGCATGCATGGTGGTGAAGAAGGCCTCCAGGGTGAATTCTCCCCTCCGGTAGGGTGCCGAGAAGAGCTTCAGATCCCTCCCGATCTAGGGATAGAGATGACGGCGGCTACAGACTCTTTCGTGGAATTTTGATCGGGTACTTAGGGTTTCTGTATCAGAGGCGATATATAGGCGAAAGGGGAGGCTGAGGGGGTGCCCTAGGCGGCCACACCACCCCCTGGCGCGGGCCAGGCCTGGTCGCGCGGCCAGGTGGTGTGGCCGGCCTCTGGCACCTCTTCATCTCGTCTTCTGGCTCCATGTCCAATTCCGAGAATATTCATTTTTTGACTTTCCTGGAACCAAAACAACAGAAAACAGGCAGCTGGCACTGTGGCATCTTGTTAATAGGTTAGTCCAAGAAAGTGTATAAAAATACTCCAAAGTGTGGAAAAAACATAAGAAAGTAGATATAAAACAAGCATGGAGCATCAAAAATTATAGATACGTTAGCAACGTATCAACATCCCCAAGCTTAACTCCTGCTCGTCCTCGAGTAGGTAAGTGATAAAAAGAAAGAATAATTTTTGAGGTGACATGCACCATCATAAACTTGATCAAAGTATTTATAAAACATTGATAGCTGGGATCATAGTACTTTAACATAGCATAAAAGATATAGTTCTAACAATAAGACATAGCAACTATGTTGTAACATGAATAGGCACAGATAAAAGATTCATGAATAACAATGCTTTGCAAGACGTTTGTTTGTTTCACATAAAGAAAGCATAATAAGAATGGTATTCAGCTTGTCCCTCATAGTGTAGCAAAACATAAATGTATATGACACCTTCAAAGTTCATAAGGGTGACTAGATACAAATAGTTTAAGAACAAGCAATATCAGAGTTATGAATCAATCAACAATTCTTGGGACAATGCACATTAAACTAAGAATGGTCACTATGCTCTCTCAACAGGTGCATAAAGATAGAAGATGGAGACTCAACATAAAAGTAAAAGAAAGGCCTTCATAGAAGGAAGCAGGGATTCAAGTTTCATAAAGATCTTCCAAAAATTATGGTACTTATTATCTTTCAGCTCTCATTGCCCCTATCATAGGCATCTTGAAGTGATTAAGGTTAAAGTGAACAAACTATGTAGTATATGCTTGACAAAGTATAAGTTGGCAATCTCATGTCCCTTGAATACGAGGGCCGCTCCTCATGCTACTCAAGTTTAGTTACCGGTAAGTTCTTGTCATAGTAAGTACATGTGTATCATAGAGAGCCACCAACGGGGTACTTCTTGCCCGATGATACGGAAGAATCCCCATATCAAAATGACAAGGCAAGCAGACAACGAGCATCTCAACAATCTTCTTATTTACCACGGGAAAATGGTGCTTTTTTCTCTCTTTCCTCTTTTCTCATCTTTTTTTTTTCTTTTTTTTCTCTATCTCTATCTTTTTTTAATAATAAGAATGCTTCATAGATTGCTCATTATGGTTATGCTGCAGGTTTCCACCATGATTAGGCATGGATTAGACCAGCGACCCAGACATTTCTCTAACACACATACATAACTCCATGGACCTAAAAGCTCCCCTTTCATTTCACACCGAGGATATCCATAGACAAAAGACCATGATATCAACTAGGTACAATGTACAAGTGCAATGTTGAAAGTGTTCCCCGTGACAACATGGTTCTGCTAATCCCCAACATATAAGTGCAAGCATATACAACATAGATGACACAATGGTTCAAGTTTATTAGGGCAAGTAAAGTAAAGTGTGCCATCAAGTTCGTGAGAGCTTTAATCACTAATTTTCACATAAAAAGATTAATTCGGAAGGTAGATAAAAACATAAATATACTTGGAATAGAAAATTCTAATAGGTAGGTATGATGGACTCTTTGGAATAACTTGGTTTTATTTGGAGTTTGATGCATGAGTGGAACTCACACTTGGTTATGGGGGCTAGCAAAAGACTGGGAGCGACCAACTAAGAGAGCAATAATGGCCATAATAATGCAAAGAGACAAAACATCATTAATTAAAGCATAAAGTGATATTACAAGTCGAAAACTATAGGATCATAGAGGCTATGGTGATTTGGTATAGTCGTTAACATGGTGTGAGCATGCGCCAAGTCAACCCAAATAAAGCATCAAAGGAGAATACCACAATACTTTGCTTTAATATGCTAAAACAACGCATGATTCTTTCAAGGAACATTAAGCAATCTCAATTGTTTATAACATGTCATGCTACACAAAAATCACTAAGCATAAAGCCAAAACAATATTAAGTATGACATGATAAAGTATAGGCCACAGTCAAAAACAAGCTCCTTTTACCACTTAAGCATGAACTTTTCCTACTCTTTTCCAATCCAAACCAAACTTATTTGAAAACTAATGTATGAATATCGTGGTCCAACCAATTTATTCAAGAAAACTAAGCAAACCAAGCAAATGAAAACCAAAAACAAAAACAAAGACGCTCCAAGAACAACACAACTGTGCATGAAACAATAAAAATGAAGTGTTTGGAAGAAACCTGAGATTTTTATTGATGAAGAAGGCGATGCCTTGGGCATCCCCAAGCTTTGACGCTTGTACTTCTTGAATATTTCTTGGGGTGACATGGGTGGCATCCCCAAGCTTGAGATTTAGTCCATTCTTCATCTCATTACATCATTCTTTCCTTACACCTAAAATTTCTTCATACAAAACTTCACACAATCTTTATTAGCAACATTAGTGTACTCAAGATAATAAGTCTTTGGGTTTAGTTCCAACACAAATAAAACTTCCATTAAAACACAAGCCACTGTAGAACTTCCCTCAAAAAGCTCAATTCCCCAAAAAGAACCCAAAAAGGAATCAACAAGAAGCAAATGCAAATAACGCCAGAAATCTGTCAAAACAGACCAATAGGTAAAAACCAATTTTTTCGAAGACCTTGTGTTGCTCAAATCGAAAAGTGTTGAACTAACGAAAGTTGGATAACAACCTGGGGGCAGAAGAACAAAAAATTACAGCTCAATCTGACGTATAGAGATTTTAGACGAAGTTTTACAGCGAAGCACAAAAATCTGTTTCGGGGACAACAACTTTCCCAAGCATTACTTCTCTCTCATTAGAGGTCACTCTTGGTACAAAAAGCAAATAAAAAGGATAAGGAGAGGTTATTACTGAAGCAATAACTTCCAAGACTCAACTAAAACTTTTGGGTTATCTCCCAATAAGTACTTTTGTTTAACGCCTTTAAATTAGGCATAAGAAGCAAGAAAGGAATCAAGTATTCTCAAATGAAGAAGCATTAAGATTGATACCAGAAATATCTTCAACAAGGAAAGGTATCTCATCCAAATAAATTCTAGAGGATCCTCTCTCAATGCTCTTGGGTTCACTATTTTCATCAAACGAGTTTTCAGGAACAATCCAACCAAAATTCTTTTCTAAGGCTTCATGCATTACTACAAGTTTAAAGGGTATTTGGTATCTTAATTTCCTCCCCATTAGGTTCGGTTTTGCCCATATTCTCTCATGTACCAATAGCATCTACACATGAGCCTAGCATATTAAAATGTTCAAAGACTTTTCTAGCTTCCTGAGCAACATCATAGAATTTTTTAAGCAAAGTTTCCAAAATGAAATCCCTCTTTTCAGGGTCCTCAATTTCTGTAAGTTTAAGAAACATTACTTGCATTAAGGGGTTAAGGTTAACAAACCTAGCTTCCAACATGTGAACTAAAGAAGTTGCAACAATATCATAGTTTGGAGCAAGTTCCGCAAGAGATGTATGCTAAATATCCTCATGCTTACTAACATGATTAAAGAATTCTTTAATATTATCTTTTCCAATTATAGAGCCACTACCTATTGAAAGGTCTTTCAGGGTGAACTTAGGGGTGAACATGGTGAGCTAAGAAAGAGGTAACAACTATAGAAAGACTTAATTTTTTTATGTGTTTTTAATAAAGAAAGCAAACTTAGTACAACTATTTTTTGTGTGTTTTTGATAAAGAAACAAGCAAACAAAGCAGAAAATAAACTAAGCAAAACAAATAAAACAAAGTAAAGAGATTGGTTATGAGGGACTCCCCTTATGAAGATGTCCTTGACTCCCCGGCAACGGCGCCAGAAAAAGTCTTGCTTACTCAAGATGATGAGCTCGTGGGGAACCCCAAGAGGAGGTATGATGAGTATAGCAACAAGTTTTCCCTTAGTTATGAAACCAAGGTTATCAAACCAATAGGAGCAAGGAAACACCTCCAAGGTGTTGTTTCCAACTTGGAATCCTACACAACACAATCACAGAACTTTGCCCCCAACTCAGTGAGGTTGTCAATCTCACCGGTTTTGCTGAAAACAAAGGATTAAACGTATTGTGTGGAAGATAGTAATAGCTTGCAGAAAGTAAACAGAAAACAATAAATAGTAGATTGATGGTGAAATAAAGGACCAGGGTCCATAGTTCACTAGTGGTGATTCTCCTTAAGATAGATGACATGTTGGGTGAACAAATTACAGCGGGGCAATTGACAAACATCGAGAAAGCATACATGCATATACTAATCATCTTGACTCCTATGAGATTTGATTGGGCATTACAACATTATACATAGACTGTAATCCAACTACATCTATGACTAATAATCCACCTTCAGGTTATCATCCGAACCCCCTCCAGTATTAAGTTGCAAGCAACAGATAACTGCATTAAGAATTGTGTGTAAAGTAAACAATACGATTGTTCTATGAACAAAGGATTGCTGTTTTCTCCCTAGTAGCAACATCACATCTAGTACCTTAGAGATTTCTATCACTTCCCCAGATTACTAGAGGCATGAACCCACTTTCGAGCATAAATACTCCCTTTTGGAGTTGCTAGCATCTAGTCAGCCAAGATAGCTACTAACAACGGAGAGCATGCAAGATCACAAATAACAAAGACATGATAAAATCAATAATCAATCTGAAATAGCATCTCAATATCCATCGGATCCCCGCAAACAGAACATGTAGGATTACAAATAGATGATCTTGATCATGAACGGAGCTCACAAGATCTAAACATGATAGCACAAAGGAGAAGAACCAACCATCTAGCTACTACATGGACCCGTAGTCTAGAGATGAACTACTCAGGCATCACACCGGAAGCATGCATGGTGATGAAGAAGGCCTCCAGGGTGAATTCTCCCCTCCAGTAGGGTGCCGGGAAGAGCTTCAGATCCCTCCCGATCTAGGGATGGAGATGACGGCGGCTACAGACTCTTTCGTGGAATTTTGATTAGGTACTTAGAGTTTCTGTATCGGAGTCGATATATAGGCGAAAGGGGAGGCCGAGGGGGTGCCCTAGGCAGCCACACCACCCTCTGGAGCGGCCGGCCTCTGGCCCCACTCCGTCTCATCTTCTGGCTCCGTGTCCCCCTCGGTGAAATATTGACTTTGGATTTTGTCCCATCCAATTCTGAGAATATTTATTTTCTGACTTTCCTAGAACCAAAAACAGCAGAAAACAGGCAGCTGGCACTATGGCATCTTGTTAATAGGTTAGTCCAAGAAAGTGTATATAAATACTCGAAAGTGTGAACAAAACATAAGAAAGTAGATATAAAACAAGCATGGAACATCAAAAATTATAGATACGTTAGCAACGTATCACCCGCTGCCGACGATGAGGCAGGGGAGTCTCTCCTCTATGTCCCTTGACCAGATTGGCAGCGCTCCACCCACCATATCTTGTCCTCTCTTCATCCCTTTCCTCTACCCGTCCCTCTCTCTCCCGGCGCGAATGGCAAGACGGCGACCCTACCGCCAATGGAATCGATTGGCCACCTATGCCCGTCCTGGATGAGCTTCCGATGGTCGCTCCTTCCCCTACACATGAACTAAGGCCTTCCATGTTCCAACACCATGTTGCTTGGTGATCAACTACCCTCGCACCAATGTCCGGATCGAGGGGCTCTAACGTGCACCACCGCCGGCGTTCTGGTCTGCTTGTACAACTCTGTTCTAGCCGTCTGATGTGAAAGAGATCCGTATAGCAAGCTTGTGCCAGAAAAGCATGGACGATCTGGACACCGGCGATACGGAGGCAGGGGATCACGGGCGATTGAGGAGAGATGGAGAGAGATAAGAGCGAGGAAGTCAGAGAGTGGAACCTTAGCTCTCCATGAGCGGCGGCAGATGGGGCGGTGGCAGCGCCTTGAGTGGTGGGGATTGGGGCGGCAACGATGTTGGAAACCAATGGAGCTAGCCATGGTGATGCGTGATGTGTCGGTCGACTTTTTTTCTCTGACCAGGAGTCGTAGACGTGGAGAATCAAAATAGTGGAGGGCAAGCGCAGCAGGATCAGCATAGGGCCACAACACAGACACAAAAGACAGGCAGGACGCCCTCTAGTATGCTCAGCGCGCACCACTACAACCACGCTTAAGCTATAGTGTATATTCCCCGTTGTCAAAAAGGAACACATATTGGTATACAACCCTGATGTTCTTCCTCCTTGATGGCGATCATGCATGTTGTTAGAATATTATTCTATCAATGTGCAGACGCACGGGGTGCAGCTGGTGATGAAGGCATTCGTCCATGTGCGTGCGTGGTGGTAGCTTCTCGGGAACGCTGGAAGGGCGACTGCCAGGAGGCGATGCTATACGTCCTGGTTGCGCGAGCCGATGCCCAACGATGTTCCGGTGGACACTGACGACGATGTGTATGCGAACTTTGAGGGGGAGAATGACAGGGAAGGTGGGAGGATGATCTGGGATGTTCTTGTTGTGCACTTGAGCTTGGTGACCCGTAACCAGCAAAAATAGTGAGAAAATTTCATACGCTCTAGCTCCACAGTGTTTCCTAGTGTATATATTAGCATTTATTCCTCTGGTATTGCCCCTTTAGTATGAGAGATGCAGAGGTTGTAACAGAGTTGCCTCTATCTAATTCTCCGTTTGTCACGGTGGTGTCACGACAGAGGCCATGGGTAGGCTAAACATGGGGCCAATGTGCACTAGTGGTACCCGGGGAGGGATAGTGTAGTGAATCTACACACGAAGAACAGAACCACACACCACACAATGAACTGATGTAGATCTTATATTATGATCAATGATCTAATACATATACTCCTTGAGCTATATCGAAGAGAGGTAGGAGATGAAGTGCTCCAGCTCTCTTCTCACTCTAGGGTTCTTCCCGTAGCCAAAATGACCGACCCTCTCCTTGGAGGCCCTAGCTCACCTTACAAAGGGGTGGCTAGGTTATCTAAGGCTTACGTGGCCTAGATATGCTAGGAATATGCTTGTCCCAAAGAGGCAACTCGACATGCTCCTTTCCCTTGTCGCCAGCCTCTGCATGGCAATGGCACAGAATCCACGCGCACTGACCGTTGAGGTCAGTGACTGTCACGTCCATGATGATCTGTTCTGCTCTGCCTCTCTAACCCTTGTCGCTAGCGCTTGTCTCTTCCTAGATTCCTTTAGGAAAGAGAAAAGTGTTGACCTTGAACTGGCTTTCTCCTTCCTGAGCAAGCCAAATCCTGACTCGGCCTTGGTAATGATAACCCGACAAAGATGGTACCTGCAAAGAGAAAGTAGCTCACTCCTCGTGCCGGCATATCGTGTATGTTGACCGAGTCTTGCCTATGATTTATGGCTTAGGGTAACCCAGCCATAACCCAGCCGACCCTTCTATAATTCGTCCAACTTACGCTTTGACCTGTTTTGTGCCTCGGAGGATCTTGTCCTTTTACCTCGGCTTGACCCTACATGGGGTCATCCCCCCAACATTAGGCCCCGAAGCTGGTGCGGTCTTGTCAGCCTTGGCTGGTAAGGCCACAACAGGTTCATCCTTATTCCGATCACCGTCCATTGCCGACATACTTATACGTCGGCCTATACCGATTTTAACTCGGCGGTACCTCATGGTACCTTGGTTTTCACTCTGACTTTCCTTGGCTCTTTCCGAGTTACATCTCATTGGCCGAGTCATAGTGTTGCATCCGGGATATACCTCTGAGATACTTATCTTCTCGTGTACTCCTCCTTATATCCTACGTGGAGAGTAATCATTGCCTTTGCCTTATTTTAAGGGCCATGATGTCAATTACTGTCACACTGTGCTAGTTATAACTGTCGCACATCCCTTCAATGCTAGACTCCTTGATAACTGCCCCAGCCACGATCTGCCGTTTCCATTTTCGCGTCGTGTGGCCGTGCGTGTGGCACGATCCCATGATCCATCCACGGAATACACGAGTACGTGGTGAGCCACACCGTGCAACCGATCCCACTATCGCTGCACTGGGTGCGGTTAAATAGGGGTGCGGGGTGGAACCCTGGTTCACTTTCTCCTCACGCCCAACTCATCTTCGTCTTCCTCCTAGCGCCACCGCCACCATTGCTCTCTGTTCTTAGCGACCGCGTCGCCACCTCAGATCTCCATGCTCCCTTGCTCCATTGTAGCGCCGCTGCTCGCCGTCGCTACGAGGCACACTAATCCAAGCATTTCTCCCGCAAATCAGGCTTCGTATTTGAAGAGGGGGATTTGGAGATGCTGCGGGAAGTTGTCGCCATGGAAGAACACAAGGAGGGAGGCGCCGCCCATGAGTGTGGCACCTGGGCTAGCTCGAAGGTCACGCAGCGAGATATCGACTGGCTCGTTCGCATGCGCCACATCCTTGCTGGGGTCTGCTACCGTCTCCCTGGCGATGAGCAAGCTCCTGTCCTCGAGGACGGTGATTTTGTCGTCTTTGTCTCCCATTTTTCTCGCGGTTTTGGCCTCCTAATTAGCAACTTTTTTAAAGGTTTTTCTCAAAATGTTCGGCTTGCAACCACATCATCTTCTGGCCAACACCCTCACTTCTCTTTTTGCCTTTGCCTCCGGTGTCGAGGGATATCTTGGCCTTTGGCCAGATGTCAATATCTGGGCAAGTTCTTCCAATTCAAATCCAACATCATCCCCAACAAAGATCTCTGCCCCGGCAAGAAATCTTTAACTCAGTGTGGGGCGGCATCCATTTCAGCTAGAAAAACTCTAACTTTCCCCGGATTACGGGCCTTCAATCTTGCAAAGGGTGGGCCAATACATTCTTCTACGTGAAGAACGATATTTCAACGATAAGATTCAGCTTCCTGCCTTTTCTCTCGGTGTCCCAACCAGGAAGAATTGGGATCTTGACCCCAAGAAGAACAATGGTCTTGTCAATTCGGTGGCGAAGCGCATCCTTGAGCTGATGGATGATACGTCCAAAACGTATCTACTTTCCCGAACACTTTTGCTATTGTTTCTCCTCTAAACTTGTGTGATTTGAATGCAACTAATACGCACTGACGCTGTTTTCAGCAGAATTGCCTCGGTGTCTACTTTTTGTGCAGAAAATCAACTATCAGGAAAAATCTCGGAAAATATGCCAAAAATCCTATTTCACCTGAAGACTCCAGGAGCCAGAATACGAGACGAAGAAGAGCCAGGGGGTGGCCACACCACCTGGTGGCGTGGGCCAGGCCAGGCCGCACGAGGGGGTGGTGTGGGCCCCCAGGCACCCCCTCGGCCTCTCTGTTCACCTATAAGGAGCCTTCTGACCTAAAAACTTCGGGGGTTCGATGTTTTTCCAGAAGGAGTTCCGCTCCACTGCCACCATCAGCTTCCACGAAACAGCACCAAAAACTCCGTTCTGGCACCCTGCCGGGACGGGGAATTGGAGGAGATCATCGCCATCATCATCACCATCGCTTCTCCATCGACCATCCATGTTTCCCCCATCTATGAGTGAGTAATCCCCCGCTGTAGGCTATGGGGATGGTAGGGATTGGATGAGACCGTTCATGTAATGGCATCAGATTGTTAGGGCATGGTGCCTAGTATCTTTTATTAGTGCTTTATGACTTTGTTGCGACTTGTTGTGCTTAATGCTTGTCACTAGGGCCCGAGTGCCATGATTTTAGATCTGAACATGTTATTGATTCATTATGATAGTATTGTTTTTGGTCTTATCTGCAAGTTGTATACACACGTTGTTGTCCGGAACCTATGGCCCCGAAGTGACAGAAATCGGGATAACCGGAAGGGAATGGCTTTGATGTGAGGATCACATGTGTTCACGGAGTGTTAATGGTTTGCTCCGGTGCTCTATTAAAAGGAGCACCTTAGTTGCTAGTAGTTCCCTAGAGGCCCCGCTACAAACGGGCTGGCAGGACAAAAGATGTTGTGCAAGTTCTCATTGCGAGCATGTATGACTATATATGGAACACATGCCTAGGATTGTCTAGTACTTGGATGCTTTATCTTATTTATCTGCAATTGCCCTATCTTCTGATTGCTATGTGAATTTTCTTGTCCATGCAACGCCCGTCCATTCATCCCTATGCCTACTGCACTCGAATCCCACTGTTTACTGCTTTTGTTACTACTGTCTTTGCTTTACTACCGTTGTTACTTTACTATTCCTACTACATAACTGTTGCTACTGATAAACTGTTGTGAGGAAGATTGTTTCCAAGTGCAGCTGAATTCACAACTCAGTTGTTAAGGCTTATAAATATTCTTTGAATCCCCTTGTGTCGAATCAATAAATTGGGTTTCACTTCCCTCGAAAATATTTTGATACACCCCCTATACTTGTGGGTCATCAAGACTATTTTCTGGCGCCGTTGTCGGGGAGCATAGCTTTATTTACCAAGTTCACTTGGATTCTCTATTGTTCGCTGCTATCCATCCATCATGGGTAAGTCTCTGTTGATGGCAAGGTTCCTATTTTACCATCCACTACATGAAGAGGTACGGTACTGAACACCTCTACTGCTCTTGATTCACCGTCTGTTTTGAGTAAGTTCCTTACACCACCACATACACATGCTACACACACTGCTACTACTGCTGAATCTGAAACTTCTGATGCTTATGATGCTGCTTCTACTATGCTGGATAAGAGTGGTTCATTAGGTCCTTTCCTAGATGCTACGATTGCTAGAACTATAGTTGGAAATACCGAAACTCCTAATGAAGACACTACCACACCTGTTAGCTCACCTGAGTCTAGTGAGAGTTATGATATTGAAGATGGTTATGTTGAGATGACCGATGAATTTATTAAAGAATGTAAAAACACCCATGATAGGAGCGCTGCTAAGAGTCTCCTTGAGAGGCGTACTATTAGACCCAAATTGTCTCCTGATGCTAAGTTTGCTGCTTCTCCCATAAACATTATAGATGAAGATTATGATTTCTCTCTCGATCTATCTTACATAGCTATTGTCGAGAAAGAACCGTTTTGTGGGACTAAGAAGAAAGTGCGGTAGCACATATGAATGAACTTTCTACCATGAGTGGCTTGTTTTCTGATGATATTAAGATGCGTACTTACTTTGTTGCTAAGATTTTCCCTTTTCACTGAAAGGAGAAGCTAAAACTTGGTTTAGTAATTTACCTCCTGGATCTGTTGATAGCCCTGAGTGCTTGATTAGTACTTTCCTGCAGAAATATTTTCCTCCCAGTGCTAGACATGCTATTTTGCAGGAACTTTTTGATTTTAAATAGTGAGAAAAAGAGATATTGCCCGAATCTTGGGCAAGGTTTTGTGCTTTGATTCATGCACAGGCTGGAAGTCCATTACCTAAGAATGAGCTTCTTGATATATTTTATAATGGACTAACCGAAGAATCTAGGACATACCTAGATAGTTGTGCTGATTGTGTTTTCAGGAATAGGACTCCTAAGGAAGCTGAGGAATTAATGGCTAAAATAAGCAAGAATTATGAAGATTGGACTCCTCCTAAACAAGCTATACCTGAAGTAATTATACCTGAACCATCTATTCCCGTGCCTATTCCAACATCAAAGAAGAGGGGAGTTATTGAATTAAATGATGAAGTGATGAAGGAAGCTAAGAAATGTCTTAAGGAGAAGGGAATTAAAGCTGCAGATGTCAAGAATTTACCTCCTATAGAAGAATTATGTAAGCCTATTTCCTACTCATCCACTATTGAGGTACACCCTCTCCAACACTTTGATGAAGGTGATATCCCTTACTCTAAACCTCCTGATCAATGCTTAGAAGAATTTGTTATCTTTATTGTTAAGCAAGATAACTTTAATAAAAGGGTGCAAAATCATCTAATGGAAAACACTAGAGCTATTGTTGAGTTGAAAGATATTGTGGAAAGAACCTCTAATGATGTTAAAATGATTGTTAAACACTTTCAAATGGTTCAAACTCAAATAGATCAACTCGTTAAAGTGCAAAACGACTTGCTAGTTAATGCTGCTAAAGAAAAACATGCTTATGAAATTAGAACTAGAAGTGGAGCTGCTACCTAGGATCCTCTATATCCTGAGGGGCATCCCAAAAGAATTGAGCAGGATTCTCAACAAGCTGAAAATAGTGGTTCTACTCGTAGGAAAAGGAAAAAGAAACATAAAACTGTTGTAGAACCCTCTGAACCTGCTATAGATCCTAATAGTATATCTATCTCTGATGCTAAAACTGAAAGTGGTAATGAAGAAAATGAAGTTTCTAATGAAGAAAAAGTTGAAGAAGAACCTGAAAACCACACTAAGAATAATAAATACACCAAAGAGGATTTTATTGCTAAGAAACATGGTAGTGAAAGAGAACCTTGGGTCCAAAAACCTATGCCTTTCCTGATAAGAAACACAAGTCAAAGGAAGATGAACACTATAATAAGTTTTGTGAGTGGATGAAGCCTTTATTCTTGCAAATTCCTTTGACTGATTCTATTAAATTGCCTCCTTACTCAAAGTATATGAAGGACATTGTCTCGAATAAAAGGAAGATCCCTAATGAAGAAATTTCTACTTTGCTTGCTAATTATTCCTTCAATGGTAAGGTTCCTGAGAAACTTGGAGACCCAGCGATTCCAACTATCCCTTGCTCTATTAAGAATAGCTATGTTAGAACTGCTTTGTGTGATTTGGGAGCTGGAGTTAGTGTTATGCCTTTCTCCCTCTATAAGAGGCTTCAGCTTGAAAAATTGATACCAACTGATATATCTTTGCAAATGGCTGATAAATCTACCACTATTCATGTGGGTATATGTGAGGATGTACCTGTTCAGGTGGCTCACAATTGCTTGATATTAACTGATTTTGTTGTGCTTGAAATGCCCGAAGATGATAATATGTCTATTATTCTTGGGAGACTTTTTCTTAATACTGCATGAGATGTTATTAATTGTAATCAAGGAAAGGTGACCTTCAGTGTTAATGACAAGGAACATACTGTCTATTTCCCCACGAAGATTGAAAGGACTTATGGTTTGAATTCAATTGAACATGTTGAGGGCATTCAAGTTGGAGAAATATATTGTCCCATACCAAGAGAAAAATTTGAAACTATTATGATTGGGACCATTGCTATCAAGGTTGAGGTAACATAATCATTAGTGGAGTACAAAGTTTTGTCTCATATGCAATTGTTTTGGTAGCAAGACTTGATCAACCTTGTTAAAAAAAGGATTCCATTGAACAAAACAATGTTTTCATTATGATTATCTCCGTTTATTTCTATCCTTTGCATTTTAGTTTTTGCTTTCATTTAGTTTCCTTTTTGTTGTTAGTTGCTTGCATGTTAGAACTTCTGTAGTTCTAGCCTTGTTTTGTCCTTGCATCATGTTTCCAAAATAAAAAAATCTATCTGTTAGAAAAAATCATTCTTCTATTTCTAAAAATTGCCCAAAAATAAAGTGTCTCAAAAAATTCCAGAAAATTCATATTAAATTTTTACGTGAAAAAAAGGGGCAGAGGAGTACCTGGGAGGTACCAGGGGGGCCCACCAGGCAAGCACACCACATGGTGGCGCGGCCAGCCTTGGGTGGCGCCATGCCCTGGTGTGGGCCACCCCTAGCCCCCCACTTACTCTCTCACCTGCCACTTTCTTCTCTCTCCCGAGTAAGCTCCAGTTCATATTGTACATATACTCATCATTGTGAGCTTGCTTAGTCCTTTCAAGTAGGGTGTATGTTATCTTTGGATACTTAGTAGTTCTTGCTTTGTTATGATTAGCTCCAACTCGCTAATAGTTTGTAGCATGTCTTATGAATGTTTGCTTGCATTGCTCTATTCATAAATTGGTATGACACCGCTGTATCCTCCTCTGAATGTTTCATTTGAATTGACTTGGCACATGCTCACGCATGCACATGACTATGATAATCAGTTAAGCCTTGATGAATTATTTTGCCTTGAGGATCTTGAATCACTTTCATGCTATGAGTAGTCCTGTTTTGTTGCAAGCATGATAATGACAGCTATTGCTCTCTCGTTTGTCGCTCCCTTACTATTGCTAGCCTTCACTTTCACTGAGTATGTTTTACTCAAGTTCCCAACGCCCTAAACCAAATATTTCCAAAGTGTCCATGATACCTACCCATTAGCATCATTTGCTACCTCCGTGCATATTCAATATGCCTTGTTTTCTTCCGAATAAAATGTTTGCTTGTGATGAGAAAGTTAGTTAGTAAAGCTCTCACGAACTTGATGGCACACTTTATTTTCTTGCACTTAATAAACCTGAACCATTGCGTCCTTCTTTGTTGCGCATATGCTTGCGCTTTATGAGTTGAAGTTAGCAGAACCATGTATCATGGGGACCGCTTTCAACACTTCATAGGTACTTTGTACCTAGTTGATATCATGTTATTTTGCTTATGGATCCCGGCGGTGTGAAATAAAAGTGGAACTTGTAAGATCATGGAGTTTGTATGTATGTTAGAGAAACGCTTGGGCCGCTAGCCTAAGCCATGCCCAATCATGGTGGAAACTTGCAGCATAACCATAATGAGCATTCTATGAAGCATCCTCAATAAAAATCTATGCACATAGTAAATAAAAAGATCGCCGATATGCTCATTGTCTGCTTGCCTTGTTATTTTGATTATGGGATAGCTCTCGTGTCATGTATAAGGGGTACCCCGTTTGCGGTTCTCTATGATACATATATACTTACAATGACAAGAGCTTACTTGTGACTGAAGTTGAGTAGCATGAGGATCGGTCTTCGTAAGTAAGGGGCATGAGACTTCTATTTATAACTTGTCAAGCATATCCTCTTAGTTGTGTCACTTTCACCTTAACCACATTAAAGATGCTTATGATAGGGGCAATGAGAGCTCAAAGCTAACGAGTACCATACTTTCAACATTTGGAAGCCTTTCAAATTATTCAAAACCTTTTCTTCTACTTGGTTGAGTCTCCACATATTCTTTGAGCACCTTCTTGAGAGCATAGTTGTCATTCTTTGTGTTTGTTCCATTACTTGATTATTTGTGTTATGACTTTGATGCTTGTATCCTTGATATATTTACTTCTAGTCATCACTTGAAATTCAGAGGTGCCTTGGCATTCATAATCAAAGGCAATCGAGATACCACTCTATCATACCTTTTTATGAGCATTGTAATGTTGCTTATGTTTGTGCTTCATGCTACTTATTATTCTTGAGTTGGAATCTCTTCATAGCTTGCAAATACTATTAAGTAGACTTGGTTGCGTACTCTTTATTATGAATTGTCCAAGTAGTTGATCACATTGCTAAGAATATTTACATCATATGAAGCAAATGTGTTCGTGAAAGTTCTTCTATCGCACTCGGTTTTCAACTGAATTGCTTGAGGACAAGCAATAAGCTAAGCTTGGGGGGAGTTGATACGTCCAAAACGTATCTACTTTCCCGAACACTTTTGCTATTGTTGCTCCTCTAAACTTGTGTGATTTGAATGCAACTAATCCGGACTGACACTATTTTCAGCAGAATTGCCTTGGTGTCTACTTTTTGTGCAGAAAACTAACTATCAGGAAAAATCCCGGAAAATATGCCAAAAATCCTATTTCACCCAAAGACTCCAGGAGCCAGAATACGAGACGGAGAAGAGCCAGGGGGTGGCCACACCACCTGGTGGCGCGGGCCAGGCTAGGCTGCGCCAGGGGGTGGTGTGGGCCCCCCAGGCACCCCCTCGGCCTCTCTCTTCGCCTATAAGGAGCCTTCTGACCTAAAAACTTTGGGGGGTTCGACGTTTTTCCAAAAGGAGTTCCGCTCCGCCGCCACCACCAGCTTCCACGAAACAGCACCAGAAACTCCGTTCTGGCACCCTGCCGGGACGGGGAATTGGAGGATATCATTGCCATCATCATCACCATCGCTTCTCCATCGACCATCCATGTTTCCCCCATCTATGAGTGAGTAATCCCCCGCTGTAGGCTATGGGGATGGTAGGGATTGGATGAGATCGTTCATGTAATGGCATCAGATTGTTAGGGCATGATGCCTAGTATCTTTTATTAGTGCTTTATGACTTTGTTGCGACTTGTTGTGCTTAATGCTTGTCACTAGGGCCCGAGTGCCATGATTTCAGATCTGAACATGTTATTGATTCATTATGATAGTATTGTTTTTGGTCTTATCTGCAAGTTGTATACACACGTTGTTGTCCGGAACCTATGGCCCTGAAGTGATAGAAACCGAAAGGGAATGGCTTTGATGTGAGGATCACATGTGTTCACGAAGTGTTAATGCTTTGCTCCGGTGCTCTATTAAAAGGAGCACCTTAGTTGCCAGTAGTTCCCTAGAGGCCCCGCTGCAAACAGGCTGGCAGGACAAAAGATGTTGTGCAAGTTCTCATTGCGAGCACGTATGACTATATATGGAACACATGCCTAGGATTGTCTAGTACTTGGATGCTTTATCTTATTTATCTGCAATTTCCCTATGTTCTGATTGCTATGTGAATTGTCTTGTCCATGCAACGCCCGTCCATCCATCCCTATGCCTACTGCACTCGAATCCCACTGTTTACTACTTTTGTTACTACTGTCTTTGCTTTACTACTGATGTTACTTTACTATTCCCACTACATAACTGTTGCTACTGATAAACTGCTGTGAGCAAGATTGTTTCCAGGTGCAGCTGAATTGACAACTCAGTTGTTAAGGCTTATAAATATTCTTTGGCTCCCCTTGTGTCGAATCAATAAATTGGGTTTCACTTCCCTCGAAAATACTGCGATACACCCCTATACTTGTGGTTCATCAATGGATGCTGGGTTAACCGGCGAAGACCTGATGCTTACTTTCATCCACAGCCGAGTTTGCCCACTGCAGAAATGCACCCACAAGCTCTATTTCATGAGCGGTCATGAGTTTCCTCGATCGAGTTATCCAACTCTTAGATCTACCGCCAAGTCAAGTCCATCTTCAAGATGAACTTGACCGAGGATTTGGACTGGGAAATGGAGCCCTTCAGCCGAGATAAGCATGCTCCCAAGGTATGTACCTCAATTGACTCCTTTCCGAGTTATACTTTATGCCGGCCTATATTACTGATTGGACCTTTCTATACCTCTTTGTACAGTATTTCCTTTAGCAGATAGTTGAAGACACTCAGACCCCAGCCCTTACTTGGGAAAAGGATCAGGATACCTCTGATCCAGAGGAGCTAGACTCTGAGGAGTTCATGCCTGTCCTGGACTCCAGCTCCGGCCGATCCTCCGGTAAGACTTCTGTCTTTAAGGATTGGACGGATGATGATGACGATGATGATGACTGTGAAGTTCTCGAGGTACTTGACCCCATGCCCATATCTTACAACTTTTTGGATGATCCCACTCTAGCTAATCCGGCTGGGCAGGTGCATAATATGCCCCCCATTGCCACTGGAGGCCAAGGTGCGACGAAGAAGCGCACCGCCACTTCGGCTCCTTCTGCTGAATCTTCCTGGGCCGGCAAGAGGACTAAGAAACCCGACAAGAAGCCCGTGACTTGGAGGGCTCCCGTACCCAGAGTTCCTCCATCTGTGTCCTTGTAAGTTCCTTTCTCCGAGTTATTTTGGTGTTTCATACTTCTCTTTTCCTGTATTTCTTGTTTGACTTGGTATTTTTCTTTGTTTAACTTCATAGGTCCACAGTGGAGTTCCCTAGAGCGGATCCAGCATTACCTCTCCCATCCCTGAGGCACCACCTTCTCCTCGTCGCAACGATGCTCCCGTTCTTAGCCTAGTTCGGGAGAACTCCCCCGCTGCGTCGAACAACAACCCATCTCGGCGGGAGGAGGACAACGTTCGCACAGGTGGAGGGAGCTGTCAACACCCGGATTTTTAATCCCGGATGCCTGTTATTCCATACATCGCAATGCTAGGATTACCATTTTTGTGAGACATAAAACATTGGATACCATAGTACATCATACATTACAAACCATAATAAGGTCTTACACAAATAAATGATCTCATGATCCAGTCTTAATACAAACAAGCAGCGGAATAATAAGCGTAGCGGTGGGCTCCATCTTCAGTGTCATAGGCAATGTTGACGATGGGAGATAGTCCTAGTTATCGTAGCCGTCCTGCTGTCCTTCTTCCGGATAGTTCTCCTCATAGTATGGCCACGGGAATAGCCAGGGACAAAGCCATGAGTACTCTTTAAGCACTCGTAAACTATCACTAACAAGTAAGGTAGTTCTAGTAGGAATGCTAAGCTCTAAGTTTATTTGCAAAGGCTAAATTTATGTTAAGATAAGTTCAGAAGTAAAGAAAGCTAATTTAAAGTTCTAAAGTCACTTAAGTTGGGAACTTAGTTTTCATAGTCACAACCCATGTTGTGGTCAAGTCAAAGTCACAAATCATTTCACAAGTCATTTTGAAAACATCTAACGACGGAACAGTATGGCCACTCCAACTGTCCATAACCGCGGATGCGGCTATTCGAATAGTTTGACACTCTGCAGAGGTAGTACACTTTCACCACAAAATTCGATACATCCGTCAGGGATAAGCTTAAATCATCATACTTAGTATGCGGATAATCAATCTTAACCTTTCAATTACACACGCTAGTACAAGCACCTCTCCTATGAGCTTGGCCTCCCAGCCATGGCCATCTGCCATCCTGGGCACTGCATAGGTGGATAACATTGAGAGGTAGCCTCAGCTCAAACCTCTCCCACGAGGGAACCCATACTAATGCATATAAACTTCCGGCTAAGCCTTACCCAATTCAGGTATTGTGGTTGTACGGTAGAATTGGAATGGTTCGCATCCGAACCCAACCATCAGTTTTTATAAAGGGCTAAGGCTCATGCCTCAAAATTTTCATCATCATAAACCATTTGTGTTTCTCAACACATGTCAAAACATCTCAATAGAATGACTCATCATTCCAAGGTTTTCATAATCATTTTCACCAAGTATTCCCATCTAAAGTGATCAAGTTTTATGTTTAGCACTAGCCACTAAGGTTAAGAGTGTTCACTAAAGAGGGGTGAATCTCAATCTCATGCCATAGAATGACATCTAAGTATAACTAGATAGGCCAAGTTTTATACTCTTTATGCTACCTATACTAAAGGTAAAGAACTTTAGTAAAGTAAAAGAAAGTAAAGCTTGCAAGTAAAACATGGGATGGGTATAAATCAAAATGTATAACCAAGCATGCCTGAAGCATCTTTCTTAGGTCATTTTGTGTAATTCTAGCTTGCCAATAATAGCTTGCCTTGGTTGGTGCAGTGGTTGAAATTCTCCTCGTCTTCTTAGGGGTAGAACTCCTCCTCGTAGACTTGGTCGGTACTATCGTCTATAAATACATACGGGGTACACAATCACACAAAAAAACTTAACTAGTCTATTTAGCACACTAAGGCACATACTCGATGATCTAGCATCATCACAATCATCACAAGATTTAAAGAACTAGCTTCCTTTATTTTATTTGAGAAAAGTAATTTCTACTCATTGAAATTAATTAAGATTTAATATCCTCCAATTAAAATATGGGATCATGTGGACACATGTTATCACCACATATTCTAATACATGGGAATGTGATTTAAAGTGTTGGTCACATTTTATAACCTTTAAGATTATTATTAAATCAATTGAAAGTGACTAGAAATGCCCTAATAGCATTCTTTTGGTACTAGTCCAAAGTCACTGCACACAAACCTCAATATTTTTACATATTCATATAGGTATGGTCACATGTGATTTTTGAGAGTTGGAATCAACTCCAAAACTATTATGGTTGATTTTTGAAAAATGTTTGAATGCAGAAAAGCCTCTGCCTTGTTATTTTTGCTATAGATTATCTCTAACTCCAAATGACTTAAATCCAATGGGCATGGATAAATATTTTAATTATCTTTCTAACAAAATTTGAATCATGCATTTTGGTTAAGTGGGTCTCTCTAAAATGATTTTTGAACAAGTGGACATAATCTAGTTTAAACATAAATAGAAAAACCTCTATTTGAATTTGTGGGCTAGCGCGGGAAAAGAAATGGGCCGGCTCAGTGGAGCTCCGTGACGCAGAGGGCAACTTACAGGGGGGGGTCCCGCATGTCAGCGGCACTTAAAACCCGAAACGGTACGAGGCAAAATCAGCCATGCGATTAGAACAGAAATCGACAACCGTGGTTCATCGTTTTCCGGTGAACAGCTCCAGCGAGATCAAACCCTAATGTGGCACGGTGGGGGTCTACGGGGGCTTACTAGGGCTCCAGCTAGACATGTCGATGGGGCCGATCGAACTGGTGGACGACGGCGGTTCCAGGCGTGGTCACGGCGGCTCCTGGGGAAGTCACAATCAGCAGCGCCTCTTCTCCTCTGCTGCGGCAAGCTCCGGTGGAATTCCGGCAACTGAGGGCTCAATTGGCTCTGGTGAGAAGTGGAGAAGGCTCAGTGGTGAGAGGGGAGTTTAGGGGTGTGAGGAATGAGGCTGGGGGAGTCCTCATTTTATAGGCTCGACGATGGGGCAGTGCGGCATGGTCAGGTGGTGGTGGCGACGCATCTACAAGGTGCTAGAGGCGCGGCTGGAGGTAGGGGACGGTGCGCGGTCTCCTAGCAGTCCTCTAAGGCGTAAAGGCGCGGCTAGGGGTGGTGGCATGTGGTCGGAAATGGTTGACGCTCTACGCAGCAGAAGCGGCGTTCGACGCGGCGCGCGGTGGCTGTGGGTCAAGCGGCGGCGAACGGGCGTGTCCGGGCGGCTGCTGGGGTCATGGCGAAGCAGCGCGCGCGGGCTGCGGTCGAGGCGTGGCGCGTGCTGGCCTGTCGGGCGCGGCGCTCTGGCGCGTGCTCGGCATGGCATGGACACGGTGGGCGCGGGGTTTTTGAGGTGGTCCAGTGCTTGGCATGGCTCGGGGAAGGGACAAGGGGCGGCGGTGTGATCTTGCCTGCTTCCTAGGCACGGTGGAAGAGAGCGGGGTGGCCTGCTGCGAGCTGTCCATGCTCGACCGGCGGGCATGGCCTCGGGCTGGCTCGGCACTGCTGCTAGCGGCAAAGGGGGTGCTGTCTGGGGCTGGGTTAGGTGCTAGGGAGACAGAGGAGAGATGAGAGGGTCAAATGAGGGACAAGACATTGATCAACAACAGTAATAGTTAGGCAGATTACTTGTGATCACCAGGTGTTCGACACAATGGCCACAAGAACTGTAAATTTGAATTTCTGAAAGATTTTTGGTGGGTGTGTTGTTCATAAGCTTGATCATATGTGGTTGCTGGTAAATGGCAAGGGGAGTTCATTTGAGTGGTTTTTGAAAAAGTGGGATCTATGCATATGTAATGGATTCACTTTTCAAATGTCATTTAAAATTAGTGGCTAAGGGTTTTTGTAAGGTTTTTAAGTGGGCCTTGGTAGATCTTTACTTGTACTAGCAAGGGGTGCAAAGATCTAGAATTGTTTCTATTTGAAATTGACTTCTAGGAACACCTAAAGTCGCCTAGTGGATTAAAATTGTCAAAATGATCATTTGGTCTTTTTATTCTTATTTGATTTCTTTTTCTTTGGATTTTGTTTTTGAATGGTCTAGATGATGTTTCATTCACCTTTAAACCATTTCACAACATATAGATTAATCAAACATGGCATTTCCAAACAATTCTATACTAATGCACACACATGCATTCATTAATCATTTTAATAATAAAAAGTTTTTTTGTTAACCCTAAATTGGATGATTTGGATTTTGATCACCTTGATTAAAGTTTTGGGATGTTACAGGGGCGCCATAGAAGATGTGGTTATGGCAGATCAGCAGGATGCTCCCTCTGCCGCCCAACAAGAAGAAGAAGATCATGGCACCGACAATGCTGGTGCTAAAACAGTTTCTACTGAGGTTCCGGAAACTCCGACACCAATCCACCTCAACCTCAGCCTCAGCCTCAACCATTTTCTGCATTGGCTTCAAATCAACAACAACAAATGCCACCAGCCTCATCTGAGTTTCCCCAGACTCATCGAGATGAACAACCTCGGCAGAGCTCGTAACCCAAATCTCATGCGCCAGCTTCGGCAGCTGAAGTTGAACCAACAACCTCTCAGTAGCGGGTCAAACGATCAGCTAAGGTAAAGAAGACTGTTGAGGTGACCAAAGTAGTGCCCAAGGGATCAACAGTTGGGTCAGGGCAACGCACCATTGCTTCTATGATACAACATGGTAGTGCTACTTCTGGCCCCACTCCATATAAACAGATCACGCTACACACTAGCCTGGCCGCTACAAAGGCCGGCCAAAAAGCTTCTCATGGGAAAGTCTTAGTCTTGACTCGGACTCTCAGCAGTGGAAGCCTTGGCTCGCTCGCTGAGTATGCCGAGTACATTGATATCAGCTCTGGTAATCCTCAGAAGTTCGGCCCCGCCGAGATTGGCGCACAAATGAATACTGCCAGCAAAGTCATTGCTTATGCAGGCAAGATGGTGGAGGTAAAATCTCTTGACTATCTGTTTTATGTTTGCACAAGTACTTGTGTACATATCCTCTAGTCCCCGAGTCTCTGGAGGAGTAAGATATTACTCGGTCGGATCCTATCACCACAAAACTTGCACAACTTTCCTTTTTATTCTCTTCAATTCTGGAGTATTTAAACCAAGTTATTAAGACATAGACCAAAAGTTCTGTTAGCCAGTCACCTAGAGCTGGGTTAAGTTCCACTTGACTCGGTACTTGAGGAACTTCAAATATCAAGCCACCTAGAGCCGAGTTAAGTTCCACTTGACTCAGTTCTTGAGTAGCTTCGAATATCCAGCCACCTAGTGCCGGGTTAAGTTCCACTTGACTCGATTCTTGAGTAGCTTCAAATATCCAGCCACCTAGAGTCAGGTTAGTTCCACTTGACTCGGTTCTTGAGTAGCTTCGAATATCCATCCACCTAGAGCCGGGTTAGGTTCCACTTGACTCAGCTCTTTTAGTAGCTTTGAATATCCACGTCACTTATTGACTAACAATTGCTCTTTTCATATCACCACCAACCGGGGTACTGCCGAGTTCCAGCGGCTCCTTGATGCGCATAGAGAGCTTTCCTTGAAGAATAAGGAATTGCTGCCAGAGTTGAAGAAGAAAGGTGAGTCTTTGCCCTGTTTCCTTTAATCCGGTTCCTTTTGTTCTTGATTTGCTGGGATAACTTATGACTTTGACTTCTCTAGCCAATGTGGAGGCCAAAACAAGGAGCTGCAGAAGCAGGTGGCTGAGCTGAAAGGTATTTTACCTTTTGCTCTTTATCTTTGGCACTTACCATTTCTGTCTCAGCAGGTAATTATACCTCGGTTCTACCGGGTCAAAATCTTTTTAGTGTCTCTTCAGGATAGTGTTTCCATGCTGAATTGACGCTTCACTTTCTTGAATAAGCATGCCAACATGAAGCTTAGCTAAAGGAGAAGGACAAAGAAATATCTTGGCTCCATGCCGAGATTGAGAAATTGAAAAACCTCCAAAAAGCTGAACTTGATAAGGTTGAATAGACTTTTTTTGAGGAGAAGGACCGGCTCAAGACCTAGCTCGAGAAGGAGCAGGATCTAGTCAAAGAGACCGAGGTCAAATTTGACTCGGTTAATCTTGAGCTGGAAAATCTCCCAAAAAAGGCTGCTGCTTGGTTGATGGAGCTCACCCGAATCAACAGTGTCATATCTCGGGAGTTTTCTCCGGACCTCTTTTTATTTGCTGACATTCACCTTATGTCCTCGGTTTCTTTTACTAACTTGTTTCTTTTACTTGCTTTTCAAGCAACTTCCCAGAATCCCAAACTCGCACTACCACTTCTGTTTAGAAGTTTAGAGCTGAGAAGGGTGTTCCTACTAGTGCCCCTGTGGCGTTTGACATGGATGACTCGCTGGTCAGTCTCTAGGCCTGAGTTAAAGTGATGAAGACGTTCGGAGTAGATCTTCTAGATGTGGCCATCCGGGTTTTCCATGTCCTTTGGCCGAATGAAACTGCACCCAAACGCCCCTCCCAGCTGGCAGAGAAACTAATGGAGAGCGAGACCACCTTGAATCTATGCCGGGAGTCTGCTGCGCGAGTTGGTGCCGACATAACCTTGTCCTTCGTGCTATCATGGTATGATGGTATCAATCTGGACACACTCCTAAACATGCGCACCGACTCTAGGTGGATAACCGACTCGACATTCATCTAGCAACGCCAAGCCCGAGCCTATCAGTTAATTCAGTATGGCAATATCCATGCTTGGACTGATGGGTGGAGTTTTCTCGAGGAGGTGGATGATGAATACGTGGAGGAACACGCTGACAAAGACCAGGAGGATCCTGAGGATGCCGAGGCGAACCCGGATGAGGAAGGGGAAGCCGATGTTCCCGAACACAAAGCTGTTGTTCCACCTCCTGATCTAGATGATTCAACTATCGCCGCTCCTTAGGCGCATAAAACTTTAAACTTTGTTGGATCCCCGGTATGCCGGGTGCAGATGTATGAAACAATTTAAGTTACTTTGCTACAATTATGCTTTTTATGTCGAATCTATTTGGGCGAAGTCCCCGAGTTTCATTTTTTCGTTCTCTCAATCTGATGACGTGGCTCGTGTCTACCATTATTCGGTGTTCGACTTACGAGTCTGAGGTCAAAAAATTAAATTAACAATACTTGAAACTATGAGGACTAGCTCAAAATAACTCGGCATAATAATAAAGAAAGTAAATGCAAGGGTTAGTCCAAAAACAAACGTCGGCTCGATTATGTTTCCTTCCTTAGTCATTTTTCACGTGTTTAGCATTTTTCAAGCTTGTTCTCTTGCTTTCCATGAAGCCAATCTTTTTGGAAAGCAGCAAGTCGAAGAGTTAGCCCTTGATGCCTACACATTACTAACTCGGCTAAGGGGAAAGAAATTTAAGACAGCCGACAAACAAAATGTAAAAACAGAACAAAGAGAATTACTACTAAGGTAGTCCCCGAGTTTCTACTAGAGGTGCTGAGATTTCATTGATAATCTCATTGCCGACATATGAGAGTTCGAGATACATGCACTTCAGCTAAGTGTAAAATGGATGAAGAGGTGCTACATTCCATGGCCTTTTCGATTCTTCTCCTTCCCTGTTCGCCTTATTCATCGCCTGCGGTTGAGCATCTATAAGATAGTATGCATCATTGTGCAATGCTTTGCTCATGATGAATGGTCCTTCCCATGGAGGTGAGAGCTTATGCATGTCGGCAGTGCATTGCACCAGCCGAAGTACCAAATCTCCTTCCCGAAAAACTCAGGGATTCACTTTTCGGCTATGATAGCATCGAAGATTTTGTTGATATATGGCGGATCTGGATAATACCAACTCTCTTGCCTCTTCTAGTAGATCAACATCATTTTGCTGGGATTCTTGCACTTCGGCTTCTATGTACTGGGTGACCCTAGGCGAGTCATGCACTATGTCGGCTGGTAATACAGCTTCTACCCCATATACCAAAAAGAACGACGTATATCCAGTTGATCGATTCGGAGTTGTCCTTAGGCTCCATAGCACTTCCGGGAGTTCATCAATCCAACACCCCACTGATCTTTGCAGCGGCTCAATGAGCCGGGGTTTTATCCTAGACAGTACTAGCCCATTGGATATCTCCACTTGCCCGTTCGATGCGGGGTGTGGAACGGATGCAACATCAAGTCCTATTCCTTTATCTTGGAAGAATCGAGCAAATGCTCCCTCGGCTAAATTTGTGCAATTGTCTGCTCTGATAATGTGTGGGTACCCATATCTCAATATGGTGTCCTTGAGGAATGATACAGCAGTGGGTCCATCACAATTTCTAATTGGCTTGACGGTAATCCACTTCGTAAACTTATCCACCATGACTAAAATATGAGTCATGTTGCCTCGGGCTGGCCTAAATGGTCCAACCATGCATCAACCGACCAAGTGATAGGAATAGTTTTGAGTTCGGAGGATGGCATATGAATTTTTCTTGAATACCTCTAACACCCATTGCACTTCCTCACAAGGTCCTTGCATCTTATAAAGCAATAGGCCAGTAAAATCCATGTCAAAATGCTTTGGCTACTAAAGCTCTGTACGAGGCATAATGCCCACATTCGCCCTGATGTATATCTCAGAGTATCTCCTGGCCTTCTGCCGGGTCAACACATCGCCGAAGGACATTTGTGACACTTCTCTTATATAACTCAACATTTATTATGGTATATGCCTTTGCTCTTCTCTAAACATGCATAGAGAGTACCTTCTCATTCGACAAACTCCCATCTTTCAAGAAGAAAAATATTGGCCGCACCCATGGTGGTATAGTTTGTGCCAGGAAAATCTCTTCATCAACTTCCATCAGATCAGCCGACATAACTTCTGCCGGGTTAAGATGAACAGTCCCCGAGTTCTGTGAGACAGTCTCCGGGTGTGCCGAGGCAGTCCTCAGGTTACTCGGGCTGTTCCCCCAATCAATGTCCATCGGGACAACCTCGGATCCTAGATTTGCTGAGATATATATTGACTCGGATTCTAGCGATGGTTTGATAGATGGTTTTATGAGGTGCTCCAAAGCTACACCTAGCGGGATGGCTTGCCTAGATGAACCAAGTTTCGACAATACGTCGGCTGCATCATTTTCAGCTCGAGGTACATGATGGAATTCACATCCTTCAAAGTACACACATATATTTTGCACGTGGAATCTATATAGAGCCATATTCGCATCCAAAGCATCCCAATGCCCCGAAACTTGTTGTACGACCAAATCCGAATCGACAAAGCACTAGATCTGACGTATTCCAATCTCTTTTGCTACCTTTAGGCCATGCCCAAGTGCCTGATACGTCCAAAACGTATCTACTTTTCCGAACACTTTTGCTATTGTTTCTCTCTATACTTGTGTGATTTGGATGCAACTAATGCGAACTGACGCTGTTTTCAGCAGAATTGCCTTGGTGTCTACTTTTTGTGCAAAAAATCAACTATCAGAAAAAATCCCGGAAAATATGCCAAAAATCCTATTTCACCCGAAGACTCCAGGAGCCAGAATACGAGACGGAGAAGAGCCCTGGGGTGGCCAAACCACCTAGTGGCACGGGCCAGGCCATGCCGCGCCAGGGGTGGTGTGGGCCCCCCAGGCACCCCCTCGGTCTCTCTCTTCACCTATAAGGAGCCTTCTGACCTAAAAACTTCAGGGGGTTTGACGTTTTTCCAGAAGGAGTTCCGCTCCGCCGCCACCACCAGATTCCACGAAACAGCACCAGAAACTTCGTTCTGGCACCCTACCGGGACGGGGAATTGGAGGAGATCATCGCCATCATCATCATCATCGCTTCTCCATCGACCATCCATGTTTCCCCATCTATGAGTGAGTAATCCCCCATTGTAGGCATGGGGATGGTAGGGATTGGATGAGATCATTCATGTAATGGCATCAGATTGTTAGGGCATGGTGGCTAGTACCTTTTATTAGTGCTTTATGACTTTGTTGCGACTTGTTGTGCTTAATGCTTGTCACTAGGGCCCGAGTGCCATGATTTCAGATATGAACTTATTATTGATTCATTATGATAGTATTGTTTCTGGTCTTATCTACAAGTTGTATACACATGTTGTTGTCCGGAACCTATGGCCCCGAAGTGACAGAAATCGGGATAACCGGAAGGGAATGACTTTGATGTGAGGATCACATGTGTTCATGGAGTGTTAATGCTTTGCTCCGGTGCTCTATTAAAAGGAGCACCTTAATTGCCAGTAGTTCCCTAGAGGCCCCGCTGCAAACGGGCTGGCAGGACAAAAGATGTTGTGCAAGTTCTCATTGCGAGCACGTATGACTATATATGGAACACATGCCTAGGATAGTCTAGTACTTGGGTGCTTTATCTTATTTATCTACAATTGCCCTATGTTCTGATTGCTATGTGAATTGTCTTGTCCATGCAACGCCCGTCCATTCATCCCTATGCCTACTGCACTCGAATCCCACTGTTTACTGCTTTTGTTACTACTGTCTTTGCTTTACTACTGTTGTTACTTTACTATTCCTACTACATAACTGTTGCTACTGATAAACTGTTGTGAGCAAGATTGTTTCCAAGTGCAGCTGAATTCACAACTCAGTTGTTAAGGCTTATAAATATTCTTTGGATCCCCTTGTGTCGAATCAATAAATTGGGTTTCACTTCCCTCGAAAATATTGTGATACACCCCCTATACTTGTGGGTCATCAAGACTATTTTCTGGCGCCGTTGCCGGGGAGCATAGCTTTATTTATCAAGTTCACTTGGATTCTCTATTGTTCGCTGCTATCCATCCATCATGGGTAAGTCTCGTGATGGCAAGGTTCCTATTTTACCATCCACTACAATAAGAGGTACGGTTCTGAACACCTCTACTGCTCTTGATTCACCGTTTGTTTTGAGTAAGTTCCTTACACCACCACATACACATGCTACACACACTGCTACTACTGCTGAATCTAAAACTGCTGATACATATGATGCTGCTTCTACTGTGCTTGATAAGAGTGGTTCATTAGGTCCGTTCCTAGATGCTACGATTGCTAGAACTATAGCTGGAAATACCGAAACTCCTAATGAAGGAACTGCCACACCTGTTAGCTCACCTGAGTCTAGTAAGAGTTATGATGCTGAAGAAGATTATGTTGAGATGCCTGATGAGTTTATTGAAGAATGTAGGAACACCCATGATAGGAGCGCTGCTAAGAGTCTCCTTGAGAGGCGTACTATTAGACCCAAATTATCTCGTGATGCTAAATTTGCTGCTTCTCCCATAAACATTATAAATGAAGATTATGATTTCTCTCTCGATCTATCTTACATAGCTATTGTCGAGAAAGAACCTTTTTGTGGTACTAAGAATGAAAGTGTGGTAGCACATATGAATGAACTTTCTACTATGAGTGGCTTGTTTTCTGATGATATTAAGATGCGTACTTACTTTGTTGCTAAGATTTTCCCCTTCTCACTGAAAGGAGAAGCTAAAACTTGGTTTAGTAATTTACCTCCTAGATCTATTGATAGCCTTGAGTGCTTGATTAGTACTTTTCTGCAGAAATATTTTCCTCCCACTGCTAGACATGCTATTTTGCAGGAACTTTTTGATTTTAAACAGGGAGAAAAAGAGGTATTGCCTGAATCTTGGGCAAGGTTTTGCGCTTTGATTCATGCACAGGCTGGAAGTCCATTACCTAAGAATGAGCTTCTTGATATATTTTATAATGGACTAACCGAGGAATCTAGGACATACCTAGATAGTTGTGCTGATTGTGTTTTCAGGAATAGGACTCCAAAGGAAGCTGAGGAATTAATGGCTAAAATAAGCAAGAATTATGAAGATTGGACTCCTCCTAAACAAGTTACATGTGAAGTAATTGTATCTGAACCATCTATTCCTGTGCCTATTCCAACATCAAAGAAGAGGGGAGTTATTGAATTAAATGATGAAGTGATGAAGGAAGCTAAGAAATGTCTTAAGGAGAAGGGAATTAAAGCTGCAGATGTCAAGAATTTACCCCCTATAGAAGAATTATGTAAGCCTATTCCCTACTTATCCACTATAGAGGTACACTCTCTCCAACACTTTGATGAAGGTGATATCCCTTATTTGAAACCTCCTGATCAATGCTTAGAAGAATTTGATATCTTTATTGTTAAGCAAGATAACTTTAATAAAAGGGTGCAAAATCATCTTATGGAAAACACTAGAGCTACTGTTGAGTTGAAAGATATTGTGGAAAGAACCTCCAATGATGTTAAAATGATTGTTAAACACTTTCAAATGGTTCAAACTCAAATAGATCAACTCGTTAAAGTGCAAAACGACTTGCTAGTTAATGCTGCTAAAGAAAAACATGCTTATGAAATTAGAACCAGAAGTGGTGCTACTACCCAGGATCCTCTATATCCTGAGGGGCATCCCAAAAGAATTGAGCAGGATTCTCAACAAGCTGAAAATAGTGGTTCTACTCGTAAGAAAAGGAAAAAAAACATAAAACTGTTATAGAACCCTCTGAACCTGCTATAGATCCTAATAGTATATCTATCTCTTTTGTTGAAACTGAAAGTGGTAATGAGGAAAATGAAGTGCCTAATGAAGAAAAAGTTGAAGAAGAACCTGAAAACCACACTAAGACTACTAAATACACCAAAGAAGATTTTATTGCTAAGAAACATGGTAGTGAAAGAGAACCTTGGGTCCAAAAACCTATGCCTTTCCCTGATAAGAAACACAAGTCAAAGGAAGATGAACACTACAATAAGTTTTTTGAGTGGATGAAGCCTTTATTCTTGCAAATTCCTTTGACTGATGCTATTAAATTGCCTCCTTACTCAAAGTATATGAAGGATATTGTCTCGAATAAAAGAAAGATCCCTAATGAAGAGATCTCTACTTTGCTTGCTAATTATTCTTTCAATGGTAAGGTTCCTAAGAAACTTGGAGACCCAGGGATTCCAACTATCCCTTGCTCTATTAAGAACAATTATGTTAGAACTGCTTTGTGTGATTTGGGAGCTGGAGTTAGTGTTATGCCTTTCTCTCTCTATAAGAGGCTTCAACTTGAAAAATTGATACCAACTGATATATCTTTGCAAATGGCTGATAAATCTACCACTATTCATGTGGGTATATGTGAGGATGTACCTGTTCAGGTGGCTCATAATTGCTTGATATTAACTGATTTTGTTGTGCTTGAAATGCCTGAAGATGATAATATGTCTATTATTCTTGGGAGACCTTTTCTTAATACTGCAGGAGCTATTATTAATTGTAATCAGGGAAAGGTGACCTTCAGTGTTAATGACAAGGAACATACTGTCTATTTCCCCAAGAAGATTGAAAGGACTTATGGCTTGAAATCAATTGAACATGTTGAAGGCATTCAAGTTGGAGAAATATATTGTCCCATACCAAGAGAAAAATTTGAAACTATTATGATTGGGACCATTGCTATCAAGGTTAAGGTAACATAATCATTAGTGGAGTACAAAGTTTTGTCTCATATGCAATTGTTTTGGTAGCAAGACTGGATCAACCTTGCTAAGAAAAGGATTCCATTAAACAAAACAATGTTTTCATTATGATTGTCTCCGTTTATTTCTATCCTTTGCATCTTAGTTTTCGTTTTCGTTTAGTTTTCTTTGTGTTGTTAGTTGCTTGCATGTTAGAACTTCTGTAGTTCTAGACTTGTTTTGTCCTTGCATCATGTTTCAAAAAGAAAAAAAATTCTGTCTGTCAGAAAAATCATTCTTCTATTTCTGAAAAATTCCCAAAAATAAAGTGTCTCGAAAAATTCCAGAAAATTCACATTAAATTTTTACGTGAAAAAAGGGGCAGAGGAGTACCTGGTAGGTACCGGGGGGCCCACTAGGCAGGCACACCATGTGGTGGCGCGGCTAGCCCTGGGTGGCGCCAGGCCGTGGTGTGGATCACCCTGGCCCCCCACTACCTCTCTCACCTGCCACTTTCTTCTCGCTCCCGAGTAAGCTCTAGTTCGTAGCTCAAAATCGCGTTCTTGCTATGCTTGCTCTCGATTTTTTCGATCTCCTTGCTCAGCCCATCTTTCTTGCTGAAATTTGGAGCATTTGTTCCCTGGTATGTGACTCCTCCCCTTGTCCAATTAGATTTGTGTTTAGTGGATTATATGTTGAGTATTTTGCTGTTGTAGGTGACTGGTTATGAGAGCTTGTAAGCTTGTTTGATGCTTAGATATATAGTTTTGATGCATGTTTAGGCCTCTTGCAAGTCCCTATGAGTAGAATCCTTCATTATATATACTTTGCAATCACTTGTTTAATAGGTGTTTAAATTTCAGAATAGAAGATGAGTGAACACCACCTAAACCAACATGAGCTTTGGGTGCCTGAGGTCATGAAGGTCCACCGGGAGGAGGAAGTTTTTCCCTCCATTTATCCATGCCCTGAGTTCATGAGAGCTGCAGGAATTCTACAAGATTTCCACACTTTGGTTTCTAACGCAGGGTTAGAGCACTTTTTGGAGAATGAACCTTGTCAATTCGTGAAGCTAACCATGTCTGTGGTGCAGGACTTCAAATTTAGTCACTCTTTGCCTAACCCCATGGTCCATTACAAAATTTACAATATAGCTGTCGACCTTTCTCTTGATGATTTTTGTGCAGCTATTAAGGTACCCCAATGGGGATCATGTAGGAAGATTAAAGAGAGACTTGAACCACTCATGGATTTATATGCAGAAATTTGCCAAGGGAGTAGCTTCTCGAAGGAGAGTGGAAAAATACGTAACATTCATTTTCCCTCCATTCTCTACTTTGCATACTTTATTGCCAAGTGTGTTCTTGCTAGGAAAACTGCCAATAAGTTATCTTCATTTGATCTAGCATTTATCTCTGCTGCTCTTAGGCGAGATATGTCTTACAACTTGGGTGCTTTGATAGCTTTCCATCTTGCTGCTAATCGTGAGAAAGGTGGAATTTGTGGAGGCCTCATTGCTTCTCGGTTGCTAGCATTGCATGGTTTAGTGCCTCATCATCTAGACCTACAGTTTCCCATAGAGAGGCTTGATTTTAATTCCATGATACAGCATAAATTTATCTCCTCGTGGGCTAGTTTGAGTGAGTTGTCTTATGAAATAACCTTTCTCAAAGCTGGTTGGAGAAAGAGCAAGTCCGAGCGTATTTTTCTTTTGCCTGCACCTGTTTTGTTTAACCTTGATAACAGGGAAGGATGGTCCCTCACTAAGGAGGAGCTTGACACGTACTTGGGAGAGCTCTCCCAACAGGAGCAGGACACTAGGAGGGAGGTCACGGATGATTCGGTCCAGCCCTCGAATGAGGGAGAGTCTTCATATCAGCAGCCCGCTTTTGATTGGGGAGCTTCTTCTTCCTCTCATGGGCCCAGCTACGACCATTCTTACCAAGATCCGCCCGCTTGGAATCCCTATTCGTATATGGATTGATACCCACTTAGGCCAAAAGCCTAAGCTTGGGAGGAGGTACGCCGACACCGCACTCATCTCCATATCATGTTGCGCCGGTACTTTGTATATTCATGTTTTCATTCTCTTTTTAGTTTTCGTTTTTCTTTGCTTTTGCTTTCTAAAAACACAAAAAGACCAAAAATATTTTTGTTGTTTCTCTTTGGTTTGCTTCTTCTTTTTGCCTTGGTTTGCTTTTCCCTTTTTGCTTTGTTTGAACTATTCAAAAAATCCAAAAAGATGTTGCTTTGTTTTCCCTTTTTGGTTCTTGTTTAAAAATCGAAAATACCAAAAATATTTGTCGTTCTTCTTTGGTTTTTTGTGAGTTTGCTACAGGGGTCGGCAGTTCTCAGTGGAATATTGGTTTCATATTATTATTCAAGCCACACAAGTGAAGAGCAATAATGAGGATTAATGACAACTTGAGGCATGGTAAGAGGCTGGTAACAAACTCTATTTGTTTTCATTTTTGTACATATACTCATCACTGTGGGCATGCTTAGTCCGTTCATGTAGAGTGTATGTTATCTTTGGATGCTTAGTAGTTCTTGCTTTCTTGTGATTAGCTCCAGCTCGCTAATAGTTTGTAGCATGTCTTATGAATGTTTGCTTGCATTACTCTATTTATAAATTGGTATGACACCATGGTATCCTCCTCTGAATGTTTCATTTGATTGACTTGGCACATGCTCACGCATGCTCATGACTGTAATAATCAGTTAAGCCTCGATGAATTATTTTGCCTTGAGGATCTTGAATCACTTTCATGCCATGAGTAGTCCTGTTTTTTTTCAAGCATGATAATGACAGCTATTGCTCTCTCGTTTTTCGCTCCCTTACTATTGCTAGCCTTCATTCCCACTGAGTGGTTTACTCATGTTTCCAAACGCCCTAAACCGAATATTGCCAAAGTGTCCATGATACCTACCTATTAGCATCATTTGCTACTTCCGTGCATATTCAATATGCCTTGTTTTCTTCCGAATAAAATGTTTGCTTGTTATGGGAAAATTAGTTAGTAAAGCTCTCACGAACTTGACGGCACACTTTATTTCCTGCACTTAATAAACCTGAACCATGGTGAACTCTCTATGAAAGTTATATGCTTGCTAATTATAGGCTGGAGATTAGCAGAGCCGTGCTGTCACGGGGAACGCTTTCAACACATGTAAATATATACCCAGTTGATATCTTGCTCTTTTGTTTGCGGATGTCGTCGGTGTGAAATAAAAGGGGAGCTTGTAAGTCCATGAAGTTATGTATGTGTGTTAGAGAAACGCCTAGGCCGCTGGTCTAATCCATGCTGACATGGTGGAAACCTGCAGCGTAACCATAATGATATCTATGAAGCATTCTTCTTATAAAAAAAGAGAGAGATAGCTATTGAGAAAAAGAAGAAAAAAAAGAGATTTATGAAAAGAGGAAAGAGAGAAAAAAAGCACCATTTTCCCATGGTAAATAAGAAGATTGCTGAGATACTCATTGTCTGCTTGCCTTGTCATTTTGATATGGGGATTCTTCCGTATCATCGGGCAAGGGGTACCCCGTTGGCGGTTCTCAATGATACGCACATACTTACGATGACAAGAACTTACCGGTAACTAAAGTTGAGTAGCATGAGGAGCGACCCTCGTACTCAAGGGACTTGGGATTTTCAGTTTATAGTCTGTCAAGCAGATAACTCAGATTGGACCTCACTTTCACCTTAACCACATTAAAGATGCTTATGATAGGGTCAATGAGAGCTCAAAGCTAACGAGTACCATACTTTCAGCATTTGGAAGCCTTTCAAAAAATTTCAAAACCTTTTTCTTCTACTTGTTGAGTCTCCATATATTCTTTGAGCACCTTCTTGAGAGAATAGCTGTCATTCTTTGTGTTTGTTCCATTACTTGATTATTTGTGTTATGACTGTGATGCTTGTATCTTTGATATCTTTACTTCTAGTCATCACTTGAACTTCAGAGGTGCCTTGGCATTCATAATCAAAGGCAAGCGAGATACCCCTCTATCATACCTTTTTATGAGCATTATAATGTTGCTTATGTTCGTGCTTCATGCTACTTATTATTCTTGAGTTGGAATCTCTTCATAGCTTGCAAAAACTATTAAGTAGACTTAGTTGCATACTCTTTATTATGAATTGTCTAAGTAGTTGATCACACTGCTGAGAATATTTACATCATATGAAGCAAATGTTTTCAATTGAATTGCTTGAGGACAAGAAATAAGCTAAGCTTGGGGGGAGTTGATACGTCCAAAACGTATCTACTTTCCCGAACACTTTTGCTATTGTTTCTCCTCTATACTTGTGTGATTTGGATGCAACTAATGCGAACTGACGCTGTTTTCAGCAGAATTGCCTTGGTGTCTACTTTTTGTGCAGAAAATCAACTATCAGGAAATATCCCAGAAAATATGCCAAAAATCCTATTTCACCCGAAGACTCCAGGAGCCAGAATACGAGACGGAGAAGAGACCTGGGGTGGCCACACCACCTGGTGGCGCGGGCCAGGCCATGCTACGCCAGGGGGTGGTGTGGGCCCCCCAGGCACTCCCTCGGTCTCTCTCTTCGCCTATAAGGATCCTTCTGACCTAAAAACTTCGGGGGGTTCAACATTTTTCTAGAAGGAGTTCCGCTCCACCGCCACCACCAGATTCCACGAAACAGGACCAGAAAGTCCGTTCTGGCACCCTGCCGGGACGGGGAATTGGAGGAGATCATCTCCATCATCATCACCATCGCTTCTCCATCGACCATCCATGTTTCCCCCATCTATGAGTGAGTAATCCCCCGCTGTAGGCTATGGGGATGATAGGGATTGGATGAGATCGTTCATGTAATGGCATCAGATTGTTAGGGCATGGTGCCTAGTATCTTTTATTGGTGCTTTATGACTTTGTTGCGACTTGTTGTGCTTAATGCTTGTCACTAGGGACCGAGTGCCATGATTTCAGATCTGAACTTATTATTGATTCATTATGATAGTATTGTTTCTGGTCTTATCCACAAGTTGTATACACACGTTGTTGTCCGGAACCTATGCCCGGAAGTGACAGAAATCGGGATAACCGGAAGGGAATGGCTTTGATGTGAGGATCACATGTGTTCACAGAGTGTTAATGCTTTGCTCCGTTGCTCTATTAAAAGGAGCACCTTAATTGCCAGTAGTTCCCTAGAGGCCCCGCTGCAAACGGGCTGGCAGGACAAAAGATGTTGTGCAAGTTCTCATTGCGAGCACGTATGACTATATATGGAACACATGCCTAGGATTGTCTAGTACTTGGGTGCTTTATCTTATTTATCTGCAATTGCCCTACGTTCTGATTGCTATGAGAATTGTCTTGTCCATGCAACGCCCGTTCATCCATCCCTATGCCTACCGCACTCGAATCCCACTGTTACTGCTTTTGTCACTACTGTCTTTGTTTTGCTACTGCTGTTACTTTACTATTCCTACTACAAAAGTGTTGCTACTGATAAACTGCTGTGAGCAAGATTGTTTCCAGGTGCAGCTGAATTGACAACTCAGTTGTTAAGGCTTATAAATATTCTTTGGCTCCCCTTGTATCGAATCAATAAATTGAGTTTCACTTCCCTCGAAAATACTACGATACACCCCCTATACTTGTGGGTCATCAGTGCCTCATATTCTTCCACATTGTTTGATGCTGTAAAGTGAATCTGCAACACATATCTCAGCTGGTCTTTCTTGGGCAAAGTAAGTACTACCCCGGATCCGAAACCATTCTTCAGTTTTGACCCATCAAAGTGCATTCTCCAGAAGTTCGAATTAGGCAAGTGTGGTTTGTACTGCATCTCGGCTCAATCCACAAAAAAGGTGGCCACTGCATGTGACTTAATTGAATCTCTCCTATCATACTGTGGATCATATGGAGCTAACTCAATTGCCCATTTGGCGATTCGGCCACTTGGATCTTTGTTACTCATTATCTCGGATATGGGTGCTTCACATATCACCTTTATGGGGTGTTCTTCAAAATAATGTTTAAACTTTTTGGCTGCCATATAGACGCCATACGCCATTTTTTGATAATGCGGATAATTTTGATTCGAAGCAGAGAGTACCTCGCCTGGGTAATATAATGGCCTTTGCATAGACTTACCTTCCTCGTCACGCTCCACCACTACCACCGCACTTACGACTCGATTGGTCGCTGCTATGTAGAGCAACATCGGCTCTTTGGATAGTGGTGAGGACAACACTAGTGCAGAGGCTAGCATCTTTTTCAATTCATGAAATGCATCATTCACCTGTAGTGTCTATATGAACTTATGAGACTTTTTCAGTAACTAATAGAGAGGCAAAGCCTTTTCTCCCAGCTGACATACAAACCGACTCAATGATGCCAGACAAGCTGTGAACTTCTGGACATCGTTGAGACACTTCGGCAGTTCCATTCACTCTATAGCTCGGATTTTAGTTGGGTTAGCCTCTATACCTCGGCTGGATACGAGGAAACCGAGTACGGCCGGGACACCAAAGGTGCATTTTTCTGGGTTAAGCTTCATTCAGAACCTCCTTGGGTTCGCAAATTTTTGTCGGATATCATCTAAGAGAGTATGACTCTCCTTGGTTTTTATTACCACATCATCAACATATACTTGGATATTTTTGGCAATTTGATCGTGCAAACATTTCTGCATGCATCTTTGATACATTGCCCCTGCATTACGTAAGCCAAATGGCATAGTGCAATAGCAATAAGCTCCATATGGGGTGATAAAGCAATATTTATTTGATCTGCCAAGTTTAACGGTATCTGGTGGAAACTAGAATACACATCTACAGACGATAAGAGCTCACAACCAGCTGTGAAATCAATGACTTGATCTATCCTCGGCAGAGGAAATGGATCTTTTGGACACACCTTGTTCAGGTTCGTGTAATCGATACACATACGCCACACTACTGCCACATTCGGGTCATCTTTCTTCTTTTCCACCAGCACCATATTAGATAGCAAATCTAGATAAAGAACTTCCATGATAAACCCAGCTGCTAGGAGCCGAGCTATCTCATCTCCTATGACGTTTCTCCTATCTTCGGCGAAGCAGCGGAGAGGTTGCTTCACCGGCCTAGCGTCAGGCCTGACATGTAAAGAGTGGTCAACCAGCTCCCTCGACACACCTTGCAGGTCCTATGTGGACCAAGCAAAGATATCTCGATTCTCACAGAGGAAGCTGATGAGCTTGCTTTCCTATTTTTCATTCAGGCCCGCACCAATAGTTACGGTGCGCTCCATCGTCCACTAGAACTTTCTTGGTGTCCTTTGTCGGCTAGAATGGAACACTCCCATGCGGGTTACTTAGCGCCGACATACTTAGCTGAGCCGACTGAGCCAGTGCCACTGCATCATGGATTCGCTTATTTTCCTGCGCGATCACGAGTAACTTGGCCAGATTTGACCCGGCTGAGGCACATTGCATAGAGCGCCAATAATCCCTTGCAATGGTGATGACCCCGTTGGCCCTGGTAGTTTCATCTTGAGATAGCTTATGTGACAACTTGCCATGAATTTGGATATAGTTGGTCTGCCTAACAGTGCATGGTAACAACTTTCTAGATCCACAACCTCGAACTCTAGGTTCTCTGTCCGACAGTTATCGCTCATGCCAAATAACACATCTATCCGAATCTTCCAGATTGGCTCACACGACAAACCCGACATGATGGCATGAAATGTGGTCTTAGTCGCTTGGAGCATGTTTTCTGAGATTCCCAACTTATGCATTGTGTCCTTGTACAATATATTGATACTGCTGCCATTATCGATCAGTACCTTGGAGAACTTTATGTTCAGACTTGGCCCAATGAACGTCGGATTAAGTACCAAAGCATATGCTCCAGAACTCGGAATGGTCTTGGGGTGATCATTTATGCTCCTTGTGATTTCCTGATCTGACCAGTACATAAACCTCGGTACTGCTGGCATAACTGCATTGACTTCCATATGTCGCCTCTGAACACTTTGCCTATCATTCTACTTTGTGGTGACCAGACAACAGCTCTGATAGTGCTCCTTGTACTCATTTGGGCCACCTCGGCCACCATTTTCATAGTTCCCCCGATTCTGGTCTTCCACCCTATGCACTTCCCTTTTGTCCTAGTTCTCATGCCTCGACGGGGGTGGTGGCAACATCATTTGTTGAGCATTTGCTCCTATGAGCTGTGGTTGTCGAGGTTCCGGAGGTGGTCCCATGTTACCTTGTCCTGCACACTACATCCATTCACATTGCTGGGTTGTATGATTTGCTGGTTTACTCGGATTTGGCGTGTGGATCTTGCATGGCTAATCTAGCATAGCTTCGTAGGTATACCTCAGCCTGACTCTTTTTTCTTGCCATTACTTCTTCTGTTCATTGGTACAAGTTTCCTTGCCATCATTCTTTTGTGTCCACTGTTGGCTACTATTCTTCTGTCACTGGTTACTCCCAGCATCTAGCTGGTCTTGAGTCACTGCAGTAAGATGGTTCAAGTTATACTGGTAATACGGCGTTACATCTCTTCTCTTACCCTAGAAATCAGTCCGCCGGGATGACCCGGCCCTGTCCCTGTGGTAGTACTCCTCATTCGGTTCAGCCGACATAAGTAGGGGTTGGGTTGGATCTCCCAGTGCATATGAGTCACCGATCTTGATTGTCTCGGCCAAGGTAGTTGGCATAGCTCTTTGTAGCCTCTACCATAATACGCTTGCATGTCTGCACCCTTGTGCAAAGCAAGCAATTGCCTGTGACTCGATCACACCTTCACATGAGTTGCGCAGTGTGCACCACCGAGTCAAAAACTCTCGGTCGGTCTCATTTGGCCTCTGCTTACACATTGCCAAGGTGTGGCCTATTCGGCCTCTTGTATGTGCTAGTGAAGTTACTGATAAAGATTTCCTCGAAATCCAGCTAGCAGTTGATACTACCTGGTGGCAGATTATTCAGCCAGACTCTTGCGGGTCCCTCTAGCATCTATGGCACATACCTCACATCCAATCTGAGATTACCCTGCGCAATGTGCACAACTATTGCATAGTCAATTAACCAATCTTGTGCCCTGGTGCTACCATCATATGTCTTTGTTCCTTTGGCCAACTGGAAGTTCGGCACAGGTGGTTCTCTCATGATCCGAGGTCCAAAGCACACAGGACCCGGCGGACCTTGCCCTTCCATCATTTCTGACCTATATATCCTGTCCAGCTTCAATCTTGCATCATCTGGCTGCAAATTTCTATTTCCCAGTATTGATCCCATTGCACTTCCCATCTCATGATGATCCAGCCTAGGAAACCTGATGTTAGCCATAGCCGAGTAACCATCATTCTACCTGTTTTGCCTTGAATGAGCATATTGCTGCTGCATTGCTGGCCCCGCACTTTGCTCTTGCTGAGGTACATATTGCTACTGCTAGGGATATTGTTCTGCTCCTGTCGAGTTACGTTGTCCGACATTGCCGTGCCTAGCGTTTCCTTGGTTTCCATTTCCTTGGTCGGGGTTTCTGTGACCACCGTTACCTCGGCTAACACTTGCTCTATCAGCATTATCACGTACTCTTGCCTTTTCCGGCCACGACAGGGTCATATGGCACCATTTTCTTGTTTCTTCCGACCGAGGTTACCACATCTTCTCTCCTGGGGTCTGCCCCAGGTGAAGATGCTGCTTCGGCTGATTTTGCAGAAGCACCCCCAGCTGAGTGAACTACGCGGGAGCCTCCCGCCCTGGCTGGGTTAGTCCTGTGTATCTTCTCATTTTGCTAGTTTGCGATGCGTACCAGCTCTATGACTCTTTCCTTCTGTCTCTCCCGGGCTTCACCGGCCAGACCATCTAACTCGGCAGCTACTACATGTGTATCCCTGAGGTTTGTTGCCGGGGTGCTATACCTCGGCAACCCTGCTGGCATGTGGTTAACCGAGTCTCCTGGCCTAAGCACGTATTCCTTGTCTATTTCACTTATGAGGTTCTTTCGCCTAATCTTTACACCATCCATCCGGGTGGGACGAGTGTTTATCTTATTTTCCCTAGCATACACATGCAACGTGATGTTCAGCGCCTGCTAAGCTGCTTCTACCTTCTTTCCCCTGCTAACATCTTTTCCCGGATCTCCTCTAGCTTAGCCTATGCCTGTGCCAAATCTATTATGGGAGCTATAGGTGTGGTGAGACTCTCTATTGCTTGCTCCAGTATGTTTTGTAGCCTTTCTAGTGGTGGACCTCTAGCCCTAGGCGCCTTGGGAGTTACCTCTCCTTCTTCTACCAGGTCTTTGCTCGTGCCCGCATCAGGAGCGCTCATCATCACCTCGACGCAGCTGGCGGGACGAGTGATACGTGAACCGCGAGCCACGCTGAGAGGAGGTTCTGCCGGTGTACGCACGAGTCGTCGATGCCGATGTAGATCATATGCGCGCCGAAGTTGTCGAAGAGGCTATTGCGCGAAGGTGGGTGATTGCCGATGCTGCAGGCGTTGTCCCTGACGAAGTCCAGCGTGACAAACCGCTGCACCAACCCAGAGACGACCTGCTCTCCAGTGGCGATGAAGTTTCCCGTCCGGATCTTGACACCAGCTAGCACCGCTGCTGGCCCCATGGTGGGTGCCAAATGTCGTTGTGGTGTCACCATAAATGCCATGGGTAGGCTAAATATGGGGCCAATGTGCACTAGTGGTATCCAGGGAGGATAGTGTAGTGATTCTACATACGAAGAACAGAACCACACAACACACGATGGACTGCTATAGATCTTATATTATGATCAATGAGCTAATACAGATGCTCCTTGAGCTGTATCGAAGAGAGGTAGGAGATGAAGTGCTCCAGCTCTTTTCTCACTCTAGGGTTCTTCCCTTAGCCAAAATTACCGACCCTCTCCTTGGAGGTCCTGACTCACCTTATAAAGGGATGGCCAGATTACAGCTAGGGCTTACGTGGATATGCTAGGAATATGCTTGTCCCAAAGATGCAACTCGGCGTGCTAGGGCTTACACTTTGACCTGTTTTGTGCCTCGGGGGATATTGTCCTTTTACCTTGGCTTGACCCTACCTGGGGTCATCCCCCAACACCGTTCTTGTTAGTTCAGTTAATGTTTAGTGTAGCATGTCATGTGTGTGTACTTTGACATTATAGTACTTTGTAGTCTTTTCCTGTATCTCCGTATGACATGAAACTAAAGTATAGTGTTCATTTCCTAGGACATGAAACCGAGGACAATAATTTTAAAATTACGCTTAAATTATTTTGAATTTTAGAAAACCAACATAAAAAGAAGGACCCCAAACCAACATAGAAAGAAGTATATGGAAACCACAACGAGAAGTATGAAACTTTAGATATAGGAAGTATAAAAATCTGAGAGCGGGAAGTATAGCGTTGCCACATAAGACTTTTCTATTCTTACTAGAAAAAGAAGTACCCGCCTTTTCAACAGTAAAGGAAAACGAAAGAACTTTCATAGGGAAGTACACAAAATAGAGAAGTATATACTTCAAAAACACAATAGTACAAACCTAATTGGATGCAAAGGGAAGTATAGAAATTTGGACAAGAGAAGTATAAAAATTGAACAAAGGAAAGTATAGAAGTTGCAAAATAGGAAGTATAGTGTTCGCTACCTAGGAAATGAAACCAGCAAATGAAAGTATAGAAATTTAAAAATAGGAAGTATGAAAGTTGAAAAATAGGAAGTATAGAAATTTAAAAATGGAAAGTATAGTATTCGCTTCGTAGAAAATGAAACCAACAAATGGAAGTATAGAAATGTGAAAAAGGGAAGTATAAAAATTGCACAAAGAAAAGTATAGAAGATGCAAAATAGGAAGTATAGTGTTCGCTTCCTAGGAAATAAAACCAGCAAATGGGAAGTATAGAAATTAAAAAATGGGAAGTATGAAAGTTGAAAAATGGAAAGTATAAAAATTGCAAAATGGAAAGTATATTGTTTGCTTCCTAGAAAATTCTACCACCAAAGGGAAGTACAAAAAATTAAAAACAGAAAGTATGAAAATTGAAAAATAGAAAGTTTAGAAGTTGCAAAATAGTAAGTATAATGTTTGCTGCTTAGGAAATAAAATCATCAATGGGAAGTATAGAAACTAAATAAATATAAGTATAGAAATCGAAAAATTGGAAATATCGAAATTTTAAAAAGCAAGTCTAGTTTTCGCTACCTAGAAAAAAGAATTGCACATAGTATTTTTAAAATTACACTTAAACAATTTCAAATTTGAGAAAACTTTCTAAATAAGAAAGTTGCACCTACTTTATATCTATCCAATAAGATATATTTGCATCATACCGACAAGCGGTTCAAAAATAATCGATAAATTACTGTCTGTACCTAGGAAATGAATCCGCGAATAGTATTTATAAATTTACTGTTAAACCGTTTCGAATTTGAGAAAATGTTATGAATGAAAATGTTGCTCCTACTATATAGCTATCCAATGAGATATCATTTGCATCATTCTGATAGGTGGTTCAAAAAAAATCGAGAAAAATTACTGTCCGTCATTTTCGAAGAATTCGAATCTTAGTATATTCAAATTACTTTAAAACTGTGTCAAATTTGAAAAAACTTCGAACACGAAAAAGGTGCGCAATTTCATTATCTTTCTAACACATCATCGTTTTCTCCATTCTGATCAGCGGTTGAAAAATCGATGAAAAGGACATTTTGTGCTTGTTTATGTCAATTTCCGATTTTTAAAATTAAATTCAAATGGTTTGGAATCAGAAAAAAGTTTTAAAACAAAAAAGTTGCGGATTCTTCGTAGCTTTCTAACGGTATATCATTATATTATTCCGGTAATTGGTTTAGAAATGAGAAGCAAAATCATTACATAGGTAAATAAAAGTATCATGTTTGCACCAAAAGAAGTACGAAAATGTCTTCTGAAGCAGCATAGAAATCAAATCGATAATAAAATAGCGCATATATATATATATCAGATCTCTTCTAAAACCGGTTCTAGATTAATAGTATACAACTAGCCCGCCCTATAAGGAGGCGTTGTCATGTGGAAACTGTTAAGATGTATTAGTATTGGTCTAGGAGTCCGTATATGTCTAGATTTATCTTCTTATACCTCAAGTCAGTTGTACTATATATTCTGGCCTTTGGCCCTCTAGCAATACAAGATCTATTGCCCTAACATGGTATCAGAGCCGTAAGGCTTTTTTTTCTCTCTTCTCCCGCTGTCGCCGCCGCCACCGCCGCCGCCGCGCCAGGCTCTCCCGCCGCCGGCCCCGTCCAGGCCCGCCGCCGCCGCCGGTCCCGGCTCTCCCGCCGCCGCCGCCGACCGCCCCGGACCCCGCCGCCCGTCACCGCCCCGCCGTCCCGGACGCCCGTCGCCGGCCCCGCCGCCCCGGACGCCCGCCCCGCTGCCCCAGACGCCCGCCCCGCCGCCCCGTCACCCCCCGTCCCTGCCCGGACGCCCGCCGCTGCCGGTCGCCGCCGAAGCCCCGGCCCTGCTGCCGCCGCCCCAGGCTCTCCCGCCGCCGGCCCGACCCCGCCCCCGCCCAGGCCGCGCCGCCGCCCCGGATCCCGCCACCAGATTCAGATCTGACTAGATCTGGTTTGAAAAAAAAAAACATGTCTTCGTCCTCGGGCTATGTTGCGATTCCTCGCTGCCCGGTGATCTTTGACGGCGCGAATTATCCTGATTTCGCTGCCTTTATGCGCGTTCATATGCGCGGTCTTCGTCTTTGGGGTGTGCTTTCTGGTGAGGTCTCCTGTCCACCGCGCCCCGTTGTGCCTCCAGTGCCTCGTGCCCCGACACCCGTTCCCCTTGCCCCCGATGCTACTCAGGCGGTCAAGGATGCAGCCCAGAGTGCTGATGATTCTGCTCGGGCTGACTATGAGCGCCAGGTTCAGGCGCATTCTGCTGCTACTACGGCCTACCGGCTGGATCTGGCCGACTACACTCAGTGGATTGATGAGGATGCTCGTGCTGCTGCTGTTCTCACTTCCAGTGTTCTGCCTCGGTATGCTTCTGAGTTCATGGGTCTTCCCACTGCTGCTGCCCAGTGGGCTTTTCTTCGTCAGCGCTATCAGCCATCTGGAGATGCTCTTTATCTGTCCGTGGTTCGTCAGGAGCATGAGCTTAAGCAGGGTGATTCTACTATTGATGCTTTCTACACTCAGAGTGCTGCTATTTGGCGTCAGCTTGACTCTCTTCGTACAGTAGTGTGTAACACCTGTCCCTGCTGTCTGATTGTGCGCGCGGATCTGGAGTTTCAGCGCGTCTTCGAGTTCTTGTCACGGCTCCGCAAGGAGTTTGAGCCGCGTCGTGCCCAGCTCCTTGCCCGCGGTCGTGTTCCGCTCTCTGAGGTACTGGCTGAGCTTCGTGCTGAGGAGACTCGTCTTCGTGATGCTGGTCTTCTTGAGGTTCCGTCTGTACTTGCTGCTCATGGTCCCCCTATGCCGCCGGCTTCGTCGCGGTCTCTCGCACCGCCACTACTCTCCACTCCACCGGCCCAGGGTCAGCGTCAGTCTCAGCAGCCTCGTGGTTCTCGTCCTCCCTGTGCTCACTGTGGCAAGCCTGGCCACGACATCTCTGGTTGCTGGACGAGGGATCCACGCTTACGTCAGCAGTACCTTGCTCGTCGACAGTCTGGGTCTTCAGGATCTTCTGCTGTTGTTTCTGGACCTCCTGCTGGTGCTCTGTCTGATCAGGACATTATTCGTGGTCTTCGTAGTCTGCTCGCTGCTACAGGCTCCTCCTCGTCGGGTTCTGCTGGTTCTGTGACTACTTCTTCGGGCACTGCGCGACCATCATCTTCTACACAGTCAGGTACGTCATCCCCGTGGTATCTGGATTCTGGAGCTTCTTTTCATATGACTTCTACATCTTCTATTCTTTCTGCTCTTCGCTCTCTTCTTTCTCCTGTCCATGTTACTACGGCTGATGGTACCTCTCTTCCTGTTTCCAGTCGAGGCACCCTCTCTACTTCTTCCTTCTCTGTTTCGGATGTTTCTCATGTTCCCAGTCTTACGATGAATCTTTTCTCTGCTAGTCAGCTTACTGATTCTGGTTGTAGGGTCATTCTTGATGCTGATTCTTGTACTGTTCAGGACCGTCGTACACAGGCTCTGGTTGGAGCTGGCCCTCGGAGCATTGAGTCTCCTGGGCTCTGGGAGTTAGACTGGCTTCGCGTTCCTTCTGCCGACACTTCCTCTGCCACTTCTCCTGCGTTTGCTGCGTCTGTCACTGGCTCTTTTCAGCAGTGGCATCATCGGCTGGGCCATCTTTGTGGTTCCCGTTTATCATCCTTAGTTCGTCGTGAGCTTCTGGGGCTTGTCTCAGGAGATGTATCGTCGCTTCATTCGTGTCAGGGTTGTAGGTTAGGTAAACAGATTCAGCTTCCCTATCCTACTAGTGTGTCTGTATCTCAGCGACCTTTTGATTTAGTTCATTCAGATGTGTGGGGTCCGGCTCCCTTTGCTTCAAAAGGGGGTCATCGATACTATATTTTGTTTATTGATGATTTTACACGGTACACCTGGTTATTTTTTATGCGCTCTCGCAGCGAGGTGCTTGCTATTTATCAGCGTTTTGTGGCTATGGTTCGTACCCAGTATTCCACGCCTATTCGTGTTTTTCGTGCTGACTCTGCAGGAGAGTATATCTCTCAACACCTGCGTGGTATCCTTGCTGAGCAGGGCACCCTTGCTCAGTTCTCGTGTCCTGGCGCCCATGCTCAAAATGGTGTCGCCGAGCGTAAGCATCGTCATATTCTTGAGACTACCCGTGCTATGATGATTGCTTCCTCTCTTCCGCCGCATTTCTGGGCTGAGGCTATCGCTACGTCGACTTACCTCATTAATATTCAGCTTCTGCTGCTCTTCAGGGTGGCATTCCTCTCGAGCGTCTCTCTGGATCCTGTCCAAACTACTCGGCTCTTCGTCTATTTGGCTGCGTTTGCTATGTCCTCCTCCCTCCTCGTGAACGCACCAAACTAACCGCTCAGTCTGTTGAGTGTGTTTTTCTTGGCTACAGTGATGAGCATAAGGGCTATCGCTGTTGGGACCCTGTTGGTCGTCGTATGCGCATCTCTCGTGATGTCACGTTCGATGAAACGCGTCCTTTCTATCCTCGCCCCACCTCTGGTACTTACCCAATGGATGATCTCTCTTTTCTTTTCTTTCCCGATACACCTTCCGCTGTCTCTTCTCCTTCGCCTCCTCCTTCTGCTGCGCCTCCTTCTTCGACACCTTCCTCTCCTCCGTCTAGTTCCCCTAGTTCTCCTCGGTCTCCAGCCTCGGCTCCTTCCTCTGTGCCTCCTTCTTCCTCCTCTTCGGATGAGTCATCTTCCGCGGATGAGCTTCCTTCCTCACGACCTATTCGTCAGCGTCGTGCTCCAGACCGTTACTCCCCTAGTCAGTATGGTCTCTCTGTAGTTTCCGAGCCGACTTCTTATCGGGATGCTGCATGTCATCCTGAATGGCAGCTTGCCATGGCTGAGGAGATTGCTGCGCTTGAGCGCACAGGCACCTGGGATCTTGTCTCTCCTCCTTCTGGTGTTCGTCCTATCACATGTAAGTGGGTCTATAAAATTAAGACCCGCTCTGATGGATCTCTTGAGCGCTATAAAGCGCGTCTTGTGGCTCGTGGTTTTCAGCAGGAACATGGTCGTGACTATGATGAGACCTTTGCTCCTGTGGCACATATGACCACTGTGCGTACTCTTCTTGCTGTTGCTTCTGTCCGACGCTGGTCTGTGTCCCAGCTTGATGTTCAGAATGCTTTTCTTAATGGCAAGTTGAGTGAGGAGGTTTATATGCAACCTCCTCCTGGGTTTTCTGTTCCTGATGGGATGGTTTGTCGTCTTCGACGTTCTCTTTATGGCCTGAAACAGGCCCCTCGTGCCTGGTTTGAGCGTTTTGCCTCTGTGGTGACTGCTGCTGGTTTTTCTCCTAGCTCTCATGATCCAGCGCTTTTTGTTCACACTTCTCCTCGTGGACGCACTCTTCTCCTTCTCTATGTTGATGATATGATCATTACTGGTGATGATCCTGAGTATATTGCCTTTGTCAAGGCTCGTCTTCGTGATCAGTTTCTTATGACTGATCTTGGTCCTCTTCGCTATTTTCTTGGGATTGAGGTTTCATCCACTTCTGATGGGTTTTCTATTTCTCAGAAAAAGTATATTCAGGATCTCCTTGCTCGGGCTGCTCTTGCAGATGAGCGCACCGTTGAGACTCCTATGGAGCTTCATGTTAAGCTTCGTCCTACAGATGGTGATCCTCTTCCTGATCCCACTCGTTATCGCCATCTTGTTGGGAGTCTTGTTTACCTTGCTGTCACCCGTCCTGATATCTCTTATCCTGTTCATATTCTGAGCCAGTTTGTCTCAGCTCCTACCACTGTCCACTATGGTCATCTCCTCCGTGTCCTTCGCTATCTTCGTGGCACGATTACTCGTCGCCTTTTCTTCCCTCGTTCTAGCTCTCTCCAGCTCCAGTGCTACTCGGATGCTACGTGGGCGAATGATCCTACGGATCGTCGTTCACTTTCTGCTTACTGTGTGTTTCTTGGTGGTTCGCTTGTTGCTTGGAAGACGAAGAAACAGGTAGCGGTTTCCCGTTCGAGTGTTGAAGCTGAGTTGCGGGCTATGGCTTCGGTGACTGCTGAGGTGACCTGGTTACGGTGGTTGCTTGCAGATTTTGGCGTCTCTGTTACGACGCCCACTCCACTTTTGTCAGACAGTACAGGTGCTATCAGTATTGCACGTGATCCGGTCAAGCATGAGCTGACTAAGCATATTGGTGTTGATGCGTTTTATACACGTGCTCAGGTGCAGGATCAGGTTGTTGCGCTCCATTATGTGCCTTCAGACTTGCAGTTGGCAGATTTCTTTACAAAGGCACAAACTCGCGCTCAGCATGATTTCTTACTCTCCAAACTCAGTGTTGTGGATCCACCATGAGTTTGAGGGGGGTGTTAAGATGTATTAGTATTGGTCTAGGAGTCCGTATATGTCTAGATTTATCTTCTTATACCTCAAGTCAGTTGTACTATATATTCTGGCCTTTGGCCCTCTAGCAATACAAGATCTATTGCCCTAACAGAAACATCCTCCCGACCAAAGAGAAACCATATTTCCAACCGGCCACCGCTGGCCCGGTGTACCACGACTTCAGTTTGTCCTACGGATGGACGGTTCCCGTGTGCCTCCTGGCTCCGGCATCGATAGCCGGTGCCCATGAGCCTTTGGAGTTTGGATACCTTGCTGCCGGCCTGTGCATGTGCCTTCTATTTTGTCTGCCACCGGCCAACTCTGGATAGTTCTTGATGTCTTCGGCCATTTCCACAGCCACGTGTGCGCCATGTCCTCGTCCCTTCTACCGGTTAGATCTCCTACAAGTTCTCTTAACAATCTGCTGTTGGCGAGCTTGTGTGCCAAGCCTCTAGGGGAACCCAGATCGAGATGCCATCCCACGCGCCTACAACCTGTGTGAGCTGCGCTGCTACTCTATCTATCTCTTTCCTCGGTACTGCTCTATTTTTGGTCAGCGTTGGTGCTGCTCTAGGCATTCCTGCAGGTACATTCTCATAGTTGATCCGCGTGGGCTACCCATACCTGGCCAACGGGCCGGCCCACGGCACATCCCGCCTAGCTCTTAACGTTCCAAATATGGCACTGCCCACCACGACACGTTAAGCTAACGGATTGTGCCGTGCCAGCATGTGGGCTTGGCCTCGAGGCCCAGGCACGACCCGTGAAGTAAACAGGCTGGCCCACAGCATGTTAGGAACGTGAAATGGATCCCAGTTTGTCCTTTTTAAGCTATTTTTTAAAAATAGGTATATATATAAATAAAAATAAAAATAAATAAAAAACTTAATGGGTCGTGCTTGCAAACACGTGGGGTGGCCTCGAGGCCCAGGCATAGCCTGAGCCGGGTCACATGACGGCCACATCCCGTTAAGTAGCGTGCCGGGCTAGGCCCATGACGGGCTAGGCACGCGTGCCTGCATGCCGGCTCACCAAAGCACTGCCCGATGGCTAGGTATGGGACTGCCTAGGCACCGCTAAGTGATTCTTCTTTCTTAGTTCTTATAGCGAAACTTCTTGCCTAAGTGCCTCAGTGAATACACTGAGAAGCCGGCCGTCCACGCCGAACTATCCAAATATCTTAGGGCATCTTCACTAGGCTGACCCAAAACGTCCGTTTTGGTCCGGATGGGTCAGACCAAGGTGGGATTTGGGTCGCGGTCTGGTCTGTCCCGACGCATCTTGTCTGTCGCCCCCACTGTCACCTCTTGATGCCCTCGGTGATGGAATGTTAATGATGGCGCGACGTCGTCTATTAGCGCCCATAGCTTCCCGCGCGGCCGGTGTTTACCACCATCGTTGTGTTCTGATTCCCGCGCGCACCTTCCCGCCTCCAGCAAAAAAACTCCCGGCGCCTAGCCGACCATTTCCTGCCTTCACCGCGGTCTATAAAAGACGTCCGTCAACACGACAGGTATAACAAGCTTGGCTAGAACAAACACCACCGAAAAAGTGCCTGCCACCATCATAGATGCCTCGCCGCAAGATCGCCAACTGTACCAAGATCAGGGAGATGTGTTGCAGCCGCTTCCCACAGAGCTCAGAAGACGGTACCGAGCTTTAGGACACATTGATGACCTGACGCATGGCCAAGGAGGCGATGGACGCCTTCAAGGACGAAGGCCGTGTGGCTGACGAGGCGCTGGAGTAGGTGATGGAGGCAGCTTCAAAGGAGGCCACCCAATGGACGGTGCGCGAGATTCACCAAGTCGCCGACAAGGAGGTGGTGGAGGCGGTGGCCAGGGAGGCCGCATCAGCGGCCCTCCACGAGATCCGCCGCGAGGGGACCATGGCCACGGTGAAGGAGGTGGCCAGGGAGGCCGCCAAGGACGCTGTGCGCGAGCGCCGCCACCTTGCGTAGGGCGGTGGAAACGGCCGAGCACGCCGCTGACGCGGTGGCAGAGGAGGAGCACATGGCCAATGCCGCCGAGGCGGTGGCCGCATGGACTCTCGTTGATGGCGACGAGACGAAGGTGGAGGAGAATGACGAGGAGGAGGCAGAGGCGGAGGCGGAGGCGGGACGGAGGCGGGGAGGAGGAGGCGATCGCTGTCCCCCTGCAGATTGCGCTGGCTTTGGGCTTCGGCCCTAATGGGACTCCGGTGAGGGTGACAACGCAGGGAGCAGGAACATCGCGCCGCCGATGATCGGCTGGTGGAGGCGGCAGCGAGGCTGGTGATGGAGGTAGCTCAGGCCGACTAGGAGGTTAGGGACCACTAGGCGGCCGAACTGGAGAGGGCCCTGGCCAATCGGGAGGCGGAACGCTAGAAGGCGGTGAGCAGGGTGGATCGTGGCGGATGTTGACTCGAACGCCTCCAACAGCACGCCATCTGGATGGCGAGGGCGGCGATCGACAGGACCAGCGGCCATGGCAATGGCAACAAGTAGCCGTTACGACGGCCTCCTCTAGCAGGAATAGTCATTTTTTTATTTTGTTCGAATGTGTCTTTTTATAATGGGCAAGGCCAAATCTAATGAAATCTAACTTTTAGTTCTAATTTTTCACTTGGCCGACTAGCGGACACCCGCGTTGTCTGTGCACTGTCTAGGCCGACGAAAACGTTGCCCAAATGTCGGCGGACACCCGCGTTGTCTGCGCACTGTCCGGGCCAATGAAAACATTGGCCAAATTTAATACGCGCGGGGTCAAGCCGGTGTGTCGGTCCGGATGGGTCATGCCACTGCAGAGTCGCATACGCTGCGAGTCCGTTCGAGTGAGTTCCACGGATGGATCGTGCCCGTGGAGATGCCCTTGTGACGTCAAGAGATGTCCCAAACAGACTGTCAATCAGTGATGAGAATTTTGGTACCACGGGATCGAGGGGCTCTAGTTTCGGGTCGTAGGTCGCTCCAAATATACGATAAGAGCAGATGCATTTTATTCAATAGTACATGCATATTGTTTTGACAGTACTGCACGTGTAGGAATTAGAGAATGTCAGACGTAGGCAAGATCCAGCTCGCCGGACCCCAACGTGCATGTGCACGAGCTGCTGAAGTTGAGGACGAGTTGGAGAAGCACAGGTACTGTTGTTCGTTTAGATGTCCAAAATCTGTAGAGATGGGATCATCCATCCCACAAGAAGACAAATAAGAAATCAATAGAGAGATTCAGAAACATGTGTTGCCGGTACAATGCTGGTTGGGCCACTTCCCATGCCGAGAAGGAGCATGTCATTTATGAGCATTTCTCCACCATTTTGGGTCAGTCGCACCAGCGTTCTGTTGATTTCAACTGGGAGGCCATCGATCCCGACTTTGAAGATTTGGATGATCTAGATCTTCCTTTCTCAGAAGAGGAGATTAATGGCCATCAACGATATGCCCCCGATAAGGCGCCTGGGCCAGATGGTTTCACTGGATCCTTTTTCGGTAGCTGATGGGATATTATCAAGGAGGATCTTATGCAGATCATCAACGGGTTTTCTGAGTTGTCTGTAAGCAACAACTTCCATATTATTAACTCCGCCAACATTGCTTTGCTTCCAAAGAAGGATGGGTCTGATTGTGTTTCAGACTTCCGGCCAATCAGCCTCATTCACATGGTCCCCAAAATTATTGCCAAGGTAATGGCCCTGCGGCTCCGGCCAAAGATGGATGACGTTTTCTCCAGCACTCAAAGCGCCTTCATCAAAACCCGTTGCATCCACGACAACTTCATGTATTTCAGGAATACAGCCCACCGACTACATAAGAAGCGCACCCCTGCCCTTCTAATCAAGCTTGATATTGCAAAAGTCTTTGACTCAGTGTGGTGGGATAACATTCTTGACCTCATGCAGAGGAGGGGGTTCCCCCTAGGTGGCGGGCGTGGGCTGCCATGATCTTCTCTACCGCTACCTCCCGTGTTCTTCTGAATGGCCATCCGGGAAAAGAGATTTCCCATGGTCGAGGGTTGCAACAGGGGGACCCTCTCTCCCCGCTCTTGTTTGACTTGGCAATCGACCCTTTGCAGAAAATTTTAGAGTGGGCAACTGAGACCGACCTTCTTCACCAACTTCCTAGGGGTTTTTTGAAATCAAGGATCTCGCTTTACGCGGATGATGCGGTTATCTTCCTGGCTCCTGTGATGCAAGACATTTCAAACCTGGCTTTGATCTTGAAAGGTTTCGGGAAGGTGATAGGGTTGGTGACAAATGTGGGCAAAAGTTCAGTGGTGCCCATTCGATGCGAGGACATTGACCTTAACACTATTATGCAAGGCTTCCCGGCAACCTTGGCGTAGTTTCCAATCAGGTACCTTGGCCTTCCCCTCACTCTTGGGAGGTTGCGTCGTATTGATCTTCAACCTTACATTGACAAGGCCATCTCCTGGCTCAACCCTTGGAAAGCTAGATTCCTCAATGTTGTAGGATGCGCGACTTCGGTCAAGTCTGTTCTAACGGCCCTGTTGATTTTTCTGCTAACGGCTATCAAGGCGGATAAGGCAACAATTAAGGCTTTGGATAAGATTCGTAGGGGAATGTTGTGGGCTTGCAAGGCCTCCGTCCGTGATGGAAAGTGTAAAGTGAGTTGGGCCAAAGTTTGCCGCCCTAAAAATCTTGGTGGATTGGGAATTCTAGACCTGGAGAAATTTGCGAGGGCCCTCCGGCTGAGGTGGCTATGGTTTGAGTGGACATCTCTGGACAAGCACTGGGAGGGCATGGAAACCCCTAATAAAGTGAGCCAGGCCAAAGTTTGCCGCCCTAAAAATCTTGGTGGATTGGGAATTCTAGACTCGGAGAAATTTGCAAGGGCCCTCCGGCTGAGGTGGCTATGGTTTGAGTGGACGTCACTGGACAAGCACTGAGTAGGCATGGAAACCCCTAATGATGACATTGCTAGAGAATTGTTCAATGTTGCAACTAAAGTTAGCATTGGGGACAGGAACAAAGCTTCTTTTTGGAATTCATCCTGGCTCAACGAATCCTCCCCTCGATCCTTGGAGCCCTTAGTTTATACCACTTCAAAACGGAAAAACAAAAGGTGCATCGCGCTCTGCAGAACTCTCGTTGGATTGCTGATATCTGCGTTGATTCGTTCACTAAGCAACATCTTGACCAATACATCGCTCTCTGGGGTATGTTGCAGGACATTGTGCTTCTGCCCAGCATAGAGGATAACATCATTTGGACCCTCACAACCTCAGGATCATACATTACCGACTCTGCTTACAAAGCTCCATTCCTAGGCGTCATCCCGTGCTCTTTTGATAGCCTCGTTTGGAAGAATTGGGCGCCTCCCAAGTGCAGTTTTTTTTGCCTGGCTTGCAGTGAAGAATAGGCTTTGGACCTCGGACCACCTTGCTAAGCGGGGTTGGCCCCACCAGTCGACCTGTCCTTTATGCAGGTGCCAAGCTGAGACTGCCAGACACATGGTCTTCGAATGCCGCTACTCTAGGAGAATCTGGACTGCTGCGGGCCCCTGGCTTGGATGCCATTCTCTTCTTCAAGATATTGGGGACAACCGTCCCACTGTTCTTCAATACCGGGAAGCTGCCACCCTGGCACCGTCTTCTTGTGCTCAGGGCATGAAGTCCGTAGTCATGCTAATCACCTGGGAGATTTGGAAAGAAAGGAACAACCGGGCCTTCAACAACAAGTTTGCTACACCTTCGATTCTCATTCAGAAGATAACGGACGAGAGCAAGAATTGGATTCTGGCGGGTGCAAAGCATCTTTAGGAGATTACTTCTTAGTTTACAGCTTTGTTCTCTACCCTTTCATGGGGTGTTTCCTTTTGGCTTAGGCCATCCGTGTTTGCTCCTACTCTATCAATATAGTAGGCAAAGCTTTTGCCGTGTTCAAAAAAAAGCCGAACGATACAAACTGTGTCTAGGAAGTTGTGAATCCATGATAGTACAAGCATTAACTCTGGGCCTCATTTAGCACTGCATTAGGCAGTTCAAAAAAAAATAGAAAATGAAAATTATGGTATGCACTTCAAGCGTCTTATGAGGAAATGGCCGGACATTTTAGGTGTGCTAACACGACAGTTCGGGTGCATTTACACTTAGTGCATCAGCATGTAAAGTGCACTTAGGAGGCGGTTGAGAAAGTGCGCAAAATTTTTAAGTGTATTATCCCGAGCAGTTCAGGAAAAACGTGCGCATTTTAGCCGTGCTTGCGGAAAAATTCAGCTATGTATTGAGGAAAATTCAGGAGGTCTGTGGGATGTTCAGGTGCAATATTACGGACAGTTCAGGGCATTTCAACTGCGGTCGTGCAGGTATTTCAAGTGCAATTACGAGCGAGAGAACTGCGAGCATTTTATGTGTGCTCACTCGATAGTTCAGGAAGTGGGTAGACAGTTCATGAAGTGCACAGTCATTTCAGCTGCGCTCTGGAGTGAAGTGTGTGAAAAGTACATGTGCCCTTAAGAGGAAATTCAGGAAGTGTATGAAAAGTTCAGGTGCGATATCACAAGAAGTTCAGTAAATATGTAGACATTTCAGTTGCGCACGCCGTGAAAGTTCAGGTGCGATATGGCTGGCAGTTTAGGAAGTCCGTGATAAGTTCAGGTGCGATATCACGAGCAGTTCAGTAAATGCGTTGCCATATTATCCACGCACATGTGTAAACTTCAGGTGCGGTACCACAGACAGTTCAGGAAGTCCGCTATAAGTTCATATATGATATCATGAGCAGTTTAAGAAATGCATGAGCATTTTAGCAATGCTCACGAGGAAAGTTCAGGTATGATATCGCGGTCAATTCAATTATCCGTGATAAGTCTAGGTGCGCTTTTGTGGCCAGTTTAGTAAATCGCAAGCATTTCAACTGCGCTCGCGGGGAAACTGTGCGGGCAGTTCTAGGTACACTCAAGTGCGTTTTCATGACAGTTCTAGAAATCTGTGGGCATTTCAACTATCCTTACGAGAGAGATGCAGATAGTTCAGTTTTGCACACGGGGAAGTTCAACCGCATTTTCTGATAAGTACAGAGATGCAGCCCGTCCTACGAACGTCCCTACATCTGCACCACCAAGTCTCCCAAGTGGACCGATGGCTCGTGCCCAAGCCAAGCTCCTTCAAGCTAAGGTGAATTCGCTCCTCGTCTCATGTGATTTCGATACATCCTTGGATGGCTTGCTACTTCATGCCAATACTTTATGCATCCTCGGCTATGAATGTCATGAAGAAATGTCAAGAGAATGAGCCAAGCCATCGCAAGACGGAGTTTCAGATCAAACCGGTGCTAGGCTCGGCGGACCGGAGTCCTCGCCGAAATTCCCGGTGCACACTCTGGCGGACAAAACCTGCGACTGAAATTCCTGGCGCTCACCGAAACCAACCAGCGCCGACCGAACCACGTTGATGAACGCTATTTTGGCGCCTGCCGGAATGACCGGCGCTGACCGAAATTTTCGGTGTACATTCTGATCACGCCAGACTTATCACCAAAATGCCCCAGACTTAAGTCAACTATGGGTTTGAAGCCCGAGAATATTCCTATTTCGTCCAGATTTTACCATTTTTTGTGCCCAAACTACCCCTGTTTTAGTGGCTGGCCTATATATAGCCCCCACACTCTTGTATTACTCAGACTTGGATAATTGAAATTAGAAGACACCGATGTGGATCTGCCTAATTTCTAGTCTCATGCTCCTTGATAACGGAGCACCAATTATCCTCCACCTTGTTGGAGTTTGCATCGTGCCTCCCTTGTTGTACAAGGCCTTGGCATCGGAGCCCCTTGCCAAGATGTCAAGATCTCACCAAGACTCCCCACTCATCATGCCGATTCGAGAGAGAGAGATCTTCGCCCGACGCCGATCCTAGGAATTGCGCCGGACCAGTAGCCGCCAGCGTGAGCTATTGGTTTGTATCGTGCCTTCATGTGTGTGTGTGTGTTCATCATGTTCTTCATGCGTGAGTTCGCGGATTCCATTCTCTCCCTCATCCCCACTCACTCTGCCTTGATTTCCATGGGATTCGTGAATGATCAGGCCATCCGCGAGGTTAGCCCTCAACATATTGATATTAAGAGCTTCGTTGCTCACGAATTCCCCATCAGTTTTTCTTCTATCCACCAAAAATTTGACCCCTCCCAAAAGAGCCCCAAATTGACTTCAAATCGATCCCTAGATTTGGTGAGTTTTTTATGGTTTTGGTCCATAGATCTGTTGCTTTGGGTGTTGATCTACCTTCCTTTGACCTTTCCCTAGCCCAATTTAGACAGATTTCCTAAGATTTATGAGATTTGACTTTCTGGAGTTCGTCACAAACTCATTTAGGCAAAAATTCGGGCGAACAGGTTCCCATGCCGAAATTTACAGCGATAATTCCGGCACGTCGATCTTGCCGCCGGAAATATTGGTGCTAGAACCGGAACCGCCGGGTGCTTCGCCGAAATTTTTTTTGACCCAGTTTTGACCGTTTTCCTCTTGTGTTGTTTGTGTCTTGTGTACGTGTCACCCAAACTAACATCAAACTTTTGCAAATCATCACATGCCGCGCTCCTCGACCCCGCGACATCGAACATGATCCCAACACCGGTAGCAAGGCGTAAACAAAACCAAAGGTATAACTTGCTCCACCTTGTTAACCCTTCTTCCTTTGTGTGTATCTATCCTATGAGAGCAGCTCATTTTGTGTTTGCCTAAGCATTGTGCACTTTCCGTTGGAAAGTGAGAGTGTGTAAGCAAATACAAAATTTGACATAGTAGCATAGAAAGGGAGAATGTAACACCTCAAAAATATTAAACCAGCTTATCAAGCTCTAATCACCCAAGTTTAGGGTTAACAAAAACTTTTATTATTAAACTTGATATGAGTGTATGTGTGATTTGTATTAGTGTATGAATGCTTGCAATTGCCATGATTGATTGTTACCAATGATAAGGATTAGTTTAAAAAGGATTACAACATCATCTAGGTCAATTACAAACAAAATCCAATACAAAGAAAATCAAATATAAGACATATGAAGAAATGGTCACTTTTGCCATTATTAACCACTAGACCACTTTGGGTGTTCCTAGTAAAAGATTTCTAATAGAAAAAATTCCAATTCTTTTCACCCCTTGCTATACCAAGTAAAAGTGAAACCAAGCAAACTTTACAAAAGGAGAGAAACTATTTTCAAACCCATTTGAAAGGCAATTCAAAATTGAATCAAGTTCATATGCCTAGATCATCACTTTTCAAAACCCACTCAAACCGATTCCACTTGACATTTCCCAGCAACCATAGACTACGAAGCAAGTATTCAGATCACCCACCAAAAATCATTCAAAAATTCCAAAGATGAATTCATGCGGCCATTTGGTCGAGCACCTGACAGACACCATACAACCTCAACCACTATACACTGTTTTGATCTATCAATTGCTCACCAATTATACAGAAATCAACTCCATATCTTACTCATGATCATTCCCAGTCCTTGGCCATGCAGTGGAGAGACTCATCTCCACCGTTGCACCAGTGGCATGCCCGTACCGAGCCCGCCATGCCGGTCAACCACGAACCAGTCACTGCACGCCGCGCCGCCTTGTCCCACGACACCTAGAGGATAGCCGTGACCTCACCGCCACCCCCTGTCCACCCTTTAACCAACGACAATGAGTGGAGATGCTGGAATCACCGCGCCCATTTAAGCCTCTGCCATGCCGAGAGCACGACGGAGCGCCGCAGCTGCCTCGCACGCACACGCTGCTCCTCGCTCTCTCCGCTCGTATCTGCAGTCGTCGTGGCACCAGTGACTTCCCAGACATGATCGTTCACCGCCACGCGTATCGTGACCACCGTACTTAGTGACGAACACCCGCATACCTGAACAGAGCCCCGACGTCGCCCGACCGATAGAGACCTCCCGTTGTCGTGCCGTCACGCTCGTGACGATCGCCGCAGTCCCCCGCACCAACCCATGCCCTCCACCATGCTTAATACGGCATGTAGCAATGTCACCAGAGAAGCCAGACCATACTGCCCTGCCTCCAACGCTGGGGTATAAATAGAGGCCACCCCAGACCTCATTATCCACACCATTCCACTCCGCACTCACCCAGGAACCTCACCGACCCTTCCCTGGAGCAAGGCGAGTACCACGACGCCAAAATTTGATCGGAGTCCGCCGCTGCAGTCGAGGAAGGAAGCCATCAATTGGCGCCACCCCAGGAGCTACCATGACCGCCAATCGACCCGCCATCATCAACAACCCCATTTGCCCCCATCGCCGACCTTAGATGGAGCCCTAGCAAGTCCCTAGCGACCTCCACCGCCACGTTAGGGTTCGAGTCTCGCTAGAGCAGTTCGACGGAGACGACGAACCTCAGCCGTAGGATCCTGTTCTAATCGTAGGGCTAGGATTGAAAGATACCGTTTCGGTTTAGATTAGTCGCTGACGTGTGGGACCGTTCTGTCAGTAGCACGCTGTGCCAGCGCAGTGCAGTTGGGACGCCCCATTTCTTTTCCCGCGTAGAGCCCAGTGACTCAAATAGACCTTTTCCAATTAAGTTAAAACCACATATTGTCAGTAGATTCAAAATTCAATTCAAGGAGTTGTGCTGAACCAAATTGCATGATTAAAATTTTGTTGGAAAGGTATTGAAAACATATAGTCATTCCCATTGGATTCAAACCAATTGAAACTATAGATCACCTATAATAAAAATAACAAGGCAAAGGCTTTTGCCACTTCAAACATTTTTATAAAATAATCTATAAATGCTTTTGAGTTGATTCCAACTCTCAAAATCACATTTTCCATTCTCTACATGAATATGTAAAAAGATTTGGTTTTACAGATATTAAACATGGACTAGTATTAAAAGAAATCTATATATGCATTTCTAGTCACTTAAATATTATTAAATGGTAATATTAAATCTTATAATGCATGACCACCATTTTAAATCACATTCCCAAATATGAGAATATGTGGTGAGGACATGGTCCATATGATCCCATATTCTAGTTGGAGAATATTAAATCTTAAATAATTTCAATGAGTAGAAATTACTTTTCTCAAATAAGATAAATAAAAATGTGTTAATATTACATGTAATGATTAGGATGATGCTAGATCATCTAGTGTGAGCCTTGTGTGATAAATAGAAGTAGTTAAGTGTTGTTTGGTGATTGTGTACATTGAATGTATTTATAGACGCTAGTACCGACCCGGGCTACAAGGAGGAGGAGTACTTCGAGGAGGAGGAAGAAAACTTCAACGACTGCCACCAACAAGGCAAACCCACTATACAAGCTATCCATGCAAGTCTAGCTATGCAAGCTAACTTGTACAGATACCATATGCAAACCTTTGAGATGCAACTTTACCAATTCCTAGTTTTACTCCAAGTTTTACTTTTCCCTTTACTACATTTTCTTCTCTAGTTAATGAATTGTGATTAGTGGAAAATAGGATGGATACCATCAAGATCATAGAATTTGCCTTGGATACTTATACTTGATTAGCACCCTCAATAGTGATACCCTCAAACATTAGTGGCTAGTGCTAAGCATAATACTTGATCACTTTAGATGGGAATACTTGGTGAAAATGATTATGAAAACCTTGGAATGATACTTCATTCTATTGAAAGTTTTGACATGTGTTATGAAACACAACGGTTTGATGATGAAACTGATGAGGCATGAGCCTTGACTTTGATAAAAACTGATGGTTAGGTTCGGATGCGGTACCATTTCAATTTTACCGTACAACCACAATACCTGAGTTGGTTAGGGCTTGATTGGAAGTTTATATGTCTTAGTTTGGGTTCCCTTGCGGAAGAGGTTGAGCTGAGGCTACCTCGTGATGAATGTCCACCTATGCAGTGCCCATGATGACAGATGGTCATTGCTAGGAGGCCAAGCTCATAAGGGAGGTGCCTATACTAGGGTGTGTAACTGAAAGGTTAAGATTGTTTATCCGCATACCAAGTATGATGATTCAGGGTTATCCCTGATGGATGCATCGAATTTTGTGGTGAAAGTGTACCACCTCTACAGAGTGTCAAACTATTTGAATAGCCGCGTCCGCGGTTATGGACAGTTGGAGTGGCCATACTATTCCGTTGTCAGATGTTTTCAAAATGATTTGTGACTTGAACGATGAATTTGACTTGACCACAACAGAGTTGTGAACATGAAAACTAGTTTCCCCCTTAAGTGATGTAGAGAACTAAATTAGGCCTTTACTCTTAAAGTCCTTATGAAATAAACCTGGCTTTTTGCAAACAAACCTAGAGGTTAAGATTCCTACTATATTTTACCTTACTTATGCTAATGTTAGTTTGCGAGGACTTAAAGAGTACTCATGGCTTTGTCCCTGGGTATTCTCATGGTCAGACTATGCGGAGGATTACCCGGAAGATGGATAGCAGGAGGTCTATGACAAATAGGATCATCTCCCATCGTCAGCATTGCTTGTGACCGTGAAGATGGAGCCTACTATGTTTACTTTCCGCTGCTTTAATTGTATTAAGACTGGATCATGAGATCCTGTATTTGTAAGACCTTTATTATGGTTTGTAATGGATGATGTATTGTGGTACCACTTATGTTATGTCTCGCAAAAATGGTAATCCTAGGATTGCGATGTACGGCATAACATGCATCTAGACTTAAAAATCCGGGTGTTGACAAGTTGGTGTCAGAGCCATCCTGACCATAGGAGACCCTAGTTAGAATGGACGCCTGAAAAGAACCTAGTTTAACGACAAACAAAGTGAGTATTTACAAAAACCTATTCTCATTCTTATCCTTGAGATTCTTTCAAAAAGAGATCACTTGTTACTCAAAACTCTTACAATTCTACATAAAACTTGACACACTTAAACATCTCACTAACTTACTCATCCTAATTTCTTATAGATGGAGGTTAATTACACCAAGTTTTACCAGTTGGGCAACAGAGGACAACTTATCTTTGATAGGGATTAGGATTCGCTTTCGAAGTATCTTGGACGCCCGCATCCAGAGTTCTTCAAAGCACAAATCAACGACCAATCTGGAGGGGAGCTACAGTGGCTGATTGTTGCTGACCTGAGCGGCAAAATGGAGCCACCTCTTTCTGACAAGATTCCGTTCAGCGTTCGGGAAAACAACTAGCTAGACGGATTAGCTTGGGCTATGCAAGAAGCTCTTGCTCACTTGTGTGCTCAGAACATCAACCAGATCATTGTCACCCGTTTTTCTCACTACGCAAGACGTGGCTCTATGGGATAGCCTCTATCCATGCCAGCCCATCCAGAGTTAAAACACTATGTGGACCACATGGACTTCATGCTACATGAGACACAGAAGGAGTTGGACAATGCACGTGATTACGCCAACCAGAACCATGCTAAAGCTATGGAGAGGAAGCAAACTCTTGCCATCCTCACCAAGGAATGCAAGTCACTTCATCTCCAACGCGACAAAAAGGATCGCATCATCGCGCGCCTTCGTCAGAAGATAACCACCTTGGAGGAGACGATCCATGACCAGGAGATCCAGCTGGAGGAGCAGCATGAGGAGGAAGGTGAAGACATCCGTGGGGCTATTCACTCTTACCTCAGTGATGATGATGACTACCTGGAGGACGTCGCCATGGAGCACAACACTAATGAGGATGATGCTGACTTCATTGATGATGAGGAGCCCGACACCCCCGATGATGATTAGTCCCACCTGAGCACTATTGTAGGTGTATGTTGTACCCGGTCCCACTTTATCGTAGCTTCACAGAATGGTTCTTACAACCATCTGTTTTCTTGTTGTGGTGTGTGTTGTATTGTGTGTCTGGAATGAATGAATGAGAAGAAGTTGTTAGTTTTCAAAACCTGAGTTATACTCAAAGTTTAAAGCTTTTGAAACCAACCCATGAACCCTAGAAATTTCCCTCTTGTCTCACTACCTATCTCAATCTTGAAATGACTCGCGGAAACCCTGGAGGAAGCAGTTCATCTCAGGAACCAAATGATGACCCAAAAGTATAGGGGGTGTATCGCAGTATTTTCGATAAGTAAGAGTGTCGAACCCAACAAGGAGCACAAGGTGTTGACGAGTGGCTAGGAGCAGGAATTCAGGTAAATACTTGGCAAACGGATTTTTAGGTTTTTTTTGCTAATGTAGATAAATAAAGTACGAGTAGATGAAAGACCATAATAATAAATGAAGCAAGTGGCCCAATCCTTTCTTTAGCAAATGACAAGCCAATTGTATTACTTAAGATGACCAACCGTTCTCGAGGACACACGGGAATATCGTCAAGTGCTTTCGCTTCATATAATCGATTAATCTTCTTTTGTTTGATAAGTGTTGTGTGGGTGAACCTGTGCTAATGTACTCACCTTCCTAGGACTAATACATACTTGTGATTATACCCCTTGCAAGCATCTGCAAGTACAAGAAAGTAATTAAGATAGAAACCTAACCACATCTTTAAACTCTGAGATCCTACACTCCCTTGTGCAAAGGTTTCCTAACGGGGGTTTAGGTTTTTGTCACTCCGGCAACCCCTACGATTAGTATCCAAATACACAATGCATTCCCCTAGGCCCATAAAGGTGAAGTGTCATGTAGTCGACATTCACATGACACCACTAGAATAATAACACCACAACTTAAGTATCAAACCATTGAATCTTTCTCAACACAAGTACACTACTAACAACATGACTTCTCCCATGTCCTCAAGAACTAAACAAACCACTCACAAGACATCATATGGATCAAGATCAGAGATGAAATAATGATAAGTAAAATTCTAAACATAAACGATAATTCAATGGTTCCACTCAATAGCATCAAGTACAACAAGTAATCAACACCGAGAAAGTTCCCCCTAAGAACTATGCAAGATTCAACCCAATTGTTACAGCGGTATGGAGTGGTGGTGGTGGAGATGATGATGGAGATGATGATGATCCCGATGAAGTCCAACTTGATGGTGGTGTTGATTCTGACAATCTCCCCTCTCCGGGAAGGAATTTCCCCAGTAGATTTCTGCCTGCCAAAGAGCTCTTTCTGTCTCTAAAGTTTTCCGCCCTGTAGAGGTGGCGGAATCTTTCTATGGTCGCTCCCCGAGTCTTAGGGTTTCGGAAGGAATATATACACCAAAGAGCAGAGCCAGTGGTGGGCCAGGGTGGCCACACCACCTGGTGGCGCAACCAGGGCTAGCCCGCGCCAGGCGTTGGTGTGGGCCACCTGTGGCCCATCTCTGCTCCCTCTTATGGCTTCCTTCGTCTTCTAGAAAACTAGGATTTTCCATATATTTTATGGGATTTTCTGATGTTCACGAATTTCGCCTCCAAACTGTGCCTTTTCCATCAGAATCCTGACTTCAGCGGTCCATCCTCCAAAAGTCATCAACCATGCAAAAATAGATGAAATAACATAAGTATCATCTCTTAATATGAAATATATCAATGAATAACAGTAAATTATGATATAGAATAGTGATGCAAAATGGATGTATCAACTCCCCCAAGCTTAGACTTCGCTTGTCCCGAAGCGAAAAACTAAGCTCAATAAACATGACCTCAGGTTTATGGAGTGAAGTGTTGTTAAAAGAACATGGACAAGAAGCATCACATTCATCAATACACAAATCATAATAGCAGACAAATCAACATTATATAACTTAACTTGCAATAAGTAAAGGAAACACAATAAAGGTACACAAATTAAATCATAATTGGTAATGGCAAACTTTGTTCTTGGTCAAACAACGGCTAACAATTTGCAGGAGTTCAAACATGGTGGGATTTTGAATGATAGCTTTCAAAGTAATACTCACTAAGATAAGAGCAATGTACAAAACAAGGAACATAAGAAATATGATTGAATAAATCATCATATGAATGAATGAAACACAACAACTCAAAATACTTGCTGAGATAGAAAGGAATAGGTTTACTGACTCAACTAAAAAGTAAAAGATAGGCCCTTCGCAGAGGGAAGCAGGGATTTCAAGTTTCATAAAGAGCTTCCAAAAATTATGGTACTTATTAGCTTTCAACTCTCATCGCCCCTATCATAAGCATCTTTAGGTGATTAAGGTTAAAGTGATCGAATATGAGGATATGCTTGACAAGTTATAAGTTGAAAATCTCATGCCCCTTACTTATGAAGACCGTTCCTCATGCTACTCAAGTTTAGTCACAAGTAAGTTCTTGTAATTGTAAGTACATGTGTATCATAGAGAACCGCCAACAGGGTACCCCTTGCCTGATGATACGGAAGAATCCCCATATCAAAATGACAAGGCAAGCAGACAATGAGCATCTCAGCATCCTTTTATTTCCTATTTGCATAGGCTTCTCTTTTTTTCTTCTTTCCTATTTGCATATGTCTTTCTCTTTTTCTTATTTTTTTATATAAAGAGGATGACTTATAGATTGCTCACTATGGTTACGCTGCAGGTTTCCACCATGATTAGGCATGGATTAGACCAGCCGCCCAGGCGTTTCTCTAACACATATACGAACTCCATGAGCCTTACAAGCTCCCCTTTCATTTCACACTGTCGGGATCCATAAGCAAAAGAACATGATATCAACTAAATAAAGTGCAATGTTGAAAGTGTTCCACATGACAGCATGGTTCTGCTAATTCACAACTTACAAAACACAAGCATATACGCAACATAGATGTGCACAATGGTTCAAGTTTATTAAGTGCAAGAAAATAAAGTGTGCCATCAAGTTCATGAGAGTTTTAATCACTAATTTTCACATAACAAGTTTAATTTGGAAGGTAGATAAAAACATGAATTTACTTGGAATAGAAATAGTACTAATAGGTAGGTATGGTGGACACAAATGGCATAGGTTTTGGTTTAAGGATTGGATGCACGAGAAGCATTCCCTCTCAGTACAGGTTTTTGGCTAGCAAGGCTGGGTAGCAAGCACAAGAGTTGAACGAAACAAACAAACATACGAGTGATAAAAACAAACATGTAATCTTCCTTGGAAGCACAAAAGATCTTAACTAGAGAATACTAAGCATATGAGTCAATCAAGAAAGAAAGATGATGAAATTATATTTCTTGAGAGTACTTTTATCTTTTTCATTCAATTCTCAAATAGTGTTGGTACTGACCAGAGCCAGGTGTGCCAAAACCAACTAAATTTACTTTATGTTCCCAAAGTGATACCAATACTAACAACAAGATCCATCATATAACAGAAATTGAAAACTAATATAAAATATGCATAAATGATAGAACTTATCATTAATATTCCATAACGACAACTCACACCAAGGGATACATAGATATCTAACTAGAGGAGAGACACTTCCATAATGCAGACCATCCTATACGATAACTTCTCTATTCAAGATATGGCTCTACTTAAAAGGGTAAAAAGATAAAAGATAGTGATGTGATCCCGCGACACTCCCCCAAGCTTGGAACAAACCAAGGGATGCCAAAACCTGATGACGAATTACTCCTTTAGTGGTGGTGGTGTTCTCTCGATGAGCTTTTCAATCAATTTCCTCAAGTCCTCAATCTCGAAGGTGAGAGTACGAATCAACTTCGAGTTTTGCTCAATGCGGTTCATGATCATGTTGGTTTGTGAATCCCAGCTCATCCGATTCTTTCCCCACTCTTCTTCCTTGAAGTATTCTTTTCCTGCATATTTAGAACGGGGCATATCCCAATTGGAGGGTAATTTTTCCTTGGGCATATTCTGGAATTGATGCTCATGAATAAGGGTATGGAAGGGATTCTTGGTGTGTGGAGGAGGTGACCGTGAAGCCAAGCAATGACGCGGAGTCTTCCCTCCAGTGGACATCCGTGCAGTCCTTTTGAACATGTCAGGATTTGCCACCACTCCAATGCTTGCAATGGTGGTGCTGGTGTGCGGATGCTGGTCTTCCTTTGCCTCCTCTTCAACTTTACTCTCGACATCCTCCTCCTGCTCAAGGTCTTGGAGATCATCTTCCACAGGGCCCTTGCCCTTATCATTAGCGGATACCATTGTGCCTCTAAACTTTTAAGAATAGTTCCTGATAGAAATAGATCAAAACAAAAACACGATGAGAACACGATATATGAACCTTGGGGGATCTAGGGGATTATATATTACGAAGTTTTACAACAAAAGGAAGGTACTGGGAGAAAACGGGTCGGAGACGGGCTCCGGGGTGGCCACACCCCCTGGTGGCGTGGCCAGGTGGGCCCGCGCCACGTGGTGGTGTGAGCCACCCTGGCTCTGTTTCCATCCCTCTTTCGACTCATTGGTTTCCTTATTAGATGAAAAACTGCAAAAATATAACTTGACAGATTTTTCGCGGACCTTTTCTTACCAAAACTGTTACCTATTCAAAAACAGACTCTATAGGTCTCTGAACTTGGTCTTTGATAAATTTTTCCAGAGTCACCACTTGAATAACATCAATATCTTCATCTTCATACACATATGGCTTGAGTCATTTAACATTTCACCATCTTATTACACCATTTTCTCCTACAACCTGAAAATTTCTTTCACACAAAACTTCACATAATTCTCATTAGCAACATTAGTGCATGCGAGGTAATAAACCTTTTAAGTTCAATTTTAACTGAAATCCATCAAAACATAAGCTACTGTAGCAACTCCTTTCGAAAGCCCAAAATGAATTCAAAAAGGAAATCGATTTAACAGGCAAATGCAAGAGTGGCAAAAATCTGTCAAAACAGACTAGCAGGTAAAGATCAAATTTTTCAAAAATCTTCTGTTGCTCAAATCAAAAAGTGCAAAACTAACGCAAGTTAAATAACAACCTAGGGCATGCACACACAAAATTACATATCAGTACGACGTTCTGGATTTTTTAACGATTATTTGTAGTGACACACAAAAATCTATTTCGGGACAACAACTTCCGCAAAATCTTACTTCTCTCTTATTAGAGGTTGATCTTGACACGAAAACCAAACAAAAAGGATAAGGAGAGGTTATTACCGAAGTAATAACTTCCAAGACTGAAATAAATAAAAACAAATTGAAAGCGAAAATATATTGGGTTGTCTCCCGAAAAGCTCTTTCTTTATAGCTATTAAGATGGGCATGCTAATTTCAATGATGCTCACATAAGAATATGAATTGAAGTAAAAGAGAGCATCAAAAAGAAAATATACACATGTTTAAATCTAACCCACTTCCTATGCAAGGGAATTTTGTAAGCAAACAAATTGTTGAAACCAGAGGCTGCTAGCATAGAAGGTAAAACAAGTGCAACATAAAGATTTTTAGCATAAAGCGAGGAAACTTAATATTATTGGGATGCACAAGTACACTTTTCCCTCTCTCATAATAACTTTCAGTATCATGCATAAATTTTACGATATAACTATCACCTGAACCATTGTAGCAATGATCACTTATTCTAACAGGAAACACAGGGAGACTAGCTCTTATAACACTACTTTGTGAAACAATATTAGAAGTATCCTTACAAAGAATAGTGTATCCATCTTCTACATATTTAGTGACAAAGTCTTTCACATTTTCTATCGTAGGTTCAACATCTACTTGTTCATCAGGTTTAACAACTTTATTTGTACTTTCATTAACCATACTAGCTATCATAGAATGTTGCTTCACCTTGACTGGGAAATGCATTTTCTCAATGTAAGGTTCAGGTAAAATATGATTAGCAGTATAAACTTAAGTATCTCTTGCAAGAACACAATAAGCTATATCTTTATATGGTGCATGATACTTGTTCCATTTCTTTTTAGGAATTTAAATATAAGAAGCAAAAGCCTTAAAATAAGTTGCAATACTTTGAGAATCAAGACCATAAGCATTACTAATATTTTGAAAGTCAGCAGTTCCCATAAAAGATTTAATTTATTCATAATCATAATTTATACCTAACTTTCTTCCTTTATCATTCTCCCATGCTTCAGCATTGTCTTGAATACGGTATAGAAGATCCCATTTAGCTTTTTCTTCCATGCGTGTAAATGATCCAGCATAAGGAGCATCCAATAGATCCTTATCATAAAGAGGAAGTCTTGCATAAAAGTTATTGATAATAATATTGTTAGGGAGCTCATGAATAGGAGATTTGACAATTAGTGACTTCAATCTCCCCCAAGCTTGAGCTATACTCTCTACATCAAGAGGCCAAAAGTTGTATATTTGATTCCGATCTTTATGAATCTCACTAGGAGGATAAAATTTGGAATAAAAGAGAGGCACTACTTCCTCCCATTCAAGAGATTGGCCATTCTTCAATAGCTTATACCATTCCCCAGCTCTTCCTTTTAGTGATAATGAGAATAACTTCTTCTTGAATTGATTTGTTGTAATACCTGCACACTTGAACAACCCGCATAATTCGTGTATAAAGAGCAAATGATCACCGAGATGGACAACCCCATCTCCAAAATAGTAGTTATCCATAACACGATCAATAATTCTTGTAGGTATCTTAAAAGTATCATTTTCAGCAGGTGGAGGTTCATCTACTACCTTAGCAGTGGTAGTAGCATTACGAAATAAGAAACTAAGTGAATTATCCATATTGAAATAAAGTAACTAACAGAAATAAACAATACTCACAGTAGAAGTTTCCTTTACCAATTCCACTCTTCAATAGCGCTTCACTCCCCGGCAACGGTGCCAGAAAATAGTCCTGATGACCCACAAGTATAGGGGGTGTATCGTAGTATTTTCGATAAGTAAGAGTGTCAAACCCAACAAGGAGCAAAAGGTGTTGACGAGTGCCTTGGAGCAGGAATTCTCTGTAAATACTTAGCAAACGGATTTTTAGGGGTTTTTGATAATGTAGATAAATAAAGTACGAGTAGATAAAATACAATAATAATAAATGCATCAAGTGGCCCAATCCTTTATTTAGCAAAGGACAAGCTGATTGTATTACTTAAGATGACCAAACGTTCTCGAGGACACACGGGAATATCGTCAAGTGCTTTCGCTTCATATAGTCGATTAATCTTCTTTAGTTTGATAAGTGTTGTGTGGGTGAACCTGTGCTAATGTACTGACCTTCCTAGGACTAATACATACTTGTGATTATACCCCTTGCAAGCATCCGCAAGTACAAGAAAGTAATTAAGATAGAAACCTAACCACAGTTTTAAACTCTGAGATCCTACACTCCCTTGTGCAAAGGTTTCCTAATGGGGGTTTAGGTTTATGTCACTCCGGCAACCCCTACGATTAGTAGCCAAATACACAATGCATTCCCCTAGGCCCATAAAGGTGAAGTGTCATGTAGTCGACATTCACATGACACCACTAGAAGAATAACACCACCACAACTTAAGTATCAAACCATTGAATCTTTCTTAACACAACTCCACTACTAACAACATGACTTCTCCCATGTCCTCAAGAACTAAACGAACTACTCACAACACATCATGTGGATCAAGATCAGAGATGAAATAATGAGGAGTAAAATTCTGAACATAAATGATAATTCAATGGTTCCACTCAATAGCATCAACTATAACAAGTAATCATCACCGAGAAAGTTCCCCCTAAGAACTATGCAAGATTCAACCCAATTGTTACAGCGGTATGGAGTGGTGATGATGGTGATGGTGGAGATTATGATGATGATGATGATCCCGATGAAGTACAACTTGATGGTGGTGTTGATGGCGACGATCTTCCCTCTCCAGGAATGAATTTCCCTGGTAGATTTCTGCCTGCCGGAGAGCTCTTTCTCTCTCTGTAGTTTTCTGCCCCATAGAGGCGGCGGAATCTTTCTATGGTCGCTCCCCGAGTCTTAGGGTTTCAAGAGGAATATATACGCCAAAGAGCAGAGCGAGAGGTGGGCCAGGGTGGCCACACCACCTGGTGGCGCGGCCAGGGCTGGCCCGCGCTAGGGGGTGGTGTGGGCCCCCTATGCCCCATCTCCGCTCCCCCTTCTTGCTTCCTTCGTCTTTTGGAAAAATAGGATTTTCAATATATTTTCCGGGATTTTCTGATCTTCACGAATATCGCCTTCAAACTATGCCTTGTCCATCAGAATCCTGACTTCAGCGGTCCATCCTCCAAAAGTCATCAACCATGCAAAAATAGATGAAATAACATAAGTATCATCTCTTAATATGAAAAAATCAATGAATAACTGTAAATTATGATATAGAATAGTGATGCAAAATGGACGTATCACCCAATGCTGCAGATTCTGCAAATGTTAGTTTCTGACCGTGAAGCTGGTAGAGCTGAATGCCAAGCCAACTTAGCCACTCTTCAACAGATAACTCAGATGTCCCACAATAATCAAGGCCATGGGAACCAAGATCACCATGGATCCAAACTCAAGAACCTCCAGAATACCAACCCACCCATGTTTAGCAAGTCTGAGGAGCCTTTAGATGTAGATGATTGGCTGCAAACCATGGAAAACAATCTAGAAGTTGCAGGAGTTGATGCTAATGAGAAGGTGATGTTTGCCACCCACTATCTGTCCGGCTATGCCAAATCATGGTGGAATAGTACCCGTATGATGAATGGAGGTCAGATGATGACTTGGGAGGAGTTCAAACTCAAGTTCCATAGGACCCATGTGCCACCGGGTTTGATTAAGAGGATTAGGGATGAGTTTAGAGATTTGAAGCAAGGAAGGATGACTGTGGTTGAGTACCATGAAAAATTTCTGTCACTAGCTAGGTATGCACCTGATGAGATTGACAATGAAGCAAAGAAGAAGGAGAGATTCTTGAATGGTCTGCACGATGAGATGCAAACGGTGCTAGTCAACATCCCCTTTGATGACTTGAAGCCTTAGTGGATTCTGCAATCCAGATGGAAGGCAAGATCAACCAAGCTAGTGAGAACCGCAAGCGTCGTATGATGCACCAACCAGGACCCCACCATACCCCAAAGTATTGCCCCAACCCGTCTGCACGATATGCACCCAGAAACAATAGACCCCCAATGAACCGTCTGAACTACCCCAACCATGGCGGAGGAAACTCAAGGCCCGGAGGAAACCAGAACAACAACCCCGGCAACTCCAATAATTTCACCTATGCACCTACAAAGTCCAACAACAACAACAACAATATTGTCCCAAGGACTAGAAGCAATGTTGTGCTTGTCACTGGGAAGGACAAGTCAATGATCACTTGCTTTGAATGCGGAGTCACGGGTCACTACTCCAACGAGTGCCCCAAGAAGCTTGCCGCAACAAGCAATGTGAATGCACCTGCCCAGCAGCAACGTCGTGTCCAGCCTGGAAAGAGATTTGCACCAGGAAACCCGCACAACCGTAATGGTTGTCTATTTCACATGAATGCTGAGGAAGCGCAGGAAGCGCCAGATCTCGTGCTCGGTATGTTTTCTGTTAACTCATTATTAGCAAGAGTGTTGCTTGATTCTAGAGCATCACACTCATTTGTTACAGAAGAATTTGCATGCACTAGTAAGATTTAACAAACAAATCTGAAGCATGTCATGATAGTTCAAATACCTGGTTCAATCACCAAAGCTATAAAAATTTGCATGTCCGTACCTATCAGATTCCATGGGATAGATTTCTATGCCAATCTAATAGTACTTTGAACCAAAGGTTTGGAAGTAGTGCTAGGGATGGATTGGATGTCGAAACATCAAGGACTAATCGACTGTGCCAAGAAAGCCATAACCATGACCAGTAGCACCGGAGTATTAGTAGAACATGTATCTGAGACTTTGCTCAATTCAAGTGCAACAAGAGTTTAGCCAAAACCGCCATTGACCAAGTCAGAGTAGTCTATGAATACCCTGATGTGTTCCCAGATGAATTGCCTAGTACGCCCCTAGATCGGGATATCAATTTTATCATTGAACTAATTCCTGGAACTGGACCCATAGCTCACAGACCCTATAGTATGAACCCATCTGAACTAGTGGAGCTGAAGAAGCAACTTGATGATATGCTAGGAAAAGGATTGATACAACCAAGTGCATCACCATGGAGATCACCCGTTTTGTTTATTAATAAGAAGGATGATGCCAACCATCTTTGTATGGATTATCGGAAGCTGAATGACATCACCATCAAGAATAAGTACCCTTTGACGAAGATAGAAGATTTGTTTGATCAACTAACTGGTGCCATCGTGTTTTCTAAGATTGATCTTAGAAATGCATATCATCAATTGAAAATCCGCGCAACGGATATTCCAAAGACTGCCTTCACCACCATATATGGAATGTATGAGTACAATGTCATGTCTTTTGGGTTAACCAATGCCCCCGCTTATTTCATGAACCTCATGAATAATATTTTTATGAACTTCCTAGATAAGTTTCTCATTGTTTTTATCAATGACATTCTGATCTACTCCAAGTCAGAAGAAGACCATGAGAAACATCTGAGAACCATCCTTGAAACCCTTAGTGAGCATCAGTTGTATGACAAGTTTAGTAAATGTGAATTCTGGTTAAAGAAAGTAGGATTACTAGTCCATATCCTATCGCCAAGAGGAGTCGCTATCGATCCTACCAAGATTAAAGATGTCGAAGAATGGAAATCCCCAACCACCCAAACATAAGTCCGCGCATTTCTTGGATTAACCGGATACTACCGCAAGTTCGTGGAAGGATTCTCGAGAATCACAAGACCGATGACCCAGTTGTGGAAGAAAGATAAGAAGTTTGAATGGAGTGACAAATGTGAAGCAAGTTTTCAAGATCTCAAGAAGAGATTGATTTTAGCCCCAATTTTGATCATGCCGGATATCAAGAAGCCTTTTGACGTATATTGTGATAGATCCAAGATTCGTTTTGGATGTGTGTTAATGCAAGAAGGCAAAGTCATATCTTATCTTTCCAGGCAACTGAAGCAACATGAGCAGAACTATCCTACCCATGACCTCGAACTAGCAGTCATAGTTTTATCTTTGAAGACATGGCGTCATTACCTTATGGGTAATCGCTGTGAGATTTATTTGGATCACAAGAGTCTGAAGTATATTTTCACCCAAAAAGAGGTGAATATGAGGCAAAGGAGATGGATAGAGTTAATCAAGGATTATGATCTTGACATTCACTATCACCCCGGCAAAGCCAATGTGGTAGCGGATGCTCTTAGCAGATTACCGTGTAGGTTAAACACCATGGTAAAGGAAGCCCAGCCAAGTCTGCATGAGGAGATGGATAATTTCAGAGTGGAGCTAGTTAGTGAAGGATTTCTAGCTAGCATAGAACTCCAACCCACTTTGATTAGTCAGATCAAGGAAGCCTAGAAAGGAAACGCAAGTATTGATGGAATCAAGCGTCGTATCGGAACCGGGAAAGTACCTGGATTCACAGAAGATGAAGAAGGAGTTTTGTGGTATAAAGGACGTATCTGAGTTCCAGGAGATTCAGAGTTGAAGCAAGTCATTATGCAGGAGGCCCATGAGACTCTTTATTCTATCCACCCGGGAGGAACCAAGATGTATCAGGATTTGAAGGAGCAATTTTGGTGGCACAAAATGAAGAGAGAAGTCGGAAGCTACATAGCCAAGTGTGATATCTGTCAGAGAGTCAAAGCGGAACATCAGTGACCCACATGACTATTGCAACCATTAGAGATTCCAGAATGGAAATGGGATTCTATCGGGATGGGTTTCATCACTGGTTTGCCTACATCTAGTAGGGGAAATGACTCTATTTCGGTCGTGGTAGATCGACTGTCTAAAGTAGCTCATTTCATACCCGTCAAGACTACCTAGCAAAGTTCAAAGCTAGCGGAGTTGTAAATTGCTAGAATAGTCAGTTTGCATGGAACCCCCAAGACCATAGTGTCGGATCAAGGAACCCAGTTTACCTCAAGATTTTGGTAGAAAGTCCAAGAAGGATTAGGAACCAAACTAAATTTCAGCACAACTTATCACCCACAAACCGACGGACAGACTGAAAGAGTCAACCAGATCTTAGAAGATATGTTGTGAGCTTGTGTGCTAGAATATGGATCTAAATGGGAAGATTGTCTGCCTTTTGCGGAATTCTCATACAACAATAGTTATCAAGCCAGTTTGCAAATGGCCCCATTTGAATTTCTGTATGGAAGGAAGTGTCGTACCCCATTGAATTGGTCTCAAGTAGGAGAATTTTAGATCTTTGGACCCGACATTCTACGAGAAGCTGAAGAGAAGTTTCAAAAAGTCTGTGAACACCTCAAGACCGCTCAATCTAGACAGAAGAGTTATGCTGACAAAAGACGTCGATACCTGACCTTTAATATCGGAGATTTTGTGTATCTCAAAGTGTCACCTTTGAAAGGAATACAACATTTCCAACTGAAAGGGAAGTTAGCCCCTAGATATATTGGACCCTTTAAGATTTTGAATCACATAGGAGAAGTATCCTATCAACTAGAACTGCCTAAGGAGATGTCAGTCGTGCATAATGTGTTCCATATCTCGTTACTTTGCAAGTGCCTAGAAATACTGGAAAAGACCGAAGTTTTCAAGAACATAGATCACCAAGCCATAGATATCAATAAGGATTTAACCTACCACAAAGTTCCCATCCATATTTTGGAAGAAGCATTCAGAACGACCCGGACCCGAAGTATCAAGTTTCTCAAGATCCAGTGGAGTAACCATACCGAAGAAGAAGCCACTTGGGAGCGAGAAGATTACCTTAGGACTGAGTTTCCCAATCTCTTTAGTTCCTAGTTTTTCCTGAATCTCGGGACGAGATTCTGTTTAAGGAGGGAAGGTTTGTAACACCTCAAAAATATTAAACTAGCTTATCAAGCTCTAATCACCCAAGTTTAGGGTTAACAAAAACTTTTATTATTAAACTTGATATGAGTGTATGTGTGACTGGTATTAGTGTATGAATGCTTGTAATTGCCATGATTGATTGTTACCAATGATAAGGATTAGTTTAAAAAGGATTACAACATCATCTAGGTGAATTACAAACAAAATCCAATACAAAGAAAATCAAATATAAGACATATGAACAAATGGTCACTTTTGCCATTATTAACCACTAGACCACTTTGGGTGTTCCTAGTAAAAGATTTCTAACAGAAACAATTCCAATTCTTTTCACCCCTTGCTAAACCAAGTAAAAGTGAACCCAAGCAAACTTTACAAAAGGACAAAAACTATTTTCAAACCCATTTGAGAGGCAATTCAAAATTGAATCAAGTTCATATGCCTAGATCATCACTTTTCAAAAACCACTCAAACCAATTCCATTTGACATTTACCAGCAACCATATACTACTAAGCAAGTACTCAGATCACCCACCAAAAATCATTCAAAAATTCCAAAGATGAATTCATGCGGCCATTTGGTCGATCACCTGGCAGACACAATACAACCTCAACCACCATACACTGTTTTGATCTATCAATTTCTCACCAATTGTACTGCAATGAACTCCATATCTTACCCATGATCATTCCCAGTCCTTGGCCATGTAGTGGAGAGGCTCATATCCACCGTTGTACTAGTGGCATGCCCGTACCAAGTCCGCCATGCCGGTCGACCACGAACCAGTCGCTGCATGCCGCGTCGCCCTCTCCCACGACCCCTAGAGGATAGCCATGATCTCACCGCCACCCCCCTATCCACCCTTTGACCAACGGCGATGACTGGAGACGCTGGAATCGCCGCGCCCATTTAAGCCTCTGCCATGCCGGGAGCGCGACGGAGCGCCGCAGCTGCCTCACACGCATAGGCCGCGCCTCGCTCTCTCCGCTTGTACCCGCAGTCACCGTGGCACTAGTGACCTCCCAGACATGATCATTCACCACCGCGCGTATCGTGACCACCGTACTTAGTGACGAACACCCGCGTACCTGAATAGAGCGCCGACGTCGCCCGACCGATAGAGACCGCCCCTTGCCATGCCGTCACGCACGTGACGATCGCCATAGTCCCCCCGCACCGACCCATGCCCTCCGCCATGTTGAACACGACCTATAGCAATGTTGCCGGAGAAGCCAGACCATGCCGCCCTGCCTCCAACGCTGGGGTATAAATAGAGGTCACCCCATACCTCATTCTCCACACCATTCCACTCGCCACTCACCCAGGAACCTCACTGACCCTTCCTCGGAGCAAGGCGAGCACCATGCCACCGGAATTTGACCGGAGTCCGCCGCTGCACTCGAGGAAGGAAGTCATCGTTTGGAGCCACCCCAGGAGCTGCCGTGACCGCCAATCGACCTGCCGTCGTTGACAACCCCATTCGCCCCCATCGCTGACCTTAGATGGAGCCCCGGTAAGTCCCCAGCGACCCCCACCACCATGTTAGGGTTCGAATCTCGCCGGAGCAGTTGGACAGAGACGACGAACCTCACATGTAGGATCATGTTCTAATCGTAGGGCTAGGATTGAAAGATACCGTTTTAGTTTAGATTAGTCGCTGACACGTGGGACCATTCTGTTAGCAGCCTGATGCGCCAGCGCAGTGAAGTTGGGCCGGCCCATTTCTTTTCCCGCGCAGATCCCAGTGATTCAAATAGACTTTTTCCAATTAAGTTAAAACCACATTCTGTTAGTAGATTCAAAACTCAATTCAAGGAGTTGTACTGAACCAAATTGCATGATTCAAATTTTGTCGGAAAGATATTGAGAATATATAGTCACTCCCATTGGATTAAAATCAATTGAAACTATAGATCACCTATAGTAAAAATAACAAGACAAAGAATTTTTCTAGTTGAAACATTTTTATAAAATAAACTATAAATGCTTTTGAGTTGATTCCAACTCTCAAAAATCACATTTGCCATGCTGTACATGAATATGTAAAAATACTTGGTTTTACAGATATTAAACATGGACTAGTATTAAAAGAAATCTATATAGGCATTTCTAGTCACTTAAATATTATTAAATGGTAATATGAAATCTTATAATGCATGACCACCATTTTAAATCACATTCCCAAATATGAGAATATGTGGTGAGGACATGGTCCATATGATCCCATATTCTAGTTGGAGAATATTAAATCTTAAATAATTTCAATGAGTAGAAATTACTTTTCTCAAATAAGTTAAATAAAAATGTGTTAATATTGCATGTAATGATTAGGATGATGCTAGATCATCTAGTGTGTGTCTTGTGTGCTAAATAGAATTAGTGAAGTGTTGTTTGGTAATTGTGTACATTGAATGTATTTATAGACGCTAGTACCGACATGGGCTACAAGGAGGAGGAGTACTTCGAGGAGGAGGAAGAAAACTTCAACGACTCCCACCAACAAGGCAAGCCCACTATACAAGCTATCCATGCAAGTCTAGCTATGCAAGCTAACTTGTAAAGATACCATACGCAAACCTTTGAGATGTAACTTTACCAATTCCCAGTTTTACTCCAAGTTTTATTTTTCCCTTTACTACATTTTCTTCTCTAGTTAATGTATTGTGATTAGTGGAAAATAGGATGGATACCATCAAGATAATAGAATTTGCCTTGGATACTTATACTTGATTAGCACCCCCAATAGTGATACCCTCAAACATTAGTGGCTAGTGCTAAGCATAATACTTGATCACTTTAGATGGGAATACTTGGTGAAATGATTATGAAAACCTTGGAATGATACTTCTTTCTATTAAAAAGTTTTGACATGTGTTATGAAACACAATGGTTTGATGATGAAACTGATGAGGCATGTGCCTTGACTTTGATAAAAACTGATGGTTGGGTTCAGATGCGATACCATTCCAATTTTACCGTACAACCACAATACCTGAGTTGGGTAGGGCTTGACTGGAAGTTTATATGTCTTAGTATAGGTTCCCTTGCAGAAGAGGTTGAGCTGAGGCTACCTCGTGATTAATGTCCACCTATGCAGTGCCCAGGATGATAGATGGTCATGGCTGGGAGGCCAAGATCATAGGGGAGGTGCCTATACTAGGGTGTGTAATTGAAAGGTTAAGATTGATTATCCGCATACCAAGTTGATGATTCAGGGTTATTCCTAATGGATGTATCAAATTTTGTGGTGAAAGTGTACCACCTCTGCAGAGTGTCAAACTATTCGAATAGCCATGTCCGCGGTTATAGACAGTTGGAATGGCCATACTGTTCCGTTGTTAGATGTTTTCAAAATGATTTGTGACTTGAACGATGACTTTGACTTGACCACAACAGAGTTGTGAACATGAAAACTATTTTCTCCCCTTAAGTGATGTAGAGAACTAAATTAGGTCTTCACTCTTAAAGTCCTTATGAAATAAACCTGGCTTTTTGCAAACAAACCTAGAGCTTAAAATTCCTACTAGCTTTTACCTTACTTATGCTAGTGTTAGTTTGCGAGTACTTAAAGAGTACTCGTGGCTTTGTCCCTGGCTATTCCCATGGCCAGACTATGAGGAGGATTATCCGGAAGATGGATAGCAGGAGGTCTATGGCAACTAGGATCATCTCCCATCATCAGCTTTTGCCTGTGACCCTGAAGATGGAGCCTACTACATATACTTTCCACTTCTTTGATTGTATTAAGACTAGATCATGAGATCATTTATTTGTAAGACCTTTATTATGGTTTGTAATGGATGATGTACTTTGGTACCACTTCTGTTATGTCTCGCAAAAATGGTAATCCTGGGATTGCGAGGTACGGCATAACAAGCATCTGGACTTAAAAATCCGGGTGTTGACAGAGAAAAAGAATCAAGAAAAAGAAAGAGAGAGAAAAATAAAAAGCAAAAGAAAAATAGCAAGATACATAGTCTCCCAATACAAAGAGAGTCTCAAGCTTGTAAGCAAAGAGAGAGAAAGAGCGCAACCAAGGCAAGTGCACAAATCCGTTTCTTATCATCTTTTGGCAAACGAGTTGTGGTCTCTACTTGCGTTGGCAAGACAACCAAGCTTAGTGTTTTTTAGGATATTTTGTGCTCATTTTCATAGTCATGCTAACCACATATGTCTCCATGTGTGTGTATCCTTTGTGTTTTTGTAGATCATATACTTTTTGCTTTTGATCCTTGGTTCTCTACCACCTTTAATAATAACCTTTTTCTTTGGATTGTTTCATTTGGTTTTCCACCACCCTAACCATCCAACAAAAGCTTTTGAGAGTTTAGTTCTTTCTTTAGTGTGAGGTTTCTTTGTGATTTCACTTTGCAAGATAGTAGCTCTCACTTGTGCTTTCTAGTTTGGTGCAATCCCCAAGGTGAGGTAACACTACAAGGAATGTGGCTATATATGACCCTCCATTTTCATCACAGAATCGTCATAGTAGTTTATTTATAACGATTTTATGACGATTTTGAGATCGTCGAAAGCTGGGCGTCGCAAATGAACTATAAGGACGTTTTCGGTGAAATCGTCATAACCATCTATGACGATATTGGATCGTCATAACCGTCGATGACGATCCAATATCATCATGGGCCATCTAGCCTGGCCAAGTCAGATCCTACGTGGCTGATCCGACGTGGCATAAAAACAGCCCGGTCCATTTCAATAATTTACATGGGCCAAGGCCAAAATTCAGTCCATTAATTTTTTTTGCAATTCCCGTTTGCTACTTGGGCCAAGCCCAATATTTTGGCCCTTCTATTTTCATGGGCAAGGCCATTTTAGCTTTCAGTTATTTTTTATTTCAATGATTTTTGTGGTATTGCTCGTTGCTCCAGTGCACTAATTTTTTGGGTCGTGGCCTTTTTAGAGCCCGACTAACATTTGGATCATTTCTAAAGTACAGACATTAAATAATCAATATTTCAATAATCATGGCCCAGATCACATTCAGTATATTACAATCAAACATAACCCAATAATACAAAACAGCTACAAAAGTACAGTATATATACAGCTATACAATCAGACATAATTGGCAATACCCAGGAATACTACAACCATTCCATAGTCCAACTCACCCACAAACATACAACTAGCCACAATCCCAGGAAGATACAACTAGCATCAACTCTTTGCTGACTATGAAGCTTTTGCTTCTTCCACGTTCATCCTGGAGCTCCTGCAAAAGAAAGGAAAATGTTGTAATGGTTGTCAGTTAGAAAAGAAAGCAATATCTTATAAAAATAACATAGATTGGCTAGAAAAAAATAAACATATGTAGTATAAATTACATATCAAATAAGACAGTACATGTATCAACACCAATCTCATTTTAAAGCATGCTCTAGGTGGACTCAGGGTTTTTGCTTGGAACATGTATGTCAGGTATACATTGAACATATATTGAAATTAAGATGAGTTTACCTAACTAGGAAGTACTACCTAGCTGGACATTAACTAGTGTATTTATAAATCTCAAATGGGTACTGATGTACTCACACCCTGTTAGTCTGTTACACTACCTATATTTTTCATGGATGGCTACACCTTCAGCAAATCAATAAATATACTAATTTAAGCTACAGATTAGCAGCACTTTGATACAAACAGCACTAAATATTGGGTGACATACTCCCTACTGGTTTCATCGATCTAAATAATATCTACAACAACCCTGCACAAATCGAGCATGATGCACAGATTTCAGGTCAGAGTCCAAATAGAAAGGAACAAGTACACCATTATCATTCGCATCAACTGAATTGTGGTAGTGATTATTTAGCGGATCACAGTATTGCATTCATCTACAATCTGACAGCAAGGGCAAAAGACGATGCACACTGACAAAAGAACTACCTCATGGCTATGTCGGTGATGCACTGTGGCCAGCTCCTAGTGCACGCCATCTCCTGGCCGACGGGTCTGAAGCGACGCCATCTCATGGGCGAGCCAGACCTCCTACTTGAATCACGGCCACCACCAGCCACTTTCTTGTGACCACCTGCCCATGAGGTCGAACCCCAGCTTCCACGCGAACTCGATGGCAGCCATCGCACCTGAAAAAACATACAACAAATATGTGACATCTTTGCTGCTGTAAGAGACACGGAGTGGTAGCCGCGTAGAGCCAAAGACGGGAAGCAAGAAGGGAGGGGATCTGGTAGCTGCAGGTCCTCCTCTACAGGGTTATTAAATGATTTTGAATCATAGTAGCAGCATGTGAACTCAGACCATGTATGGTTTCATTATGGTTAATTGTCTGCTTAAAGTACGATCATGCATTTTGGCGCATATTTATTATACATGAGAATGCTTATACATGATAGAGGTCTGATACCTATATATGAGTATACATAAACCAATACTAGTAGTACTGCTACTAGAGAAAACATGCTGCATAGTAGAGAACAGCCAGAGTTCCAATTAACGTGCACTCTCTAAGCTACACACCTAAACACAGGTGCGGTTCTAGCTTTGAACATATTCCAACTACAGCATCGATCTAGAATCCCAGACGTCTCAGACAAGACGAACTGCAAAGCCGAGGCTATCAAACGGAAAGATGTCTGAGCAATATCACTACTAGAGAAAAAATATATGTCGACAGAAGTAGTCAACGAAGTCCATTCTTTCTCGTGCTCTGAGAATTCCAACTGCGTATGCACGAACGATAAGCAAGCTCGAGAGATCGAGGGAGCGGAGGACTCACGCGGAACCCTAGTTGTAGAGGTCGAGGGTGACGACGAGGCGCTCGACGCCGGGCCCAGGGCGGGTGAGGTTGACGCTCTTATGCGCCACCACGAACGACGCGTCTCCTGCGTCGGCGGCGAGGGCCGCCAGGGAGAGCAGGATGGCGGCAGCGATGAGAGGGAGGAGGGATCGACGCGCCATCGCTTCTTGGTATTGGGAGCGCCTGGAGCGAGGAGACTGTGGCGGTGGAGGCGGCCGAGGACGCGGCCTCCGGGCGGACCTTGATGAGCACGATCTGGCGGATATGGTGCGTTCGGCCTCGCACCTACCAGATCCGTCCTTGCCACTGTCGAGGAACTAGGGAGGTGGAGGAGGGGAGGCAGCGGCGCATCTAGAGGAACTGGCCTCCCTTCTCCCAGATCGAGAGAGAGAGGAGAGGTGGGTCTCGATGCGGAGGCGCGTCCCGGTGGACGACATGGAGCAGAACCCAACACGGTCCAGCCAGCTCGACGGCACCGCGCGCATGGATGCACACGCGCACCGGCGAGCCACCCGGACCCTCGTCGTGGTCCTTCCCATCGGGGAGTAAGTCTTGGGCGGCGGCGCCGATATGTTTCAGGGGCGGGAGGCTCGGGGCTGGGTGGAACTGGGTCAGAGGAGGTGGGGACGGCGGAGGGGAGGAGCTCCAGGGTAGGAGATGACGGGGCGGCATCGGAGGGTGAGGGGAGAAGAGGCGTCGGCGTTAGGGTTTGGGTCGGGGAGGGGAAGGAGCTTGCGTCCGAGAATGAGAGATTGGCGTTAGGGTTTGGGTCGGGGAAGGATCGAGTGGGGTCGTGGGTGCGGTGTGGACTGGGGAGCAGGGTGTGTTTCTTCGAGTGAGCCGCCAGGCGTCGGATCTAAACTGCACGGTCCAGATCAGGCCGATAAGATGATCCATGGGGCGCGGTTTCCTGTGATTTGATTGGTCGGTTCACAAAACAACTCTTTTTTTGCACTCGGAAAATAGAAAATCACTTTTTGTGCAACAAAAACAAAAAATTCCTCCGACAACATTGTTCGCAGTTCCAAGATGTACACGTGTGCACAATATTTCAATCTAATCAGAGAAGTCTTCTAAAAATGAGATATCATGTACGAAATTTCGTGGCTTTCGGGTCAAACGACCAATGTTATGGCCAGAATCACGACATAGTTTATGATAATGTACCCATATTATGCATGCATGTGCATCCCGGGATGACGAACAATGTTGTAGGAGGAAGTTTTCATATTCGTCGCACGAAAATACCATTTTTTATTTTCCGTGCGCAAAAAACGGAGCGTTTTGTGAAGCAACCACCAAATTACCCTTCTAGAATGCTACAACCCCATTTTAAAAAAATAGTATACTACCTTACATGGACAAATGTCCCAATCGGGGTATCTCAAACATTTCCGTTCATCCCTGGCGAAAAAGACAAATTCCTGCTGAATCGGTAGGAAGTGGGTCTGATTTAAACTACAGGTACATGATCTGATGCCCATGATTTTTTGAAAAAATAAATTTTAGACTCACAATATGCTATTTCTTCAGAGATCAAATGCAATTTTAGCGAGGCTCATCCCCTATCTAAGAACATTCATGTCCACCGTTTTGACCATAGTTTGAAATGGGCATAAAATATTCAAAAAATGTTCGATCAATACAAATCTTTCGCGTGGTGTCTTATTATGTGATATAGTTTAAAGGAAAAATACCAAACTTGGTATATTGCAAGTGTATCAAAAAAACCTTTACAAAAATGATCTATCATGTCCGAGGTTTTATGGCTTTCGGGCCAAACGACCAATGTTATGGCCAGAATCGCGACATACTTTGTGATAATGTACCCATATTGTGCATGCATGTGCATCCTGGGATGGCGAACAATGTTGCAGGAGGAAGTTTTCATATTCGTCGCACGAAAATACCATTTTTCATTTTCCGTGCGCAAAAACGGAGCGTTTTGTGAAGCAACCACCAAATGACCGTTCTAGAATGTTACCACCCCATTTTTAAAAAATAGTATACTACCTTACATGGAAAAATGTCCCAATTGGGGTATCTCAAACATTTCCGTCTATCCCTGGCGAAAAAGACAAATTCCTGCTGAATCGGTAGGAAGGGGGTCTGATTTGAACTACAGATATATGATCTGATGCGCATGATTTTTTGAAAAAATCATTTTTAGACTCACAATATGCTATTTCTTCAGAGATCCAATGCAAGTTTAGCGAGGCTCATCCCCTATCTAAGAACCTTCAATGCCTGCCGTTTTGACCATAGTTTGAAACGGGCATAAAAAATTCAAAAAAGGTCCGATCAATACAAATCCTTCGCGTGTTGTCTTATTATGTGACATAGTTTTAAGAAAAAATACCAAACTTGGTATATTGCAAGTATATCGAAAAAACCTTTACAGAAATGACCTATCATGTCCGAGGTTTCATGGTTTTTGGGCCAAACGAACAATATTATGGCCAGAATCGCGACATAGTTTGTGATAATGTACCCATATTGTGCATGCATGTGCATCCTAGGATGGCGAACAATGTTGCAGGAGGAAGTTTTCCTTTTCATCGCACGAAAATATCATTTTCCATTTTTTCCGTGCGTAAAAAATAGGGCGTTTTGTGAAGCAACCACCAAATGACTGTTTTAGAATGCTACCAACCCATTTTTCAAAAATAGTATACTACCTTACATGGACAAATGTCCCAATCAGGGTATCTCAAACCTTTCCGTCCGCCCCTGGCGAAAAAGACAAATTCCTGCCGAATCGGTAGGAAGTGGGTCTGATTTGAACTACAGGTACATGATCTGATGCCCATGATTTTTTGAAAAAATCATTTTTAGGTTCACAGTATAATATTTCATCATGGTATTTCATCATGTCTTTTAGTAAATTTATTTTTTAAAATAATAAAAGTATTTCTAATTAACACCCTAAGATGATCTGCTGAATTTTATAAAAATTTAGAAAAAAATATCAATTCTTTTGGACTTCATATGAAAAAGATACAAAAGAATTAAGAAAAAAAATAAAGAAAAAAACTATCTTAGCGCCGAGCTGGCCCATACCTAAACTACCGCACGTAAGTGCAAATACGGTTGCCACCCACTTCCCTCAAAGGCCCAGTCCTACAAAGGCCCAGTCCTACCGAACAAGCCCAGGCCTGACACATAAATGTTGTTATAGATGCGGTTGTAGTAATAGAACATAGAAACTTGGATGGTGCAGTGGTATGCGTCTCTAGGAGAGTAGAAGGGCCGGAATTTTTTTGCGGAATTTACTGTTCAGAGCGTCATTTCAGAGACGGGCCCATCGTGTCAGCTTAGTGTGTCTATCTCATTTCAGATATAGGCCCACACTCCAGATTGGGTATATATTTGTCTTGGTAGATTCAAATATTGCCATATAAGCAGATATTGACACATGGATATGACACGTGGTCAAAAGTTGACACATAGACATGACACATAGACGAAATTGCTGACGTGGCCGACTTTCAATTTCAACTTAACCTAATTTGGACGATATGATGATTTTAAATGGTCATAGTGAGCTACAGATAACATTGTATGATACATCCGTCAGGTTATGACGATTTGAGATAATAAAACTATGACGTTTCTGAGCAAAATCGCCATAATTTTCTAAGGTTTTGAACCTCCCAAACGGCTTCCGACCATCTGGTGCGAAATCGTCATAACTTTATGACGATTTTGTCCACAGTCACTATCAGAAGGTCATAGAATAACACATTCCTTGTAGTGTAAAAGGCTAACACCACCATATTACACTTACATATACAATCCTTGTGTGTTTTGCATGATGGATAGGCATGGCGAGTCGAGCCAACCACCTCCCCAGGAAGAAGAACAAGGCCCGTACATGACACACGCAAGCCACTACATCATCCAACATGAGTTCCGTGAATGTTGCGAGGGTCTTGAGACGCGACTAGATGAAAAATTAGGTGAGACTCAAGCCGAGTTCAAGAGCATCGACAACCGCTTCGATGGCCTTGAAAGAAAAATGCATACAATTCAACACAACTTTGGCCATCACAATGAAGTGCTCCAATGTTCCATCGATGAAACAAATGACAAGCTTCACCTACTCATCGACAGAATGACAAACAACACAAGACCGTGTTCACACGCATCAAGCTCTTCAAGCTTTCCACGTTACTTCTCTCCTCTTTGTCAAGACCTTCATCCAAGTGCTCCAAGGCGCAATGATGCCCCCATGATTGAAGATGGAAGTTTGTCACACTATGTACCTTCCACATAACACGCCGCAACTTCAAGTTATGATGGTGATTTCTCCTCAAGGCCCCAAGCAAGGCGAGAAGGACACCATCATCACGCAAGGGCACTAGTGATCCAACAAGGGTAACCACAAGTGGAACCTTAAGTGTAACCTCAAATACATCGCCATCGTCCGCGAGACATTCTTCACTCAACAAATGATGACTCCAACTTGGAGTATCAAGCTCGTCATCAACGTGATGCTCTTCAAGACCCTCCTATTTGTCATCGACGTCATGAACGTCCACACCGCCACCATGGTCACCATGACGAGACTCCTCCACTACATCAAGACATGGAGCGTCAAATGGTACATATTGAGCGATGCCCACCACATTATGAGGCTCAAGGCCATGATTTTCGTCATGAGGCCCAAGTGCCTAACTGGCACACCAACCGACAAACAAGCCTCCTCTTCGTCAACAACCACGTCAAGAGGCTCCAGATCATCATCATTGTTACGAGGCCCAATTTCCTCCTCTTCATCAACAACCGTGCCAAGAGAAAGAGCAAGCTTCTCAACAACGTTGCGAGAATCAAGTTCCACCACCTCCAAATTCGGCTCCTCAACCGCAAGTACATCAACAAGGTCACCAAGCTCGTCGCAATGATTGCATGGAAGATGAAGACTGCCAACATCATGGCAACAACCTCTACTCTGACCGCAATGATGAAGAAACCTTTGGCAAGCTTAAGTTCACGATGCCCAAGTTCACCGGTTCAAATGATCCCAAAGAATACCTCTCATGGGTGCTCAAGGTCGACAAGATCTTCCGTATGCACAACTATAGCAATGAGAAGATGGTCGCCATGGCTTTGCTTAAGTTCGATGATTAAGCCAACCTTTGGTGGGAACAAGTTCAAGTCGCTCGTGACGCAAGATAAGATCCTCCAATCACAACTTGGCATGACATGAAGGATCATATGAGATCCCACTTTGTCCCTACACACTACACGTGTGACCTCTTCAACAAGCTACAATAACTTAGTCAAGGGACAAAGACCATGGAAGAGTACTTCAAGCAAATGGAGATCAACATGAACCTCTCCAACATTGAAGAGCGCGAGGAGAAAACAATGTCACGTTTCCTCATCGGCTTGAACCATCCAATCAAGCGCATCGTCGAGTTCCAAAAGTATAGCGACATGGTTGAGCTTGTGCACATTTCAACAAACGCTGAGCTTCAAGTACAAGAGGACATCAAGTACACCAATCCCAAGACGTATTTCACCTACACGCAAGCTTCAACCGCTATACCAACAACCTTCAATGGAAGCTCCTCAAGTACCACCAAGCCTTCCTTCAAGCCCACACTTCCTCAAGGAAAACCGCCCCCAAGTGGCAAGCACACAAAGGATGATCCGACCTTCAATGGAGAATGCTACAAGTGTGGAGGAAAAGGACACAAGTCGGCCTATTGTGGAAACAAGAAAGTACTGTTCATCCATGACAATGGCGATGAAGAATACTTGAGTGAAGATGAATTTGATACCCAAGTCAAGGAAGCAATGACAAGGCAACATGTGGAAGATGACCAAGAACTCCTCATGTGTGAACATGACGCAAGTCCATCGCTTGTCATCACAAGGATCTTGACCACTCAATCACAAGATCATGAAGATAATTGATCTAATATCTTCCAAACATGTGCCGACAACAATGGGAAATCTATCAAGGTGATCATTGATGGAGGGAGTTGCCACAACCTTGTTAGCACCGAGTTGTGTGAGAAGCTCAACTTCACCCTCTATCCTCATAAGCACCCCTACCACGTCCAATGGCTAAGTGACCAAGGGTCCATGAAGATCAAGCATACTATCTCAGTAACATTCTCAATTGGTCCATACAAAGACACAGTGGAGAGTGATGTAGTCCCAATGAAGGTTTGACACATGTTTCTTGGTCGACCGTGGCAATTAGATAAAGGTGCTCTACATGATGGTCGCACAAATGTATACACCTTCAAGTGGCTTAACAAGACATGTGTTTTGCAACCAATGACTCGTAGCAAAGGCTTTAGCGAGGGCGCAAACCACAAAACAAACTTGTGAGAAGAGTGGTGAGCGAGAGAACCACCATATAGTCAGTGATAGCCACAAGCCTACCTCGAGTGAAAAAACTAAGCGTGTTCTCCTTGACACCAAAAGTGAGATGAGAGATGTGAGGAATAATCCATCCATCTTGCACTGTGTCCTCGTTTGCAAGGTACTAGCGCAAGGAACTAATGACTTGACAAATATTCCTCCCTCTTTGATGGCCATTTTGAAGGAATTCAAGGATGTGTTTCCCAAAGAGCTCCCGCATGGACTTCCTCCTCTTCGCGGAATAGAGTATCGCATTAACCTCATACAGGGCGCACCTCTTCCAAACCACGCCGCCTATCGCACGAACCCGGAGGAGACGAAAGAGATCGAACGCTAAATCAACCAACTTGTCTCCAGAGGTTTGATCCAAATAAGCACTAGTCCAAGTGCGGTACCCGTAATTCTTGTCCCAAAAACAGATGATACGTTGCGGTTATGCATGGAATGCCGTCTAATTAATTATATTACCATGTGTTATCGACATCTTATACCTCGTCTCGATGACATGCTTGATGAGTTGTGTGGAGCCACTATTTTCTCCAAAATTGATCTCCGTAGTGGCTACCATCAAATACGAATGGTAGAAGGTGATGAGTGGAAAACCTCCTTCAAGACTAAACTTGGTCTCTATGAATGGTTAGTCATGTATTTGGGCTTATCTAATGCCCCATCCACCTTCATGCGCCTTATGAATCATATTTTATGTTCTCTCATTGGAAAAAGTGTTGTTTTCTATTTCGATGATATTCTTGTTTATAGCAAGTCATTTGTGAAACATGTTACACATGTATAGGAGGTTTTGCAAATCCTTCAAAATGAAAAGCTATATAATAATCTTCCCCAGTGTACTTTTGTTAAAGACAAGTTGATTTTCCTTGGCTTTCTTGTTTCTTCCAATGGCATTGAAGTCGATCTTTCTAAAGTTAAAGACATTAGAGAGTGGCGCATCCTCACAAATGTGAATGAACTTCGAAGTTTTCATGGGTTGGTCGATTTTTATCGTTGCTTTGTGAAAACTTATCTACCAATGCTTTCCCTCTGAATGAGTTGACTAAAAAGAATGTCACCTTTGTATGGGGTAAACCACAACAAAAAGCTTTTGATGAGCTTAAAAATAGGCTTACCGAAGCACCTCTTTTCATGTTACCGTATTTCCCAAAAACTTTCGAGATAGAGTGTGATGTTAGTGGTATTGGTATTGGAGGAGTCCTTATGCAAAATGGACATCCTATTGCCTACCATAGTTAGAAACTTGATGGCGCATGCCTTAACTATCTGATTTATGTCAAAGAGCTTTTTGCCATAGTTCGTGTTTTACAAGTTTGAAAAACATTACCTTTGGCTTAAGTTTATCATATATTCCGACCATGAGTCATTGAAATATCTCAAAGGCCAAGCCAACTTGAGTAAAAGACATGATAAGTGGGTTGAGTTTATGAAGTCTTTTCCTTACATTGTCAAGCATAAGAAGGGCAAATATAATGTAGTTACGGACGCTTTGTCTCGCAAGAACACAAGCCTTATTACTAGACTCGAAGTAAACGTGTTGGGTCTTGATGAAATCAAAACTTTGTATGCTTCTGACACGTTCTTTGGACCAATTTTCACAAAGTGCTCCATCAACAAAGGAGTTGATGATTTCTATTTGCATAAGGGCTTTCTCTTTAAACAAAACAAGCTTTGCATTCCGAAGTCATCTCTCCAACTTTTGCTTCTCCAAGAATCACATGGTGGTGGCCTCATGGGTCACTTTGGACGTGACAAGATGTTGGACATGCTTGCCACTCATTACTATTGGCCAAACATGAATAGAGATGTGGAGCGCTACGTCAAATGATGCACTGCATGCTTTCAAGCTTAGTCTAAGTCTAACCCATTTGGTCTTTATATGCCATTACCTATTCCACATGCACCTTGGTCAGATATTAGCACGGACTTCGTATTAGGATTACCTAGGTCTAAGCATGTCATGACTCTATATTTGTCGTTGTGGATCGCTTTTCCAAAACGGCACACTTCACCGTGCCATAAGACCGACGATGCTTCACATGTTGCAAATTTGTTTTTCAAAGAAATCATCCGTCTTCACGGTGTGCCAAGAACAATTGTCTCCGACCATGACGTCAAATTCATGAGCTACTTGTGGAAGACCCTCATGGCCAAGCTCGGCGTCCAGCTCCAATTCTCATCCACGTTGCATCACCAAACCGATGGCCAAACCGAGGTCGTCAACCAAAGCCTCGGCACCCTCCTTCGTGTCTTAATCAAGAAAAACCTCAAGGATTGGGAGGAATGCATTCCCCACACCGAGTTCACCTACAATCATGCCAAGCACTCTACAACGAAGATGAGACTATTCATGATCGTCTATGGCTTCGAGCCCCTCACCGCGGTTGACATCCTACCACTACTTCTCCATGAGCACACTAACATGGACGTTGACAAGCGCACCCAAACTATGAAGAAGCTTAATGAGGAAACAAGAGCTACTATCGAGCAACAAGTCCTTCGCCAAGCTTCAAGGTCAAATAAGGACAAAAAGGAGATGATTTTTTAGGAAGGCGACCTTATGTGGATACACTTGAGCAAGGACCGTTTCCCCAAGGGACGTGATTCGAAGCTCAAACCAAGAGGAGATGGTCCCTTCAAGGTCCTCAAGAGGATCAACAACAACGCCTACATCATCCACATCCCGACCTCCAAGTACCTTGTGAGCAATATGTTCAACGTCAAGGACCTTTCGCTTTTCCATGGAGATGTTCAAGATGATATGCATGAAGAGTCAAGGACGACTCTTTCTTAAGGGGGGGAGCTGATGCAGCCCGTCCTACGGACGTCCCTGCATCTACACTACCAAGTCTCCCAAGTGGACCAATGACTCATGCCCAAGCCAAGCTCCTTCAAGCTAAGGTGAATTTGCTCCTCGTCTCATGTGATTTCGATACATCCTTGGATGGCTTGCTACTTCATGACACTACTTTATGCATCCTCAGCTATGAACCCCATGAAGAAATGCCAAGAGAAGGAGCCAAGCCAGCGCAATACGGAGTTCCAGGTCAAATCGGTGCCAGGCTCGGTAGACAGGAATCCTTGTCAGAATTCCTGGCGCACACTCCGGTGGACCGGACCAGCGACCGGAATTCCCGGCGCTTGCCGAAACCAACCAGCGCCGACCGAACCATGCTTCTGAACGCTGATTTGGCACCTAACCGGAATGACCGGCGCTGACCAGAATTTCCGATGTACATTCTAGTCACGCCAGACTTATCGCCAAAATGCCCCAGACTTAAGTCAACTATGGGTTTGAAGCCCTAGAATATTCCTATTTCATCTAGATTTTACCGTTTTGTGCCCAAACTACCCCCATTTTTGTGGCTGGCCTATATATAACCCCACACCACTTTGTATTACTCAGATTTGGATAATTGAAATTAGAAGACACCCTTGTGGATCTCTCTAATTTCTAGTCTCATGCTCCTTGATAAAGGAGCACCAATTATCCTCCACCTTGTTGGAGTTTGCATCGTGCCTCCCTCATTGTACAAGGCCTTGGCATCAGAGCCCCTTGCCAAGACGTCAAGATCTCACACAAACTCCCCACTCACTGTGCCAGTTGAAGAGAGAGATCTTTGCCCAACGCCGGTCCTAGGGATTGCGCCAGACTGGTAGCCGCCGGTGTGAGCTATTGGTCTATATCGTGTCTTCGTGTGTGTGTTCATCGTGTTCTTCGTGCGTGAGTTAGCGGATTCCATCCTCTCCATCACCCTCACTCACTCCGCCTCGATTTCCATCGGATTCATGAAAGATCAGGCCATTCACGAGGTTATCCCTCAACATACAGGGTTCATACCGGAGGCAATTCATACTCTATTTTGGGGTGGGGGATACATCATACTAATCTCTATCTTTGGAGCTCCGATTGCCTCAATCATCGTTACGAAATCTTTCTAAAGATGAAATATTAGTCTAATTTGACTACCCACTATATTTTATAACGAATCAAAATGTTCGAGGCCGTCGATTCCATGCCACCATCTTGCATATAAAATTGAAAATGTGAAATTTTACTTTCTAAAATTAGTTTTAAATCTTAAGGAATTGGCAAAAGTGTTCTATACATGATGTGCCTCTTTCATATCTTTCCAACAAGATATTATTTGCATCTTTGGATTTATTGTTTGAGAGATCCGGTAAAAAACGTTCGCTACTCGTCACTCCAAAACCGCGGACTGTAATTTGAATAATGCCCCTAAACTGTAAAAAATATCATTTGATGATGCCATATGAATCGCTAGAAACATGTGAAGTGTATGGCTAACCCAATAATCAAAGTTTTTTAAAAGGAGACTCGAGCCGGTAGCAAAAGTGATTTAAATGAATTAGGCGCGCCTACTTTAGAGCTTTCTAACGACATATCATTTGCATTATTCCTACCAACGGTTGAAAAACTATCATCTAAATGGCGTTCGCCATTTTTTGAATAGATTAGGATTTCGTTATTTTTAAAATTGTTTAAAAACCGTAGCGAATTTTAAAAAACTTACAACATAGAATAGTTGCAAAATTTCATTATATTTCCAATGCCATATCGTTTGCATCATTCCGACTAACGGTTAGAAATGACATCAAAAATTTGCTTAAAGCGGTTTTGAACACAATTTAGTATTTTCAAAATTAAATTTAAACCATTGGAAACTTAAAAAAAATAGAATACGAAAAATTTGCGTAATTTTGGTAGCTTTCTAACGATATATCATTTCGTGGAATTCCAAGAAATGGTTGAAGAACTCTAATGAAAATACTATAGATCGAACGTGCTGCAGCGGGCGCAGATTAGTTGCGTTTACATAGAAAGTTCGAGGCAGTTCATGCGCGATTACATGGTACTTTAGAAATGGTCATAGATTATTACGCTACAAGCAGTTGTAAAATAGCCGAGCTATATATATTATATATTTAAAATCATTATTCTAAACCCACCCTCCATCTTTTAAATCGTATATAAACTTTACGTCACGTAAATTTTGCCTTACCTTAAAAGCCAGGAAGAACATGAGGAAATTTAGACACGACGTAAAACCTGTTTACATGCCATATGAAAATACAATGTAAAATACATATTTGTTGTGTTTTTACATTATAATGAATTATACACTACATTGTTGTCGATTTTTGTTGTTGTGGGTGAATATTAACATAATTATTTGTATACAAAACATAATTTTTACTATAATAATAAAAAATATGTTGGGTCCAAAATAACTTTTGTGCACCCTAGGTGTTGAAAAGTTATAGGTGTTGAATATATATAGAAAACACCTATCTAAAACTAGTTATAGAATATTAATCTACAACTGGGCGCCCTATATATTGAGACGATACCCGGATCCACCCCGACCGAACCCACCCTGAACCCCACCGAACCTACCTGACACCAACAGAATACCTACCTCCTCCGGATCCCGACCACCTTCCACCTCCCGCGGGATGAGCGAGCGAGCACCGGCGGGGACGCTGGTGCGAGGGAGCGAGAGCCGCCCACCCCTGTCCCTTCCCCTACCTATACCTTCATCGCCGGCCGTGGAGCGAACGAGCGAGCTCTGCCAGGGTCCCCGTCGATTTCGCCACCTAACGACCTTCTTCCCCGGCATGGGGCGAGTGAGTGTGGAATGAGAGGGATGCCGGAGCGAATGAGCGAGGCCAGCAGTATGTCCTGATATTCGTCTTGAACATGTTCTCCTCCGTCCTCTCTTCGTCTTCAACATCGACGACATGACCGGTGATATTCCCCACGTATTGAGCTCCTCCGCCCTCTCTGCTTCTTCTAGCGAGGCTAGCAACACCTGTAGTGACAAGTGAAGATGCCCCCCTCATTGGAGCACAATAATTAACAAAAGAACATCTCCACGATTCCGTGAAGAGATGGAAGAGCCGCCAGCTTCTTCTCCATTTACACCGCCAGTTTGACCTTCAACATATGCTGGTCCTAGGAAGAGGAAAGGCATGGTAATTCGAAAGGTATACGAAATTCTGGTTTAATTAGGTCTAATTAGAGAAGTTTAGGCAGTTCATGGTAGCATATAAGAGTAAAATAATTATGTTGTTCAAGGAAAGATGGAAAGTTCAATGTGTCTTCTCAGATAACTTCATGCTGGCTTATAGCATAGTAAGATGTTTAGGTGGTTCAACGTATCCAGGAAAAGTTCAGGCTGTCTCTTCATCTATGTTCATTCGTTTAAGATAAGTTCAGGGGTAGCCATATAGCAAAGTAAGATGATTAGGCAGTTCAAGTACATTCTCCCTTTAATTTAGAAAGTTCGTGCTGCCTTATCCGATAAGTTCAGGATGTAGAAATAAAAAAGTACAATGATTAGACAGTTCAAGGAAGCATGAAAAAGTTCATCGTTTCTCTTCAGATAAGTTCACGCTTCCTTGTAACTTAAGTTCAGGGTGTCTTATCATGTCCATTTTGTTTACTGTTTTAGCATGAGACAAAAATAAAATAAAACAGAGGAGAAGCTGATGTCTAGGATCCATTGCCGCTGCATGTCCAGGATCTAGTGCCGCTGCATGTCCAGGATCTAGTGCTGATCTAGTGTTGTTGTAGTGGTTTTCAGATGGTACCAATTGGTTAACACCTGATTTGCCTGTAGGTTATTTTGGATCCTCTAGCCGTTTCGGGTACTCAAAAAGTTCCTTGGAAACACCAACGCTAGAACAAGCTCCATTCTCTGCAACAGATTACGATAGTGCAGGTCTGAATGGAAAAGCTAATGTCAAGCCAACCGTGTCATAGCATATGGAGCGTATTATGCGCAAGGTTGCATGCATGTAAGCACCTACCATGAAACATGCACCTGAAGCACGCATGGAACCTCCTCACATGAAACATGCACCTGAAGCACGCATGCAACATCCTCACTTGAATCATGCACCTGAAGTAGGCATGCAAGCACCTCCCATGAATCATGCAAAAATTTCAGCTCCACAACCTCCCATGAAGTGTGCAATAGTTGCAGCTAGCGAACCTCCCATGAAGCGTTCTGCAGAGAATACCCACGGTTTTCCTCCACGGCCACCGCCCTGGCCAGCGCCTCGAGCACCACCAGAGCAAGAATAGAACAACAGGGATGGATCGGCGGACGCTAAACGTGATCCATTACTAATAGGTCAATAGTCACACTGCCTTGTCCCATACGTCTTGGGCAAAGTGAAACACCGAAGGCAATTCGTAGCTACACCCATGTGAGTACAGTAAAAATTATTTGCATTCCTCGAATCACAAGTAGAATATCAATTGTTTCTTCATGTATGACAGAGCAATAACCTTCCTGTTTTATATGTGTTTTATGTGTAGAAACTGGATTTACCTGCTTACCTCTTGCAGGTACTGGGTATGCGGTTCGAGACTTTTGAAGATGCAAAGGTCTTCTACAATAGGTATGCAAGGCATGCAGGTTTTGGGATTAAAACTGGTCAAACCAATGGTAATAATAAGTACCTATAGTGCACGGCAAGGCAAACACACAAAACAGGTTCTAGATGAGGACAAACAGCGATTTAACAACTCAAGGAGGTGTCACTGCAGGGCACAACTTAGATGAAGAAGAAGCAAGATAACACGTGGGTAATTGAGGATATAAAATTTGAAAACACACATAGGTTGCTCCTGATCCCAAGCATGCTTGTATTCCTTCACTCACACAAGACATTCGATCCTACCATGCTAGCGTATGTCAAATTCCTGCAGTATAAAAACTTGAAACACGTCCAGACCATGTCAATATTATTGGGGTCAGTCGGAGGCGCTCAGTACCTGGGTGTGCACGGTCGGGACTTGATCAATGAGTAAGAGCCGTTTCTTTTACATATTCTGTACTAATAAAAAAATACCTAACTTGATCAACAATTTATAAATTCTATTTTGTTTACAAAAAATGCAGGAAAGCCAAGAACATGAGAGAAGATAATGTCGACAACGTCAGCAAGCTGATTTCTTTCTTTGGTGAGATGAAGCCTGCAAATCCCAAGTTTTGGTTTGACATCCAGATAGATGATTACAATGTGATAAAAAAACATATTCTGGGTAAATGCCAGCTGTAGGGGTGTGATGTAGTCCGACCTATGGTCATTACCTCATCAAGGTCTCCAACTTATGCCAATTCGTCATGGACTCCAAAGGTGAATTTGTTCCTCTATGCGAGCCCACTTCCTACCCCATTGAATGGTATACTACTTCATACTCCGTCCCATTGTCATGATAGGTTCACACCGACAAGTACGGAGTCAAGGGAGGAAGCCCAGAGAATCAAGCCCGACAAGAGGAAGGCTTGTAAGAGGAGACGGAAGAAGCAACCACTGAAGCCCCAGAGTATCTAGCCCTCAAGCCCAAAGTCTCCGGCCGCCAACCCCGGAGTGTCCGGCCAGGACTTCGGAATCGCCCCAGGAGCATTCAATACACCTCCGCGGAGTCCTACACCATAGAAAGATGCCTACCCCCGAGTCTCCGACCACCCCTGGAGTCTCTGGCCGCTGCACCCCGGAGTCTCCGACCTAAGTGATGGGCCTGCGCGCCGCCAGCTGGGCCTTCGGCCCATGTACACCTCTAGTCCATTCCAAACACTAGCATTATTCCCCAAACTACCCCTTGTTATGTGTTTGTCCTATATATAGTGCCCCCACCCCCTCAAGTATTCCTTAGGCATAGATGATAGACTAAAGACAACCCCCTTTGTGGAATCTCTAGTTTTGCCTCATCCCCTTATCTAAGGGGACCGACTATCGTCCCCACCACGTTGGAGTTTGCATCGCACCTCCCTCATTGTACAAGGCCTACATTTGCGAGTGCATGAGCATAGTTGTCAAGACCCTCTCCATGGTGTTCTTCCCTCTCCGCTTGGGATCGAAGTGGGCATGTTGAGCAATCTTTCCTTGCGAGGATTCTATCGGACCAGTGGCCACTAGCAGGAGAAATCGGCCTTGTATCGTGTGAGTTTTGCATGTGTTCATTGTGTTCTTCGCGAGGTGTGAGTTCTCTTCCTCTACCTTCCCCCTTTCCCCTCTCTTTCCCATCGATTTGACCACAAGATCCATGAAGATCGGGCCACCCATGAGGTTAGCCCTCAGTAGGGTGCTGATGAGGATTTTGGTGACTACCTCATGATGGCTGTGATATACAACACATTTTAGCAATATAAATTGTATCATTTGCTTATCATATCATGCTCCATCTAACTATTGTAATGCCTGATCTGGATGATTACTTGTTTTTATTAAATTCAATATGAGCTTTGGACATTTAGTAGTTTAGGTAGAATTTTATCCCTCTTCCTTGTCTTTGACATGTGTGTAGGTGTTGATGATGATTATGGACAAAACAAAGGCAAAATGAACAAATAGAGCATAGTATGGAGGAGCTTCAGGGACCAGACTTAGCCATTTTAGGTGTTGGAAAAGGGAATTTTTCGAACATCTCAAAATAAAAATCCAAGACCATAGGGTTGTATCCCTCGATGATACAAACTCAACGAGCCCAAGAACACCCAAAACAAAGTTCGTATGAAGAAATGACGACCAAAATACTAAAGAGTACAGACAGTTTAACGAGCAACTATACGACCAGAGCAATAATTCCGGCCGTATAGTTGCGTCCGTATTGTTGTAAAAAGAGTCAGAAACGACGGGATTTTGCCCTAGAAAATCTCAAGAACCTTCCCTATGTCATATGATGGTATTGGGGGAACCCTAGGGCACCCCCAAGGCCTATATAAAAGAGGGAGGACCCAAGGAAGCCACAATACACCATATACAACATCTAGATCCCATCTACCGCCTCCACGGCGGCGCCCTTCCGCCTCCATAGCCTCTACAGCTCCACTAAGATCTAGATCTCCATCATCACCATGAAGCCATCCAAGCAAGAAGAGGAATAGAAGGAGGACGCCGCCATCACCATGCCGATGCCACCATCACCACGTCGTCATCACTATCGCCATCACAGCTACTCCTTCATCCTTCCCCATCATGATCTCCGTGATGGGTTGTAACATGGCTTGAACCCCCTTTTATTAATGTTATGATGATTTGAGTAATTGAAGTGTGGTGTGTTCTTGTTAATTAATATGTTTGTTCTTTCTCTTTACATTGTTCTATTCATGATATTATTCTAGTGATTGGAGATGTCCAATCCATTGTTGAGGAATTTACTAGGGATTCACGGAGTGTCACAAAACTTATCATTAGTCTCTACTCGTCCATGGGCCTGACAAGTCTGTGGGTAGAACTAATAGGCTATTTGCTATAAGTGATTTGCGGAGGCAATAACAGCTTAGGATGCCCCACCCATTAAGATTTAATTTCCTCAAGATCACTCATGATATAGATAGGTATAGTGTTACAAATTGCTTGACCCCAAAGTGACATACGGGATACTGGTGACTAGAACACTTGCTTATGAGTATGGTTGTCCATAGAACTTAATGACTTTGCTCTAGTTTACCTTGATTGGTCTTGTTACCTTAATACACTATTCTCTTACGGATGACCCATGTCCAAAGAGGGTGTGGACATTTGAGTTGTATAATTGCCACTTACCAACGGTGGGAGACAACGTTATATGAGGGACCGCCAGAATTATAGTTAAGAACTATTCCATAAGCACTTATCATGCACACCGACATACACAACATTACTTGAGGAATCATAGCATTAATATTTCATCTCATTGCATTCACCTCTTCTCAGTTTTACTTTTGTTATAGTTTTATTCTAGTCTCAGTGGTAGTTATTACAAAACATCTTAAATTCATTTATCCTAGCAACTTATAGAATAGGCTATTTCCAAGCCACGGTTTAGGTGCCAACGTGGTAGCATTGACAACGCGGCTGCGAGGGTCGTGTTCGCCGAGCTCCCATCGGGACAAACTCTTTAAATATTTGCTGCTACAAGTACTGCAATAACCCTGTTTTGGTGCATTAACCTTAGTCCATCAAATTGGCGCCGTTGCCGGGAGAAAAGCGTTCAGTTATCTACTCGCACATAGTTTATTTCCGTTTGTTGCTATTATCTTACTGCTTTCTTTTATATTGAAAACAATAAAAATTACAAAACCAAAAATTTATAAAAGATGTTGCTACTAATCATGTCTTCCGAGATAAATTTTGTTCAAGACATAATACAAGCATTGGAGGAGATAAAGGATTCAAGTTCATCAAGCCTAGTTGCTAGACATGAGTTGATAAAGAAATTGCTGGACCAATTGGAAATGCATTCATTATGGTTGCGTGCTAATGATGGATCTTATTGCACAACTAGTATAATAGATGACCACCTTAATTTTCAATGTAAGTGTTCCAACAATCCTACTCTAGCAAATTATAATAGAGATAAATCGAATGCTAGTTTGGAAGTACTAGAATATGTTCTTTTCAAAGGTGCATCTGAAATGGTATTTAGACTAGGAAGTATTTATGTTGAAAGTGAAGAACATGATGGAGTTTTTAATTTAGTATACCTCATATTCCTCTTTTGCGAAAATAATTTAAGTAATAATGCATTGGTATTATATTATTTGAAGTGGTCTAAAACCGCCATGGAGAAAGATAACCTTTTGCAGGATTCACTAAAGAGCAAAGAGGAAAAGGAGCACAAGGAGGAAGAATGAATTGATCACCCGCTCACACCTTCGACTCCTACTATTGATTCTATCATTCCTATTAAAACACTGGTCGGTGAAAAGGCGGAACAAAAAGGTGAGGTTGACAAAGAGAGTCACACTACAGCTTTTGTTTGTGATGCCTCTCACTCTAGTAGTGATTTTTATGATGCTAAATCTGTTGATAATTGTTCTGTAGAGGCCTTGTGCCTAGACACTCATATGGAGAGCATTAATAATAATGAACTAGAGATAGAACCTTGCTATACTAACATGCAGGGTGCTGAACTCCCTGCTATGAAGGAAGAATACTATGAAGTATTCCCCTACACAGGTAACCAAGGTAAAGATTTAACAATTTTATATGAATCTCAAATCCTCTCATTGTAGCTATACATGAAGGTATGTTCACCAAGCTTGGTGCATCAACAATCGCTTCGAAGCGAGAACTTGTTCATCTACATGATGCTGATGCATCGTAAGCGGGTACGACTCCGACCGGACTCTACTTCAAGATGCTCCAAGCTGGTGTGTACAACCTCACCTCGAGTCGATATCCCTTAGGATCCAGGTGGGTAATGTATGGAGCATCCTAGTCTGGCTTTATGGGTTTAAAGAGAGCGCTTCTCGGGAGGCAACCCGAAAGTCATTATGCGTCTTTCTTAGTTTTGTGTCTTGAGTCTAGTTGCATTCATGTTGCATTGGAACTTTTATTCTTCGCATTTCTTGCTATTAGAGTAATCTTGTTGAAGTTTTCAAAAGGTAGAATTTATTGTCACTATATTATGTGTTGCATAAGCTCAGTAAAAAGGAAGATAAAATCAGTTTCAAGTGAATCCTTCAATTATATATATTTGTTGGTAAAAAATTAAAGCTGTCATTTTTCTGTCAAAAACAAGGGGTTTCACTAAGTTTCGGGATAAGAAAGAATTCTCGAAGAAATAGAATTTTTTTGATGTATACAGAAGGTTTAATGACCAACTATACGGCGGGAATAAAAATTCCGGCCGTGTAGTTCCGGTCGTATAGATATTTTTGCCATCGACAATTTTTCTTTAAAAGTACTGACAGTTTAACGACCAACTATACGGCGGGAATAAAAATTCCGGCCATATAGTTCCGGTCGTATAGATATTGAGGCTTTCGTACAATTTATTTTCCAGGTACAGAGGGTTTGACAACCAACTATACAGTAGGAACAAATTGTTCAGGCCGTATAGTTCTGGCCGTATAGCTACGCCACTAGGTGGAAACCCTAATATTTTGATAGCAGACCAACTATATGGCGGGAACACATTGTTCAGGCCGTATATTTGCGCCCGTATAGTTGGGAAAACCCCTCAAACGCCAACTGGAAGGTAATCATTGCTCAAAATTTCATTCTTTCTTCTTCCTTCTTCTTCTAAAAACCTCGAAACACCATCTGGGAGCTTCTCCCATGTTTTAGAGAAGCAGAGCATATGTAAACAATAAAGTTCTATCTCAGAAATTTCTTAAGGTGTAATTCTCTTTAGTAGTTCATGTTTTATTTTCGTTTTATTTCATTAGTTGGGTGAACAAACTTTGTTCGTACACCAAACTGCTGTCTTTTATTTTGTGTGTTATTTTTGCAGGGACTTGAATCTTGTGTGACAACGTGTACGGTAGTGCCAACCGTGTAAACACTCGCATGAGCCAGTTGGTTGCTTCGATTCAACATTTCAACAATTAGTGTCTAGTAAAACCTTCCAACTCAAACCTCTTTTAAATAAGCACATAGGGGCTGCACACTCGTGTTCCATATTTTGTCTCACTTACACTTCATCACAATCTAGGAGAAGCACACTTCTAGAACTTGTTTGTTGACTTAAGCGTGGTGCTTAGGTTGATGAACCGAATCAGTGGAAATTGTATTTTTTATCACTTGTGAGGTAAACCCGTGTCTTTAGAAATACAAAAATATTTTGTCTTCTTTCAAGTCTTGTTCCTACCAGGTTCTTAAGGAAGTATACACCAATCTGTGAAGCATTCATTGAAGCAAAGGTTCTTTGTCCATCAACGATAAAGTGTGTCACCCTTTCTTTAACTTAAGCTTGGGGAGGTAACCACTTCTTATACTCTCTTTTGATCTTCTCAAGTGGATACCTGGAAAGTTCTTAGCATGGGGAGGTTATTTTGCATGCGTAGAGTCTTGTGCAAAGTTCTTTATCTTAAAAAGTTTTCATGCTATTGTGTATCCCTCTATTTTTGAATGCTTGCTTAGGTGAGATTTTGTTCATATTTATATAAGGTATATACTTGCTCATGTTAGGCCCCATAGGAGACAAGCCATATCTTTGATGCACCTTATTCAAATTTTATCTAGCTTGTGAAAAATACTGTGATCCTCTAAATATACATTTCCATGTTCTTTACATTTTGAAAAGAAAAAAATATAATAAAGAAGTTCTTCGAAACTTGCTAGTTGTCACTATTCAGAATTGTCTTAAGTTAATGGTTATGGAGTACCACAACCCCATAGTGTTGGAAATGATGGTCTTAATAGATTCTTACCGAGTGAGTTGTCAAATAAGAAATGATGTTTCAAAGTTTCAAGATTACATATGCCAAAATTTTGTCATGTAAATCAAAGTGAGATATTGCTTTATGCGTGTCTTGCGCCACTGTCGCACAACATGGGATGCTAACAACTCCGGTGGACTTTGGAAAATCCAAAAAGAGGAAACTCTTGGAGTATTTCTATGAGTTGCCCAACATATGTAGCAAAAATGCTATATTTGGGTATGCATTGGTATTCTCATGGGCCTGTGTTAAAAGCAAAAGTCAGAATACTCCTCTGACCGTTATGAGAAATCATTATATCAATAAGGGAAACCTTGGTAATGGTCACGAGTGTCCTTCCTAGCCTACACAGTCTCGATTGAACATATACCACTCTTTTGGCATGGTCTCATTACTAAGAAATATATTTTCTATGAGATCAACAATCAAAGTTTGCACTTGAGAGACTTTAATATATTGCATGAGTGTGCAGCTTTGGAAAACTCTATTTCTATTAAAGATTGACAACTAATTGTGTTCAGCTTTGCCTTATACAAATAAAAATACAAAAATACAATAAAATGCGTATAGAAGGATCACAAGTTCACTTTCAAGCAAGATTTCACTTTGACATGGGGCATAGAAGTTTTTGACTAATCTCTAGTGGTTTGGAATCATATAACTGATCCTATATTGCCTTGTATGATTATGTGCTCTCTTGATTTGAGCTTGCAAGAAAAACAAGGATATGGTGCATTGATTTCCAATGATAAGCAAGATCACATCCATTAAGTTATCGATCCCTTTTGCTCGAGGACAAGCAAGATCTATCTTGGGGAAGTTGATGGTTGTGATCTACAACACTTTTTAGCAATATAAATTGTGTCATTTGCTTATCATATCATGCTCCATCTAACTATTGCTATGCCTGATATGCATGATTACTTGTTTTTATTAAATTCAATATGAGCTTTGGACATTTAGTAGTTTAGGTAGAATTTTACCCCTCTTCCTTATCTTTGACATGTGTGTAGGTGTTGATGATGATTATGGACAAAACAAAGGCAAAAGGAACAAAGATAGCATAATATGGAGGAGCTGCAGGGACCAAACCTAGCCATTTGAGGTGTTGGAAAAGTGAATTTTTTCAACTTCTCAAAATAAAGATCCAAGACCACAGGGTTGTAGCCCTTGATGATACGAACTCAACGATCCTAAGAACACCCAAATCAGTGTTCGTATGAAGAAATATGGACCAAAATACTAAAGGTACAGACAGTTTAACGAGCAACTATACGACCGGAGCAATAATTCATGACGTATAGTTGCTCCCGTATAGTTGTAAAAAGGGTTGGAAACGATGGGATTTCGCTCCAGAAAAGCTCTAGAACCTTCCTTAAGTCATATGATGGTATTGGGGGAACCCTAGGGCACCCCCAAGGCCTATATAAAGGAGGGAGGACCCAAGGAAGCCACAATACACCATATTCAAGATCTAGATCCCATCTACCGCCTCCACGGCAGCGCCCTGCACCCGTGCTGCCTCCATAGTCTCTATAGCTCCACCAAGATCTAAATCTCCATCAACACCATCAAGTCATCCAAGCAAGGAGAGGAGGAGAATGAGGACGCCGCCATCACCATGCCGACGCCACCATCACCGCGCCTTCATCACCATCTCCATCGCCGCTACTCCTTCATCCTTCCCCATCATGATCTCCGTGATGGGCTATAACATGGCTTGAACCCCCTTTTATTAATGTTATGATTATTTGAGTAATTGAATTGTGGTGTGTTCTTGTTAATTAATATGTTTCTGCTTTCTCTTTACATTGTTGTATTCATGATATTATTCTAGTGATTGGACACGTCCAATCCATTGTTAAGGAATTTACAAGGGATTCACGGAGTGTCACAAAACTTATCATTAGTCTCTACTCGTCCATGGGCATGACAAGTACGTGGGTAGAACTGATAGGCTATTTCCTATAAGTGATTTGCGGAGGCAATAGCAGCTTAGGATGCACCGCCCATTAAGATTTAATTTCCTCAAGATCACTCATGATATAGATAGGTATAGTGTTGCAAATTGCTTGACCCCAAAGTGACATACGGGAAATCTTGTGACTAGCACACTTGCTTAGGAGTACGGTTTATGTTGATTGGTCTTGTTACCTTAATACACTATTCTCTTACGGATGACCCATGTCCGAAGAGGGTACGGACAGTTGAGTTGTCTAGTTGCCACTTACCAACAGTGAGAGACAACGTTATATGAGGGACCGCCACAATTATAGTTAACAACTATTCCATAAGCACTTATCATGCACACCGGTATACACAACATTACTTGAGGAATCATTGCATTAATATTTCATCTCATTGCAATCACCTCTTTTCATTTTTACTTTTGTTATAGTTTTCTTTGAGTCTTAGTGGTAGTTATTACAAAACATCTTAAATTCATTTATCCTAGCAACTTATATAATAGGCTATTTCCAAACCAAGGTTTGGGTGCGAACGTGGTCGTATCGACAACACGGCTGCGAGGGTCGTGTTCGCCGAGCTCCCATCGGGACAAACATTTTAAATATTTGCTACTGCAAGTACTGCAATAACCCTGTTTTTGCACAGGAACCCCAGTCCATCACCTCACATTTGCTACAACATACAAAACCAACAAGTATAACATGCCGCTTGGTGTGTTTGTAGGATCTAACCACCACGTACAGTCTACGGTATTCGTGTGTGCACTCGTGAGGGATGATCGGCCGATTCATTTGAGTGGCTATTTAGAATATTCCTCAAGTGTATGAAAGGAAAACAGCGCACCATCATACTAACATGTATGTATTATGTTTCCTTTACCACAACAGAATGCACTAAAATGTTAGCTATATAGGAAAGTACAAGTAGTGGTGCATAGAAAGTACAACTAATGGTGCACATAATGTTCATGTGGAAAATGCTATTCTTGACAAGCACGTAGGGATTAGCTACATAGGAAAGTACAACTAACTTTCTACATTAAGTTCAGCAATGTTGTACCACAAAGTTCATGCATACACTATACGATGGCAAAGGTGTTGGGTCCGCAGCATAGAAAATAAAAAAATTCCTACGATGAGAACTATATGCCAAGATCTATCTACTAGATAAAGAGCAACGGGTGGACATACATCCATCGAGAACTTACCCTCGAAGACAATGGGTTTTGTTAACGAGTTGGAACTCGTGGTTGATGTAGTCGTACACTTGCCGATCTCAAGATCATGTGGAAGTCCGAGCACCGCAAATCAGCAGCGCATCCGTCCTCGCACAAACATTCAAGCCATCGGACAACCTCCACCTCCTCGCTCCAGCGATGCAGTGGAAGCAACAACTCCTTCCAGATGAAATGCCACCAGAAACATGTATCTCGCTAATCCGAGACCATGGGGGAATAATTCTAGAGGGGGAGAGAGATCCTTCACGAGGAGGTGTGAGGAAGAAGGAGGAAGAGGGCGGCCTTTTATAGGAGGAGGGGGTGCCCCTCCCCATGTCGGCGCCTCATGGGGGTGACCCCTCACCTCCCCCATTCATGTGGTGGTAACTCCTCCACATTAAAATGCCTCTTCACATTCCCTTTTAAAGTCTCCACTTTAAATGTATTAAAATTCTCTAAGTTTAGTGCTCTCTCATTTAATAAAACTCTTTTATTAAATTTATTCAGAATTTTGTTAATTACTTTAATTAAAAAACATTCACATAAAACCCCTTGCAACATTTCAATATCACATGCATAACCAGTTTCTGCAATTTCACCTAAAATAATTCCGGTTTCTATCGAAACAATTCCTGCGCTTTGCAATCCTTTCGTCTGAAACATATGTGCTCCAAAATGGTATCCGGTAACCCTTAAGTGTGTCACCCTATGGTTCCCGAATAATGCAGACATGATTGAGACTCCTCTCAGATCAATAATCAGAAGCGGGACCTGGAGATCCATACTGACTCCTGCATATTCAGCGATGACTTCTGTGATCATGAGAACCTTTAACGCTAGTAACTTAATCCCTTTGTCTCATGATATAATACATGTCCGAGATTCGATCATCAGTCTCCAAATACCTAGTTTGATCTCGTTACCGACATGCACTCTTTTCTCGTTCCCGTGATATAACATTCTAGTGATCACATGCTATCTTAATGTGATATCACCGAGAGGACCCAGAGTATATCTATCTGTCATCGGGATTGACAAATTCCATTCTTGATCCATGAGCCTCAACATAACACCTTTGTAGCACTGAACCCACCTTTATAGTCACCATGTTACGGTGTGACGTTTGATGTTATCAAGATACTCTTTTGGTGTTAGCAATTAACATGATCTCATGGTCTAAGGATAAAGATTACTTTGTATGATGTTATAGCAATGTAAACATAATGACTTGATCGTAATGCTATACTTCGGATGAATGTTCATCACATCATTTCACAAATGCTGTGACCTTGTTATTAACAACATCCAATGTCCATGATCAGGAAACCTTGATCATCTTGTTAATCAACAAGCTAGTCTATAAGAGAGGCATAACTAGGAACCCTTTTTGTTTATTAAACACACATGTATTGACGTTTCCGATCAATACAATTATAGCATGCAAAATAAACATCTATCATATACGAGGAATACATAATAACAATTTTATTATTGGGCATATTTCCTTGAATCTCCCACTTGCACTAGAGACAATAATCTAGTTCACATAGTGATAAATCTAACACCCATGGAGTTCTGGTGTTGATCATGTTTTGCCCTAGGGAGAACTTTAGTCAACAGATCTTCTACATTTAGGTCCATGTATACTTTACAAATCTTTATATCTCCATCCTTGACATGCTCGCGGATGGAATGAAACCGGCGCTTAATATGCTTGGAATTCTTGTGAGACCTCGGCTCCTTGGCGTTGGCTATGGCTCCATTGTTGTCACAATAGATCACCATTGGGTCCAACGCACTAGGAATCACACCTAGTTCCGTTATGAACTCTTTCATCCAAACTGCTTCCTGTGCCACTTCTGAAGCAGCAACATATTCCGCCTCCGTCGTTGATCCAGCCACCACAGGTTTTTTGGAACTCCTCCAACTAACTGCTGCTCCGTTCAAAAGAAATACGTATCCGGATTGAGACTTAGAGTCATCCGGATCGATGTCAAAGCTAGCATCGACATAACACTTAGCGACTAGCTCTTCTTCACCTCCGTATACAAGAAACATGTCCCTAGTTCTTCTCAAGTACTTAAGGATATTCTTGACTTCTATCCAGTGTTCCGAACCTAGATCAGATTGGTACCTCTAGTCAAACTAATAGCCTGTGCCACATCCGATCTTGTACATAGCATGCCATACATTATAGAGCCTATGGCCGAGGCATAGGGGATCTTATCCATTATCTCTCTTTCTTCCTTCGTAGCCAGACTTTGAGTCTTGCTCAATGTCTTGCCTTGCAACATAGGTAGGAACCCCTTCTTACTTCCGTCCATATTAAACTTCTTTAATATCTTATCAAGGTATGTACTCTGCGATAGCCCAATTAGGCGCCTTGATCTATCTCTATAGATTTTAATGCCTAATATATGACGCTTCACCAAGGTCTTTCATCGAAAATTTGCTGTTTAGATAAATTTTAACACTGTTTAAAAGATCTATATCATTTCCAATCAATAATATGTCATCCACATATAATATCAGAAATGCCACATTGCTCCCACTCACTTTCTTGTAAATACAAGCCTCTCCATAAGTTTGGACAAATCCAAACTCTTTGATCACCTCATCAAAGCGGAGATTCCAACTCTGGGATGCTTGCTTCAGTCCATAGATGGATCGCTAAAGTTTGCATACCTTATCAGCATCCTTAGGATTGACAAAACCCTTAGGTTGTATCATATACAACTCTTCTTCAATATTACCATTGAGGAACGTAGTTTTGACATCCATCTGCCATATTTCATAATCGAAATATGCAGCAATTGCTAACATAATCCTAACCGACTTAAGCATCGCTACGAGAGCGAATGTCTCATCGTAGTCAACTCCTTGAATTTGTCGAAACCGCTTTGCGACAAGTCAAGCCTTATAGATGGTCACATTACCATCATCATCAGTTTTTCTTTTGAAAATTCATTTATTCTCAACGGCCTTTTGATCATGAGGTAAGTCCACCAAGGTCCAAACTTGGTTTTCGTACATGGATTCCATCTCGGATTTCATAGCTCCTAGCCATTTGTTGGAATCTGGGCTCATCATCGCTTCTTCATACGTCGTAGGGTCATCTATTTCATCAATCATGAAATTCATAACAGGATTGCCGTACAGTTCAGGAGCTGCACGTGTCCTACTTTACCTACGAGGTTCGGTAGTGTCCTCTTTCGGAGTTTCATGATCAATATCATTAGCTCTCTCTTCATTAGGTGAAGTCAACTCCGAAACAATTTCCGGTGCTGCGCTACTCGCCATTTCATGAAGAGAAGGTTCAATAACCTCTTCGAGTTCTACCTTCCGATTACTCACACCTTTCGCGAGAAACTCCTTCTCAAGAAAGGATCCATTCTTGGTAACAAAAACTTTGCCCTCGGATCTGTGATAGAAGGTATACCCAATCGTTTCCTTAGGGTATCCTATGAAGACGCATTTTTCCGCTTTGGGTTCGAGTTTATCCAGCTGATGTTTCTTCACATAAACATCGCATCCCCAAACATTAAGAAATGATAGCTTAGGTTTGTTTCCAAACCATAATTCATACGGTGTCGTTTCAACGGATTTAGATGGTGCCTGATTTAAAGTGAATCCAACGGTTTCTAGTGCATAACCCCAAAATGACAGTGGCAAGTCAGTCAGAGACATCATAGATAGAACCATATCCAATAAAGTACGATTACGATGTTCCGACACATCATTACGTTGTGGTGTTCTGGCAGGCGTGAGTTGTGAAACTATTCCACACTCTTTCATGTGTGTTCTAAACTCGTAACTTATATACTCACCCCCACGGTCGGACCGCATAAATTTGATCTTTCTATTACGATGATTTTCCACTTCATTCTGAAATTCCTTGAACTTTTCAAAGGTTTCAGACTTGTGTTTCATCAAATAGATATACCCGTATCTACTCAAATCATCCGTGAAAGTAACAAAATAACGATATCCACCTTGCGCCGACACACTCATTGGTCCACACACATCAGTATGTATGATTTCCAATAAATCTGTCGCCCGTTCCATTGAACCAGAAAACGACGTTCTAGTCATCTTGCCCATAAGGCATGGCTCACATGTATCAAATGATTTAAAATCAAGTGATTCCAAAAGACCATCAGAATGGAGTTTCTTCATGCGTTTAACGCCAATATGACCTAGACGGTAGTGCCACATATATGCAGATATATCATTATCAAGTTTAATCCTTTTAGCATCAACATTATGAATATGCGTAATACTACTATCGAGATTCAATAGAAATAAACCATTCAACACAGGTGCATGACCATAAAAGATATCATTCTTATAAATCGAACAACCATTGTTTTCAGATTTAAAGGAATAACCACTTTGCATCAAACATGATCCGGATACAATGTTCATGCTTAGTGCAGGCACCAAATAACAATTATTCAGATTTATAACTAATCCCAATGGCATATGGAGAGGTAGCGTCCCAATGGCGATCACATCAACTCTTGATCCATTGCCGACCCGCATCGTGACCTCATCCCTTACTAGTTGTCGCTTGTTCTGTAGCCCCTGAACCGACTTCCATATATTAGCAACCGATTCCGTATCAAATACCCAGGTGCTACTGTGAGTACTAGTCAAGTACACATCAATAACACGTATATCACATATACCTTTGTTTGCCTTGTCGGCCTTCTTCTCCGCCAAATACTTGGGACAATTGCGCTTCCAATGGCCAGTCCCCTTGCAATAGTAACACTCGGTGTCAGACTTAGGGCCAACTCGGGGTTTCTTTTCAGGTGCGGCAACAGATTTGCCACCCTTCTTTCCCTTGTGCTTGCCTTTCTTGTCCTTCTTGAAACCGGTGATCTTATTGATCATCAACACTTGATGTTCTTTCCTAATCTCCACTTTTGCAGTCTTAAGTATTGGCAGAAGCTCGGGAAGTGACTTCTTCATGCCCTGCATACACTACAAGAAATGTGTCAGTCTATGACCTTTTGATAGTGAACGTGTACAAAATCGTCATGGACTTATGACGATTTTGCACTAGATGGTTGTTAGAAGTTCAAGAGGGCCTAAAACCTGAAAAATTACGACGATTTGATATAAAACGTCATAGTTTTATTAACTAAAATCGTCATAACCTAGTGGGTTCAACCTACAATGTTACTTGTAACTCACTATGATGATTTAAAATTGTCATGGCGTTTAAATTATCATATATGGAATGGATTAGTTGGCCACATCAGCAATTGCGTCTACGTGGCGTGTCTATGTGTCAGTTTTTGACTACGTGTCTTATCCATGTGTCTATATGTGCTTATGTGAGACTGTTTTAATCTACCATGGCACATAGTTGCCCCAAACTGATGTGTAGGACCTATATAGTGGGATTATATTAGTCAAAAAGACACACGGGAACCACCCAGATTTATAAAAAAACATGCAGGTATTGGTGAGATATTTTTTTATAGAAATCTTGAGATTATTATTAAACACGGGTATTTAGTGGGATTATTAGTCAAAAAGAGTTCGGCCGGGGTTCGAACCCACGACCTCACACAGAATCCATCACGTGCATAACAACTACACCAACCGAATGCTGTTGTCCTACAACTACAGCTGCACTTTAAAGGTTTTATTCGGCTGTTGGGCATTGAGTCATTTTCCATAATAGGCAAAAATTGATACGGCGCGGAGCTTCGAACCGGTGACCTCCCCAAGGATGCAAGGTACTTGACCACCATAGAAACAAGGCTTAGTTGACACATTGCCGCGCTAGAGCTATATGAGTATACTCTACATTCGGGCCTGGGCCTCGTGGCTAGTATTTCTCCTGGGCTTATTTGTAATGGGCCTCCTTGGGAAGGTAACTTGGGCCGATCTTTGACCTTGGGCGCAGTAGATTAGGTATGGTAAAGTTTTTTTTTTGTTTTTCTTTTCTTAATTCTTTTGTATCTTTCTCGTAAGAAGCCCAAAAGAATTGACTTTTGCCTCACAATTTTTATAAATTTTAGTAGATCATATTGGGTTGTTAATTATAAATAGTATGATTAATTAAAAATAGTTGATCTACTAATTCCACGTTAGTCCATGGAAAGGATAATATTATATAATTCAAATTATGATTTTAAAACTAGGGTTATGAATTCAAAATCTTAGGTTTGAATTCCAAATGGAAAATGGATTTTCCGTGCGAAGAAAATGAAAACTTTTTCTTGTTTGCCATCCCAAGATATACACGCGTGCACAATACGAGCATATTATGATAAACTATGCCCTGATTCCCTGATTCTAGCCATAACACTCGTCGTTTGACCCGAAAGCATGAAACCTCAAATATGATAGGTCATTTCTAAGAAGGTTTTTTCAAGACGCAATAAATTTACCAAGTTTGATATTTTTCCTTGCAACTATGTCACATAAAACAACGCCACGCGAAGGATTCACATAGTTCGGAAAGTTTTTGAATTTTTATGCCCGTTTCGAACAATGGTCAAAACGGCGGGCATGAAGGTTCTTACCTAGGGGCCGAGCCTCGCTAAACTTGCATTTGATCTCTGAAGAAACAACATATTGCGAGTCTAAAAATTATTTTTGCAAAAAATCATGGACATTAGATAATGGACCTGTAGTTCAAATCAGACCCACTTCCTACCGATTCGGTAAGAATTTATCTTTTTCGCCATGGGTGGAAGGAAAGTTTAGAGATAGCCTAGTTGGGACATTATCCGTGTAAGGTGGTCTACTATTTTTGAAAAATGGGGTGGTAGCATGCTAAAACTGTCATTTGGTGGTTACTTCACAAAACGCCTCGTTTTTTTCGCTCGGAAAATGGAAAATGGATTTTCTATGCGACGAAAAGAAAAACTTCCTGCTGCAACATTGTTCGCGATCCCAAGATGCACACACGTGCACAATACAAGCACATTATGACAAACTATGCCCTGATTCTACCCATAACACTCGTCTTTTGGCCCGAAAGCCATGAAACCTCAAACATGATAGGTCATTTATGAGAAGGTTTGTTCGAGACGCAATAAATTTACCAAGATTGATATTTTTCCTTGCAACTATGTTACATAAAACGACGCCACACGAAGGATTCACATAGTTCGGACCGTTTTTGAATTTTTTATGCCCGTTCCAAACAATGGTCAAAACAGCAGGCATGAAGGTTCTTAGCTAGGGGCCGAACCTCGCTAAACTTGCATTGGATCTGTGAAGAAACAACATATTGCGAGTCTAAAAATGATTTTTGCAAAAAATCATAGGCATCAGATAATGGACCTGTAGTTCAAATCAGACACAATTTCTACCGATTCGGCAGGAATTTGTCTTTTTCGCCATGGGTAGAAGGAAAGGTTAGAGATAGCCTAGTTGGGATATTGTCCATGTAAGGTGGTCTACTATTTAAAAAAATGGGGTGGTAGCATTCTAAAACTGTCATTTGGTGGTTGCTTCACAAAACGCCTCGTTTTTTTGCTCGGAAAATGGAAAATGGATTTTTTGTGTGATGAAAAGAAAAAACTTCATCCTATAACATTGTTCGTCATCCCAAGATGCACACGCGTACACAATACGAGCACATTATGACAAACTATGCCCTGATTCTACCCATAACACTCGTCGTTTGGCCCGAAAGCCATGAAACCTCGAACATGATTGGTAATTTCTGAGAAGGTTTTTTCGAGAGGCAATAAATTTACCAAGTTTGATATTTTCCTTGCAACATTGTCACATAAAACGACGCCACACGAAGGATTCACATAGTTTGGATCGTTTTTGAATTGTTTATGCCCGTTTCAAACAATGGTCAAAACGACGGGCATGAAGGTTCTTAGATAGGGGCCGAGCCTCGCTAAACTTGCATTGGATCTCTGAAGAAAGAACATATTGCGAGTCTAAAAATGATTTTTCCAAAAAATGCTGGGCATCAGATAATGGACATGTAGTTCAAATCAGACCCACTTCCTACCGATTCGGCAGGAATTTGTGTTTTTCGCCATGGATGGAAGGAAAGGTTAGAGATAGCCTAGTTGGGACATTGTCTATGTAAGGTGGTCTACTATTTTTAAAAAATGGGGTGGTAGCATTCTAAAACTGTCATTTGGTGGTTGCTTCACAAAACGCCTCGTTTTTTCGCTCGGAAAATGGAAAATGGATTTTTTTGCGATGAAAAGAAAAAACTTCCTCCTGCAACATTGTTAGCCATCCCAAGATGCACACGCGTTCACAAGACGAGCACATTGTGACAAACTATGCCCTGATTTTACCCATAACACTCGTCGTTTGGCCCGAAAGCCATGAAACCTCGAACATGATAGGTCATTTCTGAGAAGGATTTTTCAAGACGCAATAAATTTACCAAGTTTGACATTTTTCCTTGCAACATTGTCACATAAAACAACGCCACACGAAGGATTCACATAGTTCGGATCGATTTTGAATTTTTTATACCCGTTTCAAACAATGGTCAAAACGGCGGGCATGAAGGTTCTTAGCTAGGGGCCGAGCCTCACTAAACTTGCATTGGATCTCTGAAGAAACAACATATTGCGAGTCTAAAAATTATTTTTGCAAAAAATGCTGGGCATCAGATAATGGACATGTAGTTCAAATCAGACCCACTTCCTACCGATTCGGTAAGAATTTATCTTTTTCGCCATGGGTAGAAGGAAAGGTTAGAGATAGCCTAGTTGGGACATTATCCGTGTAAGGTGGTCTACTATTTTTAAAAAATGGGGTGGTAGCATTCTAAAACTGTCATTTGGTGGTTACTTCACAAAACGCCTCGTTTTGTTCGCTCAGAAAATGGAAAATGGATTTTCTATGCGACAAAAAGAAAAACTTCCTGCTGCAACATTGTTCGCGATCCCAAGCTGCACACACGTGCACAATACAAGCACATTATGGCAAACTATGCCCTGATTCTACCCATAACACTCGTCTTTTGGCCCGAAAGCCATGAAACCTCAAACATGATAGGTCATTTCTGAGAAGGTTTGTTCGAGACGCAATAAATTTACCAAGTTTGATATTTTTCCTTGCAACTATGTCACATAAAACGACGCCACACAAAGGATTCACATAGTTTCGACCGTTTTTGAATTTTTTATGCCCGTTTCAAACAATGGTCAAAACGGCGGGCATGAAGGTTCTTAGGTAGGGGCCGAACCTCGCTAAACTTGCATTGGATCTGTGAAGAAACCACATATTGCGAGTCTAAAAATGATTTTTGCAAAAAATCATAGGCATCAGATAATGGACCTATAGTTCAAATCAGACGCAATTTCTATGGATTCGGCAGGAATTTGTCTTTTTCGCCATGGGTAGAAGGAAAGGTTAGAGATAGCCTAGTTGGGACATTGTCCATGTAAGGTGGTCTACTATTTAAAAAAAAATGGGGTGGTAGCATTCTAAAACTGTCATTTGGTGGTTGCTTCACAAAACTCCTCGTTTTTTTGCTCGGAAAATGGAAAATGGATTTTTTGTGTGATGAAAAGAAAAAACTTCATCCTACAACATTGTTCGCCATCCCAAGATGCACACGCGTACACAATACGAGCACATTATGACAAACTATGCCCTTATTCTACCCATAACACTCGTCGTTTGGCCCGAAAGCCATGAAACCTCGAACATGATTGGTCATTTCTGAGAAGGTTTTTTCGAGATGCAATAAATTTACCAAGTTTGATATTTTCCTTGCAACATTGTCACATAAAACGACGCCACACGAAGGATTCACATAGTTTGGATCGTTTTTGAATTGTTTATGCCCGTTTCAAACAATGGTCAAAACGACGGGCATGAAGGTTCTTAGATAGGGGCCGAGCCTCACTAAACTTGCATTGGATCTCTGAAGAAACAACATATTGCGAGTCTAAAAATGATTTTTTCAAAAAATGCTGGGCATCAGATAATGGACATGTAGTTCAAATCAGACCCACTTCCTACCGATTCGGCAGGAATTTGTCTTTTTCGCCATGGATGGAAGGAAAGGTTAGAGATAGCCTAGTTGGGACATTGTCTATGTAAGGTGGTCTACTATTTTTAAAAAATGGGGTGGTAGCATTCTAAAACTTTCATTTGGTGGTTCCTTCACAAAACGCCTCGTTTTTTCGCTCGGAAAATGGAAAATGGATTTTTTTGCGATGAAAAGAAAAAACTTCCTCCTGCAACATTGTTAGCCATCCCAAGATGCACACGCGTTCACAAGACGAGCACATTGTGACAAAATATGCCCTGATTTTACCCATAACACTCGTCGTTTGGCCCGAAAGCCATGAAACCTCGAACATGATAGGTCATTTCTGAGAAGGATTTTTCAAGACGCAATAAATTTACCAAGTTTGACATTTTTCCTTGCAACATTGTCACATAAAACAACGCCACACGAAGGATTCACATAGTTCGGATCGATTTTGAATTTTTTATACCCGTTTCAAACAATGGTCAAAACGGCGGGCATGAAGGTTCTTAGCTAGGGGCCGAGCCTCACTAAACTTGCATTGGATCTCTGAAGAAACAACATATTGCGAGTCTAAAAATTATTTTTGCAAAAAATGCTGGGCATCAGATAATGGACATGTAGTTCAAATCAGACCCACTTCCTACCGATTCGGTAAGAATTTATCTTTTTCGCCATGGGTAGAAGGAAAGGTTAGAGATAGCCTAGTTGGGACATTATCCGTGTAAGGTGGTCTACTATTTTTGAAAAATGGGGTGGTAGCATTCTAAAACTGTCATTTGGTGGTTACTTCACAAAACGCCTCGTTTTGTTCGCTCGGAAAATGGAAAATGGATTTTCTATGCGACAAAAAGAAAAACTTCCTGCTGCAACATTGTTCGCGATCCCAAGATGCACACATGTGCACAATACAAGCACATTATGACAAACTATGCCCTGATTCTACCCATAACACTCGTCTTTTGGCCCGAAAGCCATGAAACCTCAAACATGATAGGTCATTTCTGAGAAGGTTTGTTCGAGACGCAATAAATTTACCAAGTTTGATATTTTTCCTTGCAACTATGTCACATAAAACGACGCCACACGAGGGATTCACATAGTTCAGACCGTTTTTGAATTTTTTATGCCCATTTCAAACAATGGTCAAAACGGCGGGCATGAAGGTTCTTAGCTAGGGGCCGAACCTCGCTAAACTTGCATTGGATCTGTGAAGAAACAACATATTGCGAGTCTAAAAATGATTTTTGCAAAAAATCATAGGCATCAGATAATGGACCTGTAGTTCAAATCAGACGCAATTTCTACCGATTCGGCAGGAATTTTTCTTTTTCGCCATGGGTAGAAGGAAAGGTTAGAGATAGCCTAGTTGGGACATTGTCCATGTAAGGTGGTCTACTATTTTAAAAAAATGGGGTGGTAGCATTCTAAAACTATCATTTGGTGGTTGCTTCACAAAACGCCTCGTTTTTTTCCTCGGAAAATGGAAAATGGATTTTTTTGTGTGATGAAAAGAAAAAACTTCATCCTACAACATTGTTCGCCATCCCAAGATGCACACGCGTACACAATACGAGCACATTATGACAAACTATGCCCTGATTCTACCCATAACACTCGTCGTCTGGCCCGAAAGCCATGAAACCTCGAACATGATTGGTCATTTCTGAGAAGGTTTTTTCGAGATGCGATAAATTTACCAAGTTTGATATTTTCCTTGCAACATTGTCACATAAAATGACGCCACACGAAGGATTCACATAGTTTGGATCGTTTTTGAATTGTTTATGCCCGTTTCAAACAATGGTCAAAACGACGGGCATGAAGGTTCTTAGATAGGGACCGAGCCTCGCTAAACTTACATTGGATCTCTGAAGAAACAACATACTGCGAGTCTAAAAATGATTTTTGCAAAAAATGCTGGGTATCAGATAATGGACATGTAGTTCAAATCAGACCCACTTCCTACCGATTCGGCAGGAATTTGTCTTTTTCGCCATGGATGGAAGGAAAGGTTAGAGATAGCCTAGTTGGGACATTGTCTATGTAAGGTGGTCTACTATTTTTAAAAAATGGGGTGGTAGCATTCTAAAACTGTCATTTGGTGGTTGCTTCACAAAACGCCTCGTTTTTTCGCTCGGAAAATGGAAAATGGATTTTTTTGCGATGAAAAGAAAAAACTTCCTCCTGTAACATTGTTAGCCATCCCAAGATGCACACGCGTTCACAAGACGAGCACATTATGACAAACTATGCCCTGATTTTACCCATAACACTCGTCGTTTGGCCCGAAAGCCATGAAACCTCGAACATGATAGGTCATTTCTGAGAAGGTTTTTTCAAGATGCAATAAATTTACCAAGTTTGACATTTTTCCTTGCAACATTGTCACATAAAACAACGCCACACGTAGGATTCACATAGTTTGGATCGATTTTGAATATTTTATACCTGTTTCAAACAATGGTCAAAATGGCGGGCATGAAGGTTCTTAGCTAGGGGCCGAGCCTCGCTAAACTTGCATTGGATCTCTGAAGAAACAACATATTGCGAGTCTAAAAATTATTTTTGCAAAAAAATCATGGGCATAGATAATGGACCTGTAGTTCAAATCAGACCCACTTCCTGCCGATTCGGCAGGAATTTGTTTTTTGCCATGTGATGACCCACAAGTATAGGGGTGTATCGCAGTATTTTCGAGGGAAGTGAAACCCAATTTATTGATACGACACAAGGGGAGTCAAAGAATATTTATCAGCCTTAACAACTGAATTGTCAATTCAGCTGCACCTAGAAACAATCTTGCTCATAGCAGTTTATCAGTAGCAACAGTTTTGTAGTAGGAATAGTAAAGTAACAGCAGTAGCAAAGCAAAGACATTAGTAACAAAAGCAGTAAACAATGGGATTCGAGTGCGGTAGGCATAGGGATGGATGGATGGGCGTTGCATGGACAAGACAATTCACATAGCAATCAGAACATAGGGAAATTGCAGATAAATAAGATAAAGCACCCAAGTACTAGACAATCCTAGGCATGTGTTCCATATATAGTCATACATGCTCGCAATGAGAACTTGCACAATATCTTTTGTCCTGCCAGCCCGTTTGCAGCGGGGCCTTTAGGGAACTACTGGCAATTAAGGTGCTCCTTTTAATAGAGCACCGGAGCAAAGCATTAACACTCCGTGAATACATGTGATCCTCACATCAAAGCCATTCCCTTCCGGTTATCCCGATTTCTGTCACTTCGGGGCCATAGGTTCCGGACAACAACGTGTGTATACAACTTGTAGATAAGACCAGAAACAATACTATCATAATGAATCAATAATAAGTTCCGATCTGAAATCATGGCACTCGGGCCCTAGTGACAAGCATTAAGCACAACAAGTTGCAACAAATTCATAAAGCAATAATAAAAGATACTAGGCACCATGCCCTGACAATCTGATGCCATTACATGAATGATCTCATCCAATCCCTACCATCCCCATAGCCTACCGCGGGGGATTACTCACTCATAGATGGAGGAAACATGGATGGTCGATGGAGATGATGGTGAAGATCGATGGAGATGGCTCCGGGGGCACTTCCCCGTCCTGGCAGTGTGCCGGAACAGAGACTTTCTGTCCCCCGAATCTCCCCTTCGGTGGTGGCGGCGCAGTGGAACTTTTTGTGGAAAAACGTCGAACCCCCCGAGTTTTTTTAGGTCAGAAGGCTTCTTATAGGCGAAGAGGGAGACCGAGGGGGTGCCTAGGGCCACCACACCATTCCCTGGCGCGGCCAGGCCCAGCCCACGCCTGGGGGGGGGGGGTGTGGCCAGCCCCTGGCCCTCCTCTGTCTCGTATTCTGGCTCCCGGAGTCTTCTGGAAAAATAGGCACTTTGGCTTTTGTCCCATCCAATTCCAAGAATATTCATTTTCTGACTTTCCTGGAACCAAAAATAGCAAAAAACAGGCAGCTGGCACTGTGGCTCTTGTTAATAGGTTAGTCCAAGAAATCATATGAAAAGTACTCCAAAGTGTGGACAAAACACAAGAAAGGAGATAAAACCAAGCATGGAGCCTCAAAAATTATAGATACATTTGCAATGTATCAACATCCCCAAGCTTAACTCCCGCTCGTCCTCGAGTAGGTAAGTGATAAAAAGAAAGAGTAATTTTTGAGGTGTCATGCACCATCAAAGACTTGACCAAAGTATTTGTAAACATTCAAAGCTGGGATCATAGTACTTCAATCATAACATGAAATACAAAGTTCTAGCAATAAGACAAAGAGACTATGATGCAACATGAAAAGGCACAAACAAAAGATTCATGAATAACAAAGCCTTACAAGACGTTTGTTTGTTTCACATAAAGAAAACATAGCATAGTGGCATTCACCTTGTCCCTCATAGGGTAGCAAACATAAATGCATAGGACACCTTCAAAGTTTACAAGAGTGACTAGATACAAATAGTTTAAAACAAGCAATATCAAGGTATGCATCAATCAACAAGTCTTGGGACAATGCACATAGAACTAAGAATGGCCGCTATGCTCTCAAGAAAGTGCTCATAGAATGTGTGGAGACTCAAAAAGGAAATGAAAAGGTTTTGAAAAGTTTGAAAGGCTTCCATGTGCTGAAAGTATGGTACTCATTAGCTTTGAGCTCTCATTGCCCCTATAATAAGCATCTTTAAATGGTTAAGGTTAAAGTGACACAACTAAGAGGATATGCTTGACAAGTTATAAACCGAAATCTCATGCCCTTACTTACGAAGACCGATCCTCATGCTACTCAACTTCAGTCACGAGTAAGCTCTTGTCATTGTAAGTATATGTGTATCATTAAGAACCGCCAACGGGGTACCCCTTGCACATGATACGGGAGCTTTCCCATAATCAAAATGACAAGGCAAGCATACAATGATCATCTCAGCGATCTTTTTATTTGCTATTTGCATAGGTTTTTATTGAGGATGCTTCATAGAGTGCTCATTATGGTGATGCTGCAAGTTTCCACCATGATTAGGCATGGCTTAGGCTAGCGGCCCAGGCGTTTTTCTAACACACATACAAACTCCATGATCTTATAAGTTCCACTTTTATTTCACACCGCCAGGATCCGTAAGCAAAAGAACATGATATCAACGGGGTACAAAGTACAAGTGCAATGTTGAAAGCGTTCCCCATGGTACATGGTTCTGCTAATTTAAACTTATAAAGCGTAAGCATATACGCAACAAAGAAGGACCCAATGGTCCAAGTTTATTAGAGGCAAAAAGTAAAGTGTGCCATCAAGTTCGTGAGAGCTTTAATCACTAGTTTTCTCATAACAAGTGGAAGGTAAAAAAAGCATGAATATACTTGGAATATCATAAGCTAGTAGGTAGGTATGGTGGACTCTTTGGAATAACTTGGTTTAGGGATTTGGATGCATGAGTGGAACTCATACTTTGTTGTGGAGGCTAGCAAAAGACTGGGAGCGACAAACTAAGAGAGCAATAATGGCCATAATCATGCAGAGCGACAAAACATCATTGATCAAAGCATAAAGTGATACTACAAGTTGAAAACTAAAGAATCATACAGGCTATGGTGACTTGAGATAGTCATAACATGGTGTGAGCATGCGCCAAGTCAACCCAAATAAAGCATCAAAGGAGAATACCACTATACTATGCTTTAATATGCTAAAACAACACATGATTCATCCAAGGCACATTAAGCAATCTCAATTGTTTATAACAAGTCATGCTACATCAAAGAATACTAAGCATAATGCCAAAACAATATCAAGCATGGCATGACAAAGCATAGGCCACAGTCAAAAACAAGCTCTCTTTATCACTTAAGCATGAGCTTTCCTACTCTTTTCCAAACCAAACCAAACCAAACTATTTGAACACCAATATATGAAAGAGGAGGTCCAACCAATTTATTCAGAAAACTAAGCAAACCACGCAAACTAAAAACCAAAATGAAAAATGAAAAAGAAGACGCTCCAAGAACAACACAACTGTGCATGAAACAAATAAACATGAAGTGGTTGGAAGAAACCTGAGATTTTTATTGATGAAGAAGGGGATGCATTGGGCATCCCCAAGCTTTGACGCTTATACTTCTTGGATATTTCTTGGGGTGACACGCGTGGCATCCCCAAGCTTGAGCTTTAGTCCATCCTTCATCTCATTACTCATTCCTTCCATACACCTGAAATTTTTTCCTTCATACAAAACTTCACACAATCTCATTAGCAACATTAGTGCACTTAAGATAAATAAGTCTTAAGTTTCAGTTCTAACACCAAATAAACTTCCATTAGAACACTAGCTACTGTAGAACTTCCCTCAACAATCTCAATTTCCCAAAAGAACTCAAGAAGGAACTAACAAGAAGAAAATGCAGAAAATGGCAGAAATCTATCAAAACAGACAACAGGTAAAGACGAATTTTTTCTAAGACCTTATGTTGCTCAAATAAAACAGTATTGAACTAACGAAAGTTAGATAAAAACCTGGGGCACAAGCACAAAAAATTACAGCTCAATCCAACATACAGAGCTCTCTCACGAATTTTTACGGTGAAGCACAGAAATCTGTTTCGGGACAACAACTTTCCCAATCATTACTTCTCTCTCATTAGAGGTTACTCTTGGCACAAAAAGCAAATAAAAAAAGGATAAGGAGCGGTTATTACTAAAAGTAATAACTTCCAAGACTCATCTAAAACTTTTGGGTTATCTCCTAATAAGTACTTTTCTTTAATGCCTTTAAGTTAGGCATAAGCAAAAACTGAAATGGATAGAATAGAAGTAAACAGAGATAATCATAGTGAAACCATTATTTTGTTCAATGAAATCCTTTTGTTAACAAGTTTGATAAGGTCTTGTTACCAAAAAAATTCCATATGAGACAAAACTTTGTATTCCACTAATGATTATGTTACCTCAACCTTAATAGCAATGGTCCCAATCATAATAGTTTCAATTTTTTCTCTTGGTATGGGACAATATATTTCTCCAACTTGAATGCCTTCAACATGTTCAATTAAATTCAAACCATAAGTCCTTTCAATATTCTTGGGGAAATAGACAGTATGTTCCTTTTCATTGACATTGAAGATCACCTTTCCTTGATTACAATTAATAACAGCTCCTGCAGTATTAAGAAAAGGTCTCCCAAGAATAATAGACATATTATCATCTTCAGGCATAAAAGTTTGAGAGGATGCTCTCATAAGAAATAAGAGTTGAAGTAAAAGAGAGCATCCAGAAGCAAATTCAAAACACATTTAAGTCTAACCCACTTCCTATGCATAGGAATCGTGTATGCAAATAAATTCACAAAGAATAAAGTGACAAGCATAAGAAGATAAAACAAGAGTAACTTCAAAACTTTCAGCACATAGAGAGGTGTTTCAATACCATTAAAACTTCTACAACCATATTTTCCTCTCTCATAATAATTTTCAGTAGCCTCATGAATAAACTCAACAATATAACTATCACATAAAGCATGCTTTTCATGATCTACAAGCACTAGAGCTTTATCATAAACATCTTCAAAAGAATCCTCAGGAACATAACATTCATCCTTCTTTAGTAAGCATGGGGGATAATCAAATAATGTAAGGGATAAAGAGTTACTCTCATTAGAAGGTAGGCATGGGTAGCTAATCCATTCTTCCTCCTTTTTTTCACCACTCTCCTCCTCTTTTTCATCTAATGAGATTTTAGGTTCATCAATTTCTTCTTCCATAGGATCCTGCAAGGCATTAGTCTCTTCCATTGGTGGAGAGAATCTATTAAAATATTCAAGAATATTGCCATTCTCATCCTTGTAATTATCAAAGGAAAACTTAAGTATACCATAAAACTCATACTTATAAGGTGAATCATCAATATTTTCAAGCAAACTAGCAAGTTCAAAAGCACCCTTCCAAGCAATACATTCTTCAATTTGTTCCGCATCATAAAAGTCATAAATTCCTCTAGCATAGGAAGATATGGTATCATTATCATTATACTCACATTGAAAAGGGAGGTGTTTATACCTCTTTCTGCAACGAGATTCATCACAACAATAAGTAACATTATAAGTAGAGCACACATTTCTAGCAATGGTATACAATCTATCAATTTGTTCCCATAAGTGTTTCCCTTTTTGTGACAAGCGGTGTTCCTTATAATAATATTTTTGATGTTCCGTGAACCCACCTTGCCAATAAGCTTCAGTTTCAAAGAAATCAACCATTGACAACAAGCATGATAAGGCAAGACAATAACAGACCAACGAAAATAACAACTAGAGTAGGAACAATTTTTTTGTATTTTTGATAAAGAAACAAGCAAACAAGGAGAAAGATAAACTTAGCTTCAACAATAGTGAATCCAAGTGAACTTGATAAATAAAGCTATGCTCCCCGGCAATGGCGCTAGAAAATATTCTTGATGACCCACAAGTATAGGGGGTGTATCGCAGTATTTTCGAGGCAAGTGAAACCCAATTTATTGATTTGACACAAGGGGAGCCAAAGAATATTTATCAGCCTTAACAACTGAGTTGTCAATTCAGCTGCACCTGGAAACAATCTTGCTCACAGCAGTTTATCAGTAGCAACAATTTTGTAGTAGGAATAGTAAAGTAACAGCAGTAGCAAAGCAAAGACAGTAGTAACAAAAGTAGTAAGCAATGGGATTCGAGTGCGGTAGGCATAGGGATGGATGGACGGGCGTTGCATGGACAAGACAATTCACATAGCAATCAGAACATAGGGAAATTGCAGATAAATAAGATAAAGCACCCAAGTACTAGACAATCCTAGGCATGTGTTCCATATATAGTCATACGTGCTCGCAATGAGAACTTGCACAATATCTTTTGTCCTGCCAGCCTGTTTGCAGCGGGGCCTCTAGGGAACTACTGGCAATTAAGGTGCTCCTTTTAATAGAGCACCGAAGCAAAGCATTAACACTCCGTGAATACATGTGATCCTCACATCAAAGCCATTCCCTTCCGGTTATCCCGATTTCTGTCACTTCGGGGCCATAGGTTCCGGACAACAACGTGTGTATACAACTTGTAGATAAGACCAGAAACAATACTATCATAATGAATCAATAATAAGTTCAGATCTGAAATCATGGCACTCGGGCCCTAGTGACAAGCATTAAGCACAACAAGTTGCAACAAATTCATAAAGCAATAATAAAAGATACTAGGCACCATGCCCTAACAATCTGATGCCATTACATGAATGATCTCATCCAATCCCTACCATCCCCATAGCCTACCGCAGGGGATTACTCACTCATAGATGGAGGAAACATGGATGATCGATGGAGATGATGGTGAAGATCGATGGAGATGGCTCCGGGGGCACTTCCCCGTCCCGGCAGGGTGCCGGAACAGAGACTTTCTGTCCCCCGAATCTCCCCTTCGGTGGTGGCGGCGCAACGGAACTTTTCGTGGAAAAACATCGAACCCCCCGAGGTTTTTAGGTCAGAAGGCTTCTTATAGGCGAAGAGGGAGACCGAGGGGGTGCTTGGGGCCACCACACCATGCCCTGGCGCGGCTAGGTCCAGCCCACGCCTGGGGGGTGTGGCCAGCCCCTGGCCCTCCTCTGTCTCGTATTCTGGCTCCTGGAGTCTTCTGGAAAAATAGGCACTTTGGCCTTTGTCCCTTCCAATTCCGAGAATATTCATTTTCTGACTTTCTTGGAACCAAAAACAGCAGAAAACAGGCAGCTGGCACTGTGGCTCTTGTTAATAGGTTAGTCTAAGAAATCATATGAAAAGTACTCCAAAGTGTGGACAAACACAAGAAAGGAGATAAAACCAAGGATGGAGCATCAAAAATTATAGATACATTTGTAATGTATCACCATGGGTGGAAGGAAAGGTTAGAGATAGCCTACTTAGGACATTGTCCATGTAAGGTGGTCTAATATTTTTGAAAAATGGGGTGGTAGCATTCTAAAAGTGACATTTGGTGGTTGGTTCACAAAACGCCTCGTTTTTTCGCTTGAAAAAATAGATTTTCTGTGCGACGAAAAGAAAAACTTCCTCCTGAAACATTGTTCGCCATCCCAAGATGCACACGCGTGCACAATACGAGCACATTATGACAAACTATGCCCTGATTCTACCCATAACACTCGTCGTTTGGCCCGAAAGCCATGAAACCTCGAACTTGATAGTTTATTTCTGAGAAGGTTTTTTCGAGACGCAACAAATTTACCAAGTTTGATATTATTCCTTGCAACTATGTCACATAAAATGACGCCACACAAAGGATTCACATAGTTCGGACCGTTTTTGAATTTTTTATGCCCGTTTCAAACAATGGTCAAAACGGAGGGCATGTAGGTTCTTAGCTAGGGGCCAAGCCTCGCTAAACTTGCATTGGATCTCTGAAGAAACAACATATTACGAGTCAAAAAATGATTTTTTCAAAAAATCATGGGCATCAGATAATGGACTTGTAGTTCAAATCAGACCCACTTCCTACAGATTCGGCAGGAATTTGTCTTTTTTGCCATGGGTGGAAGGAATGGTTAGAGATAGCCTAGTTGGGACATTGTCCATATAAGGTGGTCTACTATTTTTTTTAAATGGGGTGATAGTATGCTAAAACTTTAATTTGGTGATTGCCTCACAAAACGCCTCGTTTTTTTCGCTCGGAAAATGGAAAATGGATTTTCTGTGCGATAAAAAGAAAAACTTCCTTCTACAACATTGTTCGCTATCCCAATATGCACACGCGTGCACAATACGAGCATATTATGACAAACTATGCCCTGATTCTACCCATAACACTCGTCGTTTGGCCCGAAAGCCATGAAACCTCGAACATGATAGGTCATTTCTGAGAAGGTTTTTCGAGACACAATAAATTTACCAAGTTTGATATTTTTTCTTCCAACTATGTCACATAAAACGACGCCACGCGAAGGATTCACATAGTTTGGACCGTTTTTGAATTTTTATGCCTGTTTCAAACAATGTTCAAAATGGCGTGCATGAAGGTTCTTAGCTAGGGGCCGAGCCTCGCTAAACTTGCATTGGATCTCTGAAGAAACAATATATTGCAAGTCGAAAAATGATTCTTGCAAAAAAATCATGGGCATCAGATAATGGACCTATAGTTCAAATCAGACCCACTCCCTACCGATTCGGCAGGAATTTGTCTTTTTCGCCATGGGTGGAAGGTTAGAGATAGCCTAGTTGGGACATTGTCCATGTAAGGTGGTCTACTATTTTTGAAAAATGGGGTGGTAGCATTCTGAAACTGTCATTTGGTGGTTGCTTCACAAAACGCATAGTTTTTAACACTCGGAAAATAAAAAATAGCATGAGCCAATCAGAATAAAGAATGAGAGTACCGATGGATTACCCCACCAAAGTTCATCTCAGCCGTCTATACAACACCTGAAATGTCATCCCACTCCTCCTTGTCCCCCTTTCTTTCTACGTGAAATGACAGAAATGCCCTAGGTTTTCTATGGACTCCGCCACAGAAGTGATCATGGGTAATTTCATCCTATCCCCTCAAAGACAGAATGCGTTCGAGAGGGACTAACTCCCAAACCCTAATCCCCTCGCTCCTCTTCGCAGCCCCCACCGCCACTTCTTCCTCTCTCTCTCTCTCGCTCGACAGCTGCTCTTCACCGCAACCCTAATCCCCATCGTGAGTTCGCGACCCACCTCTCCTCACCACACCACTCACCATTCAATCCCGGCCCAGCCCTTCCCCACCTCTCCTCTCTCTCGATCTGGGAGAAGAGAGGCCAGTTCCTCTAGATGCGCCGCCGCCTCCCCTCCCTAGCTCCATCAGTCCCACAAGCAGAAGGTCTTCCACTTCCACATCGCCGACCACGCAGGCGTCGCCAATGAGGGCTCACCACTGACGGCCGTGTCCATATCGAACGGCGGCGGTAGATCGTCGTTGTCGCTGCTGCTGCTAGATCCTGTCGCCCATGACCTCCCTACCACCCTGTTCGCGCCGGCCTCCTCGCCTCTGGATCGGTGATGACTAGAGCGGCTTACTGTAGATCGATGGGCGTATCTCTGCCACTCCCTTCTCGGACAAGCCTGCTCGTATAGAAGCATGTTCTTTTCTTTCTCGCTCACTTATCCTCTGTTTGTAGGATGCCTGCGTTGCATCACCTGATGTAGGATGCAGGGCCAGGAGGGGACGATGGCGCAAGGAACTAACTGCATTGGATCTCTGAACCTGTAATGGCGACCACCACTTCTGGTAAGTAATCACTCAATCGGCACTAGGCATCTTTCTTTGATTGCTGTAATCATCCCTACCTCCGTCAAGTTTTTTCCAGCAATTAGTCCATGTCCAGAAAAATTGTATCAATTGGCACTAGGCATCTCTCCTCCTGAATAGATGTACAACCATGTCTCTGTGTTGTTTAAAGATCACTGTGTCTAGGTTGGTTTATTTCTAGTTTATTCTTGTTAAGGGTAGAAAATCCGCGTCATAGTTTATATATAGATGCATATCAGGCTATATATATAATAGTTCAGATCTGTATATGTGTATCAAGCAAGCTATTTTTTAGCAACAAAGGATAACTGTATGATGCAAATAAGAAAGTACATGCAGCGAACCAAATAGGGTGTTAAACTTATACTTTGTACTAGTTTAGATCTTCAATTGTGTTTTGTACATTGTCATTATTTTTTGTCTATGGCAGCTGGAATTTCACAAGATATAATTAGTGAATTTTTTGATCCCTTTTGTTTTGTTCTCAACAGTAACGACATGAAAAGGCAAGCTTTGAGAACTTGGGGGATTTCCACTAAGAGCAGTGTCAGTAATAAAGATGAATCATGTGCTTGGTTAGATCAAAAACTGACTGGCGCGGTCTTGTAGCTATATGATGGGTAGGTCAACATTGTAGCATGAATCCTGGTTGTTACATCCCAAAGTTTTAGGGTGTTGACCCTTATATTTTGCTAGAGTTGTTCTGTGCAAAATTAATAAGTTAGTAGTGTTGCCATTCAGCTCTAAATTTATCTATGCATCACATTTGTTGTGTCTACTTAGTGTTCATGGGGGAATAAATTATGTTGCTGCTTGTTATGTTTTCTTTAAGTTGATCATATCTTTGACCTTTTATGCCTTGGAGTTTCAGTTGATTACATCAGGCCGTGCAAGCAAGAAGATGGCATGGTTATTGCGCTGCTCTCCCCCAACACATGCTTGGTGTGCAGCTCAAGACCGTCTTCAATGACTTTCAGAGAGCGTTCAACATCCACCGCAAGATCTACATCATCCTCTCTAGCTTGTCTACCGATGCCTGGAAACTGTGAGTCAACTGCCACTTCGATCCCTCCTCTCTTGTTAGCATGTTAGTGCTGTGACAACTCGGTATGCATTCTTGTAGATACCTGGTTGATGCACTGGTTGCTTTTACTAAGTTCGACGCACTGCATCCTTTTATACAATCATGCTACGATACCTGTGCACCATTCACTGCCTTCTCTCTTCTGCACATTCTGTACCTAGTGCATTAAAGAAACTAAATCAAGAAAATTTAGATTCTATAATAATCTATACCTTCCAAATTGCTTGTTCTTCATAGTAATAATCTATACCTAGTTTTCTCATGTGTACTTGATCAGATTATGTCTGCATTGGTCTTTCTCAAACATATATGGGCCTTATGCTTGATGCATGTATCATGTGTTTCCTATGGATATGCCTGCATTCATTAAGTTTGTTTTGCACATGCTATGGCCTCTAACTTATGTTATAACGTAAGCACAATTTCGTATCGCCTTCTGTCAATATATCCATTGATTTGAACTCAGTCCTTATTTTTTTTGGATGGATGTGCTATTTTTCAGGTCGTTGGTTCCAAGGCTGAATAAGTTAGACAAAGCGTGAAGAAGTTCTGAAACATCAAAAAATAGCTAGCTTGTATACTTCTTGAACGTTTTATTGTATTTCGGTAGCTCCACCTGATGTGAACCGTGTGTGATTGTAATGTTCGGATGTTATCTGAATTATTAGTTGTGAATGTGACATGTTTTAATCAAATTAATTACGCGTATTTTGTTGGTCTTGGTTAAATTATTAGCTGTTTAATTACTGTGAAAACATGAGAAAATAGACACAAATTACTGGGACCTTATGAATTGTGTGAATTGACAACTGTGACCCATCTTACTGGTGGGACCATCGCAAAATAAGAAGGCTGAAAGTAAGAATCTGTCCATATAAAGGCCAATGCAAAGAAAATGAAAATGCCAGAATGTTGGGCTTGACCCATGTAGCTGACTAGATTCGACATGAAAAACAATCCAGAATAGTATGAAAATAATCCATAATAGTTGGGCTGAGCCCATGTGGAACCCAGAAATGGACTGGATGATTTTGATCTAAGACGATTTAATTTCGTCACTATTTTGCCACGTAGGATCGGCCACGTAGGATCTGACTTGGCCAGGCTAGATCGCCCATGAAGATGTTGGATTGTCATAGACGTTATCACGATCCAATATCGTCATAGACGGTTATGATGATTGTAACAAAAAACATCGTTATAGTTCGTTTACAACGCTCAGCTTTCGACGATCTCAAAATCGTCATAGAATCGTCATAAACAGACTACTATGACGATTATGTGATGAAAATGGAGGGTCATATATAGCTAGATTCCTTGTAGTGATATTATAGTTCATCACGAAGCTCTTATAGCTAGGTGGCAGAGATTAGAGAACACGATGTATGCCTAAGTCAATGGGAATCGTTATTCCCAAGGACACAAGCTTATCGGTGTACCCAGACATTTTGAGTACGTGCTCACTAACGGAGCTGTTCTCATCCATCATGCAACTAAAGAACTTTTCAGAAGCATTATAACTCTCTACGGCAGCATGGGTATCAAAAATCATTTTCAATTCTCCCATGGTAGCAAGGGCATTGCCATTTTCGAAACGCTTTCGAAGTTTTGGCTCTAGCCCATATAGTATGCTGCAATGAACTAAGTTGTGGTCCTCCTGACGAGTTATATAGACATCATTTTCCTCGCCAGGGGCATCAGGAGCTGGTGGGGGGCCTAGCGGTGCCTCTAGCACATATTGCTTTTGTGCAGCAGTGAGGAGAATCCTCAAATTCATAGCCCAGTTGGTGAAGTTGCTACCATTCGCAGCAAGTTTCTCTTTCTCCATGAACACATTGAAATTAAAAGCAGGTGTGGCCATCTACAACAGAATTTGTAAAGTTTATTTAGAATAAGTTTATGATAGAGTGAGTTCAACTAATCCAAATTACTAATGAACTCCCACTCAAAAACGACATCCCTCGTGTCTTTTTGGTGATTACATGAACCAAATCCACTACACCAAGTCCGATCATCACGTGAGTCGGTGTAGCTTCAAAGGCGAGCATCTATATGGGCACCATATCAACTATATGACGCATGCTTAACCTTTCGATCCGTGTTCCGAGGCCATGTCTGTACATGTTAGGCTTGCCAAGTAAGAACCTTAGTATTCGCATGTGTAAAACTGTCTTACACCTGTTATATGAAAGCGTAGAGTCGAGTACACCCGATCATCATGTGATGTCTCGAAACACGATCCACAGAACGGTGCATACTTAAGGAAGAACACATTTTATCTTGATATCTAAATGAGGGATCATCTTACAATGCTACAAAAAGCGCCAAACTAGCAGTATAAGATGCTAACATCTAATGTGTAAAGTGAGATGATATGGTCCATGCATTTGATCTCTATCATTTGCATCGTGGTATGATCTCTATCATTCCTTTGTGTGTAAGGCCAAGGTCTATGGAACTTACACGTTGAGTGTGTTGTAAGAGTATCTATCATACATCTAATTACAACAATACCATATCAAGACACTAGCCCAACAACGATCTAAACTAGACGCCTCTAATTTATCAATTGCAAGTTTTATGTGGCTTAGAGCTTTCGGAGATAGAACCGGTCTTACCTACGAACATGAACCACAATGAGGATAACCAAGTTATTAGAAACTCGTTGTAAATCAGATATTGACTATAGTAGGAGGGACAGACACCCGTCAGCCACTTATGCAAAACAAGTTGCATGTCAGTCGTGGAACCGGTCTCATGTACGATGACATGTAAGGTTGGTCCGGGCCGCTTCATCCCACTATGCCACCAATATCCAAAATACATAGAAGATGCAATAACATGATCATCATCGCCCACATATAAACATATGTGTACTACCCGTGCAAAGCACCTACGCATAGATCAGGCTCTGATACCACTGTTGGGTCCGCAACATAGAAAATAAAAAATTTCCTACGATGAGAACTATATGCCAAGATCTATCTACTAGATAAAGAGCAACGGGTGGGCATACATCCATCGAGAACTTACCCTCGAAGACAATGAGTTTTGTTAACGAGTTGGAACTCGTGGTTGATGTAGTCGTACACTTGCCGATCTCAAGATCGTGTGGAAGTCCGAGCGCCGCAAATCAGCAGCGCATCCGTCCTCGCACAAACGTTCAAGCCACCGGACAACCTCCACCTCCTCGCTCCAGCGATGCAGTGGAAGCAACAACTCCTTCCAGATGAAATGCCACCAGAAACATGTATCTCGCTAATCCGAGACCATGGGGGAATAATTCTAGAGGGGGAGAGAGATCCTTCACGAGGAGGTGTGAGGAAGAAGGAGGAAGAGGGCGGCCTTTTATAGGAGGAGGGGGGTGCCCCTCCCCATGCTGGCGCCTCATGGGGGTGACCCCTCACCTCCCCCATTCATGTGGTGGTAACTCCTCCACATTAAAATGCCTCTTCACATTCCCTTTTAAAGTCTCCACTTTAAATGTATTAAAATTCTCCAAGTTTAGTGCTCTCTCATTTAATAAAACTCGTTTATTAAATTTATTCAGAATTTTGTTAATTACTTTAATTAAAAAACATTCACATAAAACCCCTTCCAACATTTCAATATCACATGCATAACCAGTTTCTGCAATTTCACCTGAAATAATTCCGGTTTCTATCGAAACAATTCCTGCGCTTTGCAATCCTTTCGTCTGAAACATATGTGCTCCAAAATGGTGTCCGGTAAACCTTAAGTGTGTCACCCTATGGTTCGCGAATAATGCAGACATGATTGAGACTCCTCTCAGATCAATAATCAGAAGCGGGACCTGGAGATCCATACTGACTCCTGCATATTCAACAATGACTTCTGTGATCGTGAGAACCTTTAACGCTAGTAACTTAATCCCTTTGTCTCATGATATAATACATGTCCGAGATTCAATCATCGGTATCCAAATACCTAGTTTGATCTCGTTACCGACATGCACTCTTTTCTCGTTCCAGTGATATAACATTCTAGTGATCACATCACTTGCTTGCAAGCTATCTTAATGTGATATCACCGAGAGGGCCTAGAGTATATCTATCTGTCATCGGGATTGACAAATTCCACTCTTGATCCATGAGCCTCAACATAACACCTTCGTAGCACTGAACCCATCTTTATAGTCACCCTGTTACGGTGTGACGTTTGGTGTTATCAAGACACTCTTCTGGTGTTAGCAATTAACATGATCTCATGGTCTAAGGATAAAGATTACTTCGTATGATGTTATAGCAATATAAACATAATGACATGGTCGTAATGCTATACTTCGGATGAATGTTCATCACATCATTTCACAAATGTTGTGACCTTGGTATTAACAACATCCAATGTCCATGATCAGGAAACCTTGATCATCTTGTTAATCAACAAGCTAGTCTATAAGAGAGGCATAACTAGGAACCTTTTTGTTTATTAAACACACATGTATTGACGTTTCCGATATACAATTATAGCATGCAAAATAAACATCTATCATATACGAGGAATACATAATAACAATTTTATTATTGCCTCTCAGGGCATATTTCCTTCAAAAGGTTGCACACTAATCTCTGATTTGTGCTCTGTTTTTTATTTTACCATAGACCAGTGCCCAGCCCTGGCGGAGGAAATCCCTAGAGTATGTGTACTAGCTTTGCACAAGCTATGTAGATGGCATATCACCAAGAAATACAAACTTCCCTTGAGAAGGATGTACAAGATATTTCCCCACTTCAAGCTAGAGTTTAGAGCAAAAATTAACTGGCCACTCATGCCGACAAAGTTTGAAGCATCCTGGAACCAACTTGTTTACAAGTACAAGCTACAAAGAAGCAAAATGATGCTACAGATGTGAGAGGATAGCAAAGACTGGATTTCAGCATATTTGAAGAATGTGTTCTATGCCCGCATGACATCGACACAGCAAAACAAAATCATGAACACTATCTTGAAGAGAGGATTTGTGACCGAGCGACATAATTTGCACCTCTTCATGGATCAGGTCAATGACTATATTCAAGATCGGTGAATGAAGGAGCATGCACAAACAATGGTGTTGCTAGTATGCTGTATATCTTATAACATCAAAGAAAGAACATTGTATCTTGCTTACCTAAAAAATAAATTTTGCAGGGCTGTGAGAACACCAGAACTTTCTATGGCTTCGAGAAACAGTTAAGCAAGGTGTACACGAAGGCTGTGTTCAGCAAGTTCAGGACACGACTAAAGAATAACACCCTCTCAATGTATGGGAATCACCTAAACGTTATCCGAACTATCTGGTGCAGTACAAAAACCTGCTGAAGGTATTTGCATGGTCACAACATCAATTCAAGGTGATAGCTGACAAAGAGGAAGGAAAATATGAATGTGAATTCATGCTATGGGAACATATAGGTAAAAGAAAAAACGAACAACCTTCTCATCAATACTTCCCAAAAAAATTGTTATTAAGTTTTCTGTAGTTGCTTGACAGAACAAATAACAAAATAAATTGGATTTCTGGAGGGCTATTCTTTCTTCATATCATAGCCTTGCTAGAGCACCTGAGAGTCGACCGATTACCAACGAAATACATCCTAAACGATACAGCAAAGAGGCCCACAACAAAGCTACGTTTGATATGACAGATTACATGACACTTGCATCTGACGGTTGCTCTATGGTGTTCAAACACAATGAAAACCTTCAGTTGGCTTACAAACTTGTGAGGATTTCAGTAAAGTCTGATGAACAACTAGTAGTAGCAAACACGGGATGATTGACCTCATTGAGTGGGTAGAAGCAATCGGCTCGTCAACTACAGGTGATCAAGAAACAACACAAGACCCTGATGTTACACGGTTAGAGCCCGATCTAGCGCATATTAATGGGGAGTACATATATACAAAGGAACATGGTGAATCTCAGCCGTCACTAAGGGTTATTCTCCCTTCATTAATCTCAAAAACCAAAGGTAGCAGCACACAACAAAAAGACACTACCAATGACAAATATAAGAAAGGCTGTGCCATCGACAACCAAAAGAAATGGAGTGGCCAGAAAATTAAGAATGATGTTCAGAAATCAGATCCTAAGAAACCTATAGGTAAGGAGTATGTGGAGGAAGAGACTGATGAAGAAGGGGAGCCACTAGGCTTCAGGACGTGCAGTACATGCAATATGAAGGTAGGGCACACAGCACGAAGGTGTCCACAACGGAAAAAAGGCAATTTAAATCATGCTAAACCAAAAACTATTAGAAGGAAGTTTTGCAAGATGTGTAGGACAATGGCTGGGCAAAACTCCACGACATGTCCACTGCTGCAGCTTGCATTGTCAATAGTGGAAAAGAAAAAGGCAAGACAAAGTAACAAGAAAAGTAACACGAGAAAGGGGAAGATAAAAGTTGAAAGTGATGAAGATGAAGAGGAGGATGAAGACGAATACAAGGAGGAAGACGATGACGATGATGGACATGAGGAAGGAAACTCAGAAAAGGAGGAAGACGACAATGATGAAGAATGTGAGGATCACGAAAAAGATGAAGAGGAATAACAAATACATGATGGGGAGGAAGAAACACCACCACCCCTGCCACCACTTTGTAATCCCAAGAAGAAGAACCCCAAGACGTCCACACCAGTAATACAGATTAGGAGGAGCAACAGATTGAAATGATTGAGTGATTTGCACATGTAAATATTTAGTTTTCCATATGTTGATGAAACAAATAATGAAAAAAATTACATGCTACAATTCTATTATATAGTGATCACAATACATTCAGATTTCTGGTAATGTTGAATGTGCTACTTGGGATTTGGAAATTTCTTACATATTACAAAGCGTGCATTCTAACAAACAAAGTTCAACATGAAGAAGGGAGTCCGTGAACCCAAATTCACAAAAATAAGTCCAACCACAACAACTCGGAAAGTTCAGCCATAATTGGTAGGTAAGTACAGCCACAACAACAAGGGCAATATAGGTGTCCGTGCGACTTCAATACAGTGACTGTACTGATATAAGTATACTCTATCACACAAAATATAGTACAAAACCCATCTGTAGTATTGCATCAGGAGGCAATATTTCTTTGATTTGTAAGATAAAATACATGAGTAACTAGAAAAGTTCAGGACGCGTTACACGGAAAGTACAACTAGCAAGGACAACAAAGTTCATCATACAGATCGAATGAAAAAAGGACCATAGAAACAAACATATATTAATTATTCATTGTAAAAATCACGGTGAACATAACACGATACAAAATAAAAATATAAAAGTAAAAATATTGCATAACTAGATCATGGGGATCTAAATAACTAAAAAGAACATTATTTCAATGAACCTAAAAAACAAAATAAAGTACTATGCCTTCTTGTCCAATCCCTGCACCGCCTCCTCTCAGAATGCTTGTAAAGAGAAAAGTAGCCCTTCACGTACAAATCCAACCTCATGTACACCTCATATGTTGCATATGCATCCCTAGCAGCATATTCCAAATGTTTAGGCGAGATGGTTGAGGATCATCCCACATAGGATGCTCCCTATTTCCAAAACCATCCTTCATATTCAAGTTAAGGATCTATAATTGCACCAACAACCTCCTTCAGCCCTTGCATGCGCTTCCTCTTGTCAGGATCTCTCCAAACTAACTGGATGTTCTTCATATTATGAATATATAGATCTTCTCAACTAAGTACATTCTCGTCTTCAATGGTGGCGAATCTAGCAAAATATACCTCCATCCATACAGAAACACACAGAGCATCTCACACTTCACGTGGGTGTGGAAAATGTGGTACGCCAACACCTCAGAGCCAACACAAAGCTGAATCATGGCGGCTCTCCTGGGATTGAAGTAGGATCCTATGGTGTACTCGACGTCGACACCCACTATCTTCCTTTCAGAAGAAGCAAGGATATCTTCAACCTTCTCAATCGACCACTCAACACTTGTGAACATGTTGGTGTACATAACATTGATGGTGGTGATGCCATGGAATTCGATAGTGGATTCGTCAGAGAAAGGAGGAAAAACCATTGGAGGATTTTGAAAAAACAATGGATGACTATTGTGTGGCTACCGAATGGAGGCAATGGATTTATAGACAGATGCAAAACCGAATGGTAGAAAACAAAATGTAAAAATTTGTGGACATGATAGGAAACTCCAACGGATAGATAACCACCAAATAAAGATGTGGCATTATCTACAGCCAATCAGCCCCTACATGTGTGACTAATCAGCCCCTTCAAAAAAACAACTAAATAGGAAATCTCAATGGCTAGAAAAGCATGCATAATCTCCAACTAATCACCACCTAAAAATGGACTTCCAACTAAACTAGTAATCAGATTGTAAAACCAAGAAAATCCAAGACCTACAAGCAAGTGCCAGATGCGCGTGATCGTTTCAAAAATTAAAAGAGCAGCCTGGACAACTAAAAATTGAAAACGAAAAAAATGAAGAGGACAGTACAGGACGACAAACCTAGAAATTTCAACCTTGACCTGGTCGTAAGTTCAGATAAAGCACAAGTGAAAAAAGACATATATTTATAGTAGTTCAACCAGCGAGCTTAAGAAAACTTTTAGGCTGATAAAGTAAGTACACGAGAGAATCAACTATATTATTGAAATAGAGTTTCCACCTACAAGAATTCAATCTAAAACTATGTCCGCAATATTTATATTTCAAATAGAATGTCATAATAACAATTATACAATGAATTCCATCTACTTCTACCGCATTAACATCCTATGCTCATGTTCTGTTTCTTTGCTCAGTATAGAAGTCGGAGCAAGCATCTGAACCTCCTCAGGAAGGTCTTTGACACGTATAGTATTTTACTTATGAAATATAATATTGTACAGGTGCTCAGCCTTCCAGTCCATACAATGAGGCTGCAAAAACAACTTTTCAAAAGGGATTAGACAAAAACATAGAAAATGTAGAAAAGCAAGCACAAAAATACAGCTAGTTTTTTACATGACATACATACTGATCAGAGATATGCTCCACAAATTTTTCATCACCATTGTATGTCCTAGCATACTATAGGGTGTAATAGCCGCATTTATTAAAGCCTTGCTTAGCATGATCATCAAGGTAAACATGCTTTTTTGCCTGCAAATGTAATTCAGATGGTCACTTTTCGTGTAAGCCTCTTTGTCATAAGCTCTTTCCATGACTTTGACAAACCTAGTAGCCTGCGACGAATGAAAATAATGAAGGAAAAGTAAGGTGAATAAAATAGCAGATTCACAATTCAGGAAATAAAATAAGAAATGGTACACACAAAAAAGAAAAAATATATACCAACTCACAGTCTCAACTAGATAATCTCCATGGAAGGCACTCCTAGTAAGGAAATCATCCTTCTTTCCTCTCTCCAGCTTTGTCCGTGGATATGGATCTACCACATGAATATTGCCCCTATACTTGTTGAACACATATAGACAGTAATGGAGACATTTTGAACTAGGCATTCTTTTGCAAGAAGAAATCAATATCTATTCAATAGTTGAAAATAAATTATTCAATATAACATTGGACTATAAAACTCAAAAGCAAAACAATGTTTATTACAAAAAGACTAAAAATAAAAGGGAGTTATCATACCAAATTAGCTTTCAGCAATTTTTTTGGCTTGGTCACAAAATGTTTAAACTACGTCATTGCCTGATCAAGATTGAAGTTCTTACTCGACGCCATATCATCCATTTCAAGAACATGCTACAAATGGTGGAGTGAAAATTAGATGGAACTGTCAGCAAATAGCGGTACAACCACATGTGCATAGTAAGTTCAACACAATAATTAAGAAGTGTTCAGGGATGCAGTCACAGAAAAGAAAAGAAAAAGGAGAAGGCTAAAAATAATTACCATAAGGAAGTATGGGCTCAGTAGGACACGAGATCCGGACACAAAAGCATGGTTCATCCTGGGTTCAATCTTCCACTGATTTACAATGAAACCAAACATCTCTCCTTCAAACTCACCCAGGTCACCAAATGCATTTGTCAACTCTTTCCCTGTAATGACCGTATCAACCGCCTCGCCATATTTGTCTATCGCGTGCAAGAATCTACTGAATGTTACACTAGATTATATAGGAAATGAAGTATAAATGATAATCAGATTTATCATAATAGAGAATGAAAAAACATATGTAATATATTAGATAAAAGTACTAAAAACTAACTGAAGGAGAGAAACTTCAGAAGACTCACTCTTCATATTTCTCGGCATACTTGCTGAGCATGAATTCCCTCAGAATCCTTGCACTATGGAGGTGCATAAATTTACGAGGCGGTTTGAGCGGCTAGACATGTCTGCTCGACTTTAATGGCCTTTTAGTTGTCATCCGGTTGGACACCATGTTCTGGGAATGCACAACAGGATCAACCTTCCTCTTTACACCAGCAAGTTTCTTTCCTGACCTTGTTTTTGGATCAACAAAGTCATCTATGTCGGTCGAAACAACAAAATTCATGATCTTATCAAAATCGTCATCTTTGGGATCCAACTTGAACACACACAGCTTCTTCCTTGTAGGCGTATTGGCGAAAGATGCCTTGCCTTTACCACTCTGTATAGCAAAACATGAACTCATGATGCGACGGTCTTCCTTACTAGTGACAGTGAAAGCATCAAAATTTTGCTGATACATCTGGGTCTCGGACAACTAGAAACTCTTATCGGAAATATCCATCCAATCACCAGCGATAATGGATACAAGTTAATACAGTTAAGAAGACAATTATCAAATAAGGACATAGACAGTAAAGTTCAGGAACAACAAAATGAGAACTTCGGGGAACTTACTTGGGTGGTAGCCAAACAAGTTAACAAAATCAACTCTGAAAACACCGCACATCGCCCATTCGAAAAGCATAAACTTCTTCATGTTTGGGATATCCTCGTAAGTGAAAACAGTGTGTGCTTCCCTAGTCCATGGATCAGTGAACTATAACATGAACCACCCGCAATCACGCCTGCATGCCATTGAACAAAAATTTGAAAGTGGGTCTATTATCCCTTAAAAAGCATAAGGTCCAAGGACTCACTGAGGGAAAGTACAGGAGCTACAAAGTAAAAAGTTCAATAACTGTTACAACAAAAAGAAAAATCTAGGATAATACAAAAATCCTACTACGGTAAATAAAGAGATTTGACTCACCCATTTTTTTGTCGGGGGACATTCATATATTCAGTTGGAAAACCATCAATGCTAATTTTTGTAAGAGGATTATCAAAGTCGACGCTACCATTGGTCCGAAGTGTACATATGCTTTTCACCATTTTACGATAAATAGACCAACCAACATGATCCTGTGATGTGTATAGAGAATCCAAGTACTGGAAACATTCATCTTTCAAATTAAGGCAAATTGTGACCCAATGGCCAACTGCGCCCTTCCTCGTAGGAGGATCCAACGTTAGAAACATCACCTATCAGGAAAAATTAAAAATTGTCTATATATAAAAACAAAAACTAAAATATTCATCGCATACAGGAATGGACAACGCACATGTAGTAAAACTAAATGAACTTACAAGCTCATGCTTATCCATGTTACATTTAGCAAACCACCTCCTCCCACTTTTATCTATATAACCATTAAATAATTTAGCCTGTAGATGAATCATCACAAAAAAGGAAGCATCAACATTGCATGAATATATTTTAAAAGAAAGAATAGAAAAAACAGAACACAAAAAATAATATAAAACAACAAACAGAGCTTACATTGATATAATAAGGCACAACAAGCTTTCTGAGTCACGATACTTCTCACCCAGAAGGTAGATGTCAATCATCACTGTCTCAGAACCAAGACAACCAACATTTTCTAGCTGATACTCATGCAAACCAGGCATACTGAATGAATCAGAAATACGACCAACTATAGCACTAACAATATTGTTCTCAAACATGGGCAGTGAACTGCAAGTTTTGAAAAAAATGAACAAAATCAGAAAAAATAAGTAAAAATACAAGAAAAGAAAGCATGATAACATACCCTTTAGGGTGACTCATTCTAATGGCTATGACTGTATGGTAAAATCTTTCAATGGCTTCTGGTAGATTAACTCCATCTACTAGAATCGATGGATCTGATAGTTTCCAAAACAAAGACAGATAAACAAGAAAGTTCAAGAGAACAACAGAGAAAAGTACATGTAAGTTTACAAGCTAAGTTCAACCACACAATAGGAAAAAGTACAGTCTGCTGGAACAATAAGGCAGAGTGTTGGACACAACTAAATTCAAGGACATGATAGAGAAAATTTCAGGCGACTGATATAGAAAGTATAAAACACTTGTAAAAACCATTACGGGAAGTTCATGATGTGTAAAAAAGATAGCATTGCACTCAAGATGTCCGCTTAGCGAGTAGGAAAACCTAAGGCATTGAAACATCCACATAAAAGATGGATGCTTGTCTACACCAGAACACAATACATGAACTACATATAGATAACATCACATGTTTCATCACAAACAATACATACAAATGTAGTTTTTTACATTCCCACACCCCCATAGAGTTCAGAAACACATAACAAACAGACAAATATAAAAAGGATAAAAACAAAGATGGTCTTTATGTGTTCTTGTCTATATCTGTAGTAGAAGAGCTTGATGCAATAACCTCTTCACAAACAATCTCTTCAACAACATCTCCAGCAGAGGTTCCCATGGAACCTGCTTCTGCTTGCTTAACATGCTGCATTTCCATAGGAGGGAACAAGCTAGAAGATGGCACAAATCTGTCCCGATAAAATTTAGCTGCAGCAGCATTAGGAGCATCTTGTACAACTTCTTTGGCAGCAGCAGCAGGTGCTGCAATAACTTCGTGAGTTTCTTCAGCAGCAGCACTAGAACCAAGAGCACTTGCAATAGCTACTTCAGTAGCTGCAGGTCCTGGAACAACATTCACACCTATTTCAATAGTAACACCTGCAGCGGGAGAAACTTCAACACTTTTTTCATCTTCTACTTCAACTTGTTTAGGGCCCACACAACCTTAGCCATAATTGCATCTCTAGTATGCATATCACCAGCAACAGGATGAGAAGACGTGTCATCAAGAGCAGCATATTCAGCCACCTCGTCATGGTTAGCAGATTCGGTTCTCTCACTATCCTCAGGAGGACTGGCAGGATGAGACACATGCTTATTCTGAAATTTTCTGGAATGGCAGCAACTCCAACATCAGTATCCTACATTGTATAGGTTGAAAAATAAAAATGAGTGTACATGTCAGGGATGTTCAAGGAACCAAATGCTGACAGTTCAATAAGAAGAATGAAGACAGTTCAACTCACTACCTCCCTGGTTGGCACCTCATCAACGTGGCCTTAATAGCCAGCAACATCAGTAGTAGCAGAACCTTCAGCAGCAGCGGTAGCGGTAGTAGTGTCGGCAACATCTTTCTCATTCAACTCATGAATTAAATTTGAAGCTCATTGTTCATAAGGTTTGCACCGAGCATTCAACAATTTACTGACCAAACAAAGAGTACCTTGGGCATGAGAGATGGAGTTCCGAAGCATGTCAATACTAGCTCGCTCGACAGAGAGTTCATCCTTTGTAGCCGCCTCATTGAAAGCATGTTCAGGACCTAGAAGTCCCGAAATGTGGCTCAGTCGAACACTAGTACTTGGTAGCAAAAGAGAAACCTCAAAAGCATTCTTCAGAAGAGATTCAAGCTCTCCAAAGCTAGGAACACAAGAGTTGACAATGCTTCCTTCAACATCATGCCCAGCTGCACTGCTACTTCCTACTAGCAATCTCTTAGGAGAAGAAGGAACAACTACCACCAAAGATGCAGAACTCCTCTTCAATAGAGGAGACCTAAAACCATTAGGTTTTTGGATGTTTTCAAAGTACACAATTTCGCTGGGGTTCTTCCACTACACATAACTCAAAGGGGAAACCAAAGTAAAAGGGTAAATTAGCTCAACAATAGAAAATGAACGCATAAAAATGGTAAAAGAACATACAACAAAAATAATAAGAGTATGCTCACCGGAAGCTTGCGATAAATTCGGGTATGAGGGAGCTTATTCCTAGCTTTCACGAGGTCCAAGTCAAAAATCTTCATCAGATTGCTAGCATTCAAATAAAGGATACAAGGAGTTTGCTTATCAACAAGACTCAGCTTGTTTGAAATGAGATCAACATAGATAAGCAGAAAAGTTATCCCGCAGCCTGGAATAGCTTCCCAATCAGCTTTGGCATCCTACCAAGCAAAGATAGCTTTCTTCAGCTCATCATAAAGAAGCTAACAGAGGTCAACATGCTTTAACCTGGCTGCATCAAAATCTTTGACCATGTGGGCTGCCCTTGAAACCCTAACAGAATAACCTAGGAAAATTAACTTGTTGTAAGGAATGAGCCCAAAAACCTTCATAACGAGCTTATCCTTCTTTTCATCCACAACCTCATCACCACCACACTCATCCAACGGTCTTTGAAGAATAGCAAGAAGGTCTTTCGTCTCAATCTGCTTGCTCCTTTCAAAACCAAGTTCGGTCTTTAATTCAATCAAATCATTAAAATAATCAGTTTCATATGGCCTAGGTACTGTGCTATTACCACAAGGGAGCCCCCAAAGCATCTCTATGCTGTCAGGAGTTACCTGAAATTTCCTAAAACCATCACCAAGGTCAAGGTTCATGGTAATAGGGTCAACATTATACATCAATAAACCAGTCAACCGTCGGTTGATGTTCTCCCTGATTTTAAAATCCTTAAGATGGCCCATATCTCCCGCCTCAAGCTGAGCAAGGTGGCGGGGCTTCAGTAACTTCAGACACGAATACAACTCCCTGAGAGAGCACCTTGCCGTCGTATTGAACTTGTTCTCATCTTCCTTATTCACTTTCAACTTGTTTTCATCTTCCTTATTCCCTTTGACCCCCTTGTCTCCTCTCTTCCTCTTCTTAGACCTCCCTTCTTTCTTGGGATGCAAACGATGAAACAAGTATGAAATGTAAATTATAAGCAAGGAACTAGAGAACAAATAGATACAAAAATTATAGAGAGCATAGTTGTATGACTAGTAGGTAAAAACAAAAAAGGAAGTACAACTACATGAATCAGGGACGCATTGTTAATAGAACAATCTAATACAACTAAAAAAGGAAGCTATGCACTTTAAACTTGTTAATAAAAAAAGTAAGTTCAAGCATATCACCCAGGAAAATGTAAACAAATAATAAGTAGGGAATTACAACAAAAACACTACTGATAAGGAGGAAAGTACAACTAAATGATGCATATAAATATCATGAGGAAAGCTATGCTTCAGTAGCACATAGGGTTAGCTAGGGGAAAATACAACTGCAAGGGTACAAAAAGTCCAGGAGTGCTGTACAAGAAAGTTCATACATAATCTATGGGAGTCCTTGATCATTAAAAAAATAGGTAAGTACAACTACAACAATCATGGCATTTTAGCCACTATATCCAGAAAAGTGCAAGATAAAACAAAAATTAAAGTACTTAAAAAACTCACCACGTCCTCCTATTCATAAATATTCGCATCACCCTCCTCATCAACATCCTCATCATTGTCTTCCTCTTGAACAAAATCTTCATCCTTCTCAACATGTTTTGGATTTTTCGCCTTGCGCGACGACTTCTTTCCCTTTTTAGCAGCAGTTTTCTTTGCTGCATCGACACTAGGCTTCACCCTAGCTGTACCCTTCTTACCCTTAATAGGCTGCTTAACAACAGAAGCATGGTCTGTTGATGCAGCAACTGCCTTGGTCACACATGCTACTTTAGGTTTCAAAGGGCTAGGCTTGGGGCTGGGTTTCTGCTTAGCAACCAAATGCGTGCTCTCACGTCTACTACCTTCAGGTATAGCTGTAACACTAGAGACACGCGGGCTTCTGCATGGACTGCTTGAGACAAAAAATGTCTTCAATTTCCATACAACTACCCTAGACTTCTTCAGGCTAGATGGGCTATCAGACATGGGACAAACATCATCTAGTCCGGCAGCAACATCTGGTGGGGCAGAAAGATCTGCTGGGGCAGAAACATATGCTGGGGCAACTGGAATAGAGGATTGATCATTTTTTGCCTTCCACCTATGCTCTTTGGCTAGGACATTTGCACTAACAAGAGTAGCATCAGAGCTTTGGTCATCTATTGCCTTCGACGACCCAAATCATTAGCTTGTGCCTTTTTCTTACATTCTCTCGCACACTGAATCTTCTCTAAATCCCTTTTATTCTCAGTAGCTAACTGAAACGCGACATCCTCCAACTGAGTAACAGGCTCTAAACCATCAGAAGACTGCGACTGCATCTCAGATAGCTCTAAAGAATCATCATAAACATCACCCTCAATATCATAATCATGCCTCAGACCACCTTCATCTGGTTCTGATGGAAACTCTGCTTTCATAGATGCAACAACTTCATCAATAGAAGATATCGAACCATCTACAAACACACAAAACGTTTTAGTTCAGTACAGTATAACATAGGTCCCAAAAACAAAATATCATAGATACAGACAAAAACAATAGCAGAAGAAGAATAAGAAAGAAATGCACCTATAGTATAAGGAACATTATTGAGGTCCTCCACTAAGGCACCTTCCGATGCTACCTTTCCAAACTATAATAGATTTCTCCCCAACATTGGAATCACCACCAGAACTAGAAGGTGAATGTTGATCAAGAGGAACAACAACATCTTCCCTTGAAATAACTGGAAAAATAAACATAAAACACCAGTTAGTAAACCAAAATAATTCAATCAAGTACATATAACTAGTACAATTAAGTTGTGAACAAAGCATATAAGCACTAAGTTCAACCATACAAAAGGAAAAAAGTACAAGGATAAAAAATGAATAAGCACAACCGACATTTAAATTTACCAAAACAAAAGGCAGAAAAAAGACACCATAAAGAAATATTCTATTATGAGCAAATCTTAATAGTACATCCTCTATCAGGAAATAAGAACAGGTCTATATGTTCCTAAGTATAGAATAGTGATACATTGCAAATTTATCTATAATTTTTGATGTTCCATGCTTGGTTTTATCTAGTTTCTTGAGTTTTGTCCACACTTTGGAGTACTTTTCATATGATTTCTTGGACTAACCTATTAACAAGAGCCACAGTGCCAGCTGCCTGTTTTCTGCGGTTTTTGGTTCCAGGAAAGTCAGAAAATGAATATTCTCGGAATTGGACGGGACAAAAGCCAAAGTGCCTTTTTTACGGAAGTCATTAGATGCCACAATACGAGACGGAGAAGGGCTGGGGCCGGCCACACCACCTGGCCATGCGGCCATGCAAGGCCCACGCCAAGGGGTGGTCTAGCCGACCCCATCACCCCCTCGGCCTCTCCTTCCGCCTATATATTGCCCTCAGGACAAAAACCCTAAGTACCCGATCAAAAATCCACGAAAGAGTCTGTAGCCGCCGTCATCTCCATCGCTAGATCGGGAGGGATCTGAAGCTCTTTCCGGCACCCTGCCGGAGAGGGGAATTCACCCTGGAGGCCTTCTTCATCACCATGCAAGCCTCTAGTGTGATGCGTGAGTAGTTCATCCTTGGACTACGGATCCATGTAGTAGCTAGATGGCTGGTTCTCCTCCTTTGTGCTTTCATGTCTAGATCTTGTGACAACTTTCATGATCAAGATCATCTATTTGTAATTCTGCATGTTGTGTTTGCGGGGATCCGATGGATATTGAGATGTTATTTTAGATTGATTATTGATTCTATCATGTCTTTGTTATTTGTGATCTTGCATGCTTTCCGTTGTTAGTAGGTATCTTGGCCATGTAGATGCTAGCAACTCCAAGAGTTAGTTTTTATGCTCGATAGTGGGTTCATGCCTCCGGTAATCTGGGGAAGTGACAGAAATCTCTAAGGTACTAGATGTGTTGTTGCTACTAGGGAGAAAACAACAATCCTTTGTTCTTAGAACAATCGTATTGTTTACATTACACACAATTCGTAAAGCAATAATCTGTTGCTTACAGCTTAATACTGGAGGGGGTTCGGATGATAACCTGAAGGTGGATTATTAGTCATAGATGTAGTTGGATGGCGGTCTATGTATAATGTTGTAATGCCCAATCAAGTCTCAAAGGAGTCAAGATGATTAGTATATGCATGTATTGCTTTCTCGATGTATGTCAATTGCCCGGCTGTAATTTGTTCACCCAACATGTTATCTATCTTAAGGAGAGCCACCTCTAGTGAACTATGGATCCCGGTCTTTTTATTTACATACAATCTACAAACTGTTTACTGCTTTGTGTTTACTTTCTGCAAACTATTACTTCCTTCCATTCGATACATTTAATCCTTTGTTGTAGCAAAAAACGGTGAGATTGACAACCTCATCGCAAGTTGGGGACAAAGTTCTGTGGTTGTGTTGTGCAGGTCTCCACGTTGCTACTAGCACCGGTAGTGCGCCCTTCCAAGGCTCAGCTAGCAACACCTTTGGGGTGTTTCCTTGCTCCTACTGGTTTGCTTAAACCTTGGTTTCATAACTGAGGGAAACTTGCTCCTATGCTCATCATTCCTTCCTCTTGGGGTTCCCAACGAGCTCTACATCAACATTGAGCCATCAAACATTTTTCTGGCACCGTTGCCGGGGAGTCAAGGACATCTTCACAAGGGGAGTCCCTCATAACCAATCTCTTTACTTTGTTATTTTTGTTTTGCTTAGTTTATTTTTGTTTTGTTTTCTTGTTTTGTTATCAAAAACACACAAAAAAATAGTTTTACAAGTTTGCTTTCTTTACTGAAAACACAAAAAAAAATTAGTTACTATCTTGAGTTGCCATTATGTCTAGCCTTGCTCCAGTCACTATGTCACCCGAGGAAATGATTTTCACTTTTAAACAAGGAATTGAGGAAAGCTTCAAGGAAGCTTGGTCTAGAATCTCTGATCTACATGAAAAAACTAAGCCTAAAATGACTCAAAGCTTGTTCCTTAGCAGTTTTTACCTTGGAATTGCTCTTTGCTATAGATATGATTTAGATACTGTTGTGGGAGGAGATTTCCTCCAATGTAATGAGGATGATTCTATTAATGCTATAAACAAATTGATCCTTACTTACAACTTGCCTAGCCAAACTGATATTTCTTTCGCAAGAATATTTGCTAGATTAAACACTCTTAAGACTAGCACTACTAGCTTAAAAGATTGCTATAATACGCTTAGGGAGCATCATAATTATGTTCCAATAAAATCTGAACCATCAAAGTGGCTCCCTACAGTAAAGATTGAGATAAACACTGAAACTTTACAAGCCTGCTGTGATATCATGTCTGAATTTTGTCTTATGCCCAAAGATATTTATGAATCTTTGAATCTTTGGGGGCTTACTGAAGGAGGAAAGGAAATATCTCTTGCTAATAATGCTACCATTTTAACTATTGGAATAGCTGAAGGAGTGTTTACAAAGATCCTGAGGAAAATAATTTCTACTGATTATCTTGTTATTGAATGTGCAGGAAAAGGACAAATTACACTTGGAAGGTCCCTATTAGAACTCCTTGGAGCAATAATAGATGTGGGAAAGGGGACCATGCACCATTCTTCTCCACCAAACAATCATATTTTCCCCAAAGTTAAGAATAAAAGTAAGAGAGGTAAGGGCAAGAAATTTGGTCTTAATGCTTCACTTGATTCTTTATCTTGCTTCTTATGCCTAACTTAAAGGTGTTAAAGAAAAGTACTTATTGGGAGATAACCCAAAAGTTTTAGATAAGTCTTGGAAGTTTTTACCTCTGTAATAACTGCTACTTATCATTTTTCTTTGCTTTTTGTGCCAAGAGTAACCTCTAATGAGAGAGAAGTAATGATTGGGAAAGTTGATGTCCTGAAACAAATTTCTGTGCTTCACCGTAAAAATTCGTGTAAAATCTCTGTACATCCTTTTGAGGCATTAATTTTTGTGATTCTGCCCTAGGTTGTTATATAACTTTAGTTAGTTCAAAACTTTATGATTTGAGCAACAGAAGGTCTTCGAAAAAATTCGTCTTTACCTGCTGGTCTGTTTTGACAGATTTCTGCCATTTTCTGCATTTGCTTCTTGTTGGTTCTTTTTTGAGTTCTTTTGGGGAATTGAGCTTTTTAAGGGAAGTGCTAAAGTAGCTAGTGTTCTAATGGAAGTTTATTTGTATTAGAACTGAACCTAAAAGACTTATTATCTTGAGTGCACTAATGTTGCTAATAAAGATTGTGTGAAGTTTTGTATGAAGGAAAAATTTCAGGTGTATGGAAGTAATGAGTAATGAGATGAAGGATGGACTAAAGCTCAAGCTTGGGGATTCCATGAATGTCACCCCAAGAAATATCCAAGAAGTACAAGTATCAAAGCTTGGGGATGCCCAAGGCATCCCCTTCTTCATCAATAAAAATCCCAGGTTTCTTCCAAACGCTTCATTTTTATTGTTTCATGCATAGTTGTGTTGTTTTTGGAGCGTCTTCTTCGTTTTTGTTTTTTGTTTGATTTTGTTTGCTTAGTTGTCTAAATAAATTGGTTGGACCCCCTCTTTCATACATTGGTGTTCAAATAGTTTGGTTTGGTTTGGGAAAGAGTAGGAAGCTCATACTTATGTGGTAAACGAGCTTGTTTTTGACTGTGGCTTATGCTTTGTCATGCCATGCTTGATATGGTTTTGGCTTTATGCTTAGTATTCTTTGTTGTATCCTGAATTGTTATAAACAACTGAGATTGCTCAATGTGCCTTGGATGAATCATGCGTTGTTTTAGCATATTAAAGCATAGTATAGTGGTATTCTCCTTTGATGCTTTATTGGGGTTGACTTGGCACATGCTCACACCATGTTATGACTATCTCAAGTCACCTAAGACGTTATGATCCTTTAGTTTTCAACTTGTAGTATCACTTTATGCTTTGATCAATGATGTTTTGTCGCTCTGCATGATTATGGCCATTATTGCTCTCTTAGTTTGTCGCTCCCAGTCTTTTGCTAGCCTCCGCAACCAAGTATGAGTTCCACTCATGCATCCAACTCCCTAAACCAAGTTATTCCAAAGAGTCCACCATACCTACCTATTAGCATATGCTATTCCAAGTATATTCATGCTTTTGTTTACCTTCCAAATTAAACTTGTTATGAGAAAACTAGTGATTAAATCTCTCACGAACTTGATGGCACACTTTACTTTTCTTGCCCTTAATAAACTTGAACCATTGGGTCCTTCTTTGTTGCGTATATGTTTGTGCTTTATAAGTTGAAATTAGCAGAAGCATGTATCATGGGGAATGCTTTCAACATTGCACTTGTACTTTGTACCCCGTTGATATCATGTTCTTTTGCTTATGGATCCCGGCGGTGTGAAATAAAAGTGGAACTCATAAGATCATGGAGTTTGTATGTGTGTTAGTGAAACGCCTAGGCCACTAGCCTAAACCATGCCTAATCATGGTGGAAACTTGCAGCATCACCATAATGAGCACTCTATGAAGCATCCTCAATAAAAACCTATGCAAATAGCAAATAAAAAGATCGTTGAGATGCTCATTGTCTGTTTGCCTTGTCATTTTGATTATGGGATAGCTCCTGTATCGTGTGCAAGGGGTACCCCGTTGGCAGTTCTTTATGATACATATGTACTTACAATGACAAGAGCTTACTTGTGACTAAAGTTGAGTAGCATGAGGTTCGGTCTTCGTAAGAAAGGGGCATGAGATTTTGGTTTATAACTTGTCAAGCATATCCTCTTAGTTGTGTCACTTTAACCTTAATCACCTTCAAGATGCTTATGATAGGGGCAATGAGAGCTGAAAGCTATAAGTACCATAATTTTTGGAAGCTTTTTATGAGACTTGAATCCCTTCTTCCTTCTATGAAGGCCTTTCTTTTACTTTTATGTTGAGTCTCCACCTTCTATCTTTATGCACCTACTTTGAGAGCATAGTGGCCATTCTTAGTTCTATGTGCATTGTCCCAAGACTAGTTGATTGATGCATAACTTGATATTGCTTGTTTTAAACTATTTGTATCTAGTCACTCTTATGAACTTTGAAGGTGTCCTATGCATTTATATTTGCTACTCTATGAGGGACAAGCTGAATACTATTATGCTATGTTTTCTTTATGTGAAACAAACAAACGTCTTGCAAAGCATTGTTATTCATGAATCTTTTGTTTGTGCCTTTTCATGTTGCATCATAGTTTCTTTGTATTATTGCTAGAACTTTGTCTTTCATGTTATGATTGAAGTACTATGATCCTAGCTTTTAATGTTTTACAAATACTTTGATCAAGTCTTTGATGGTGCATGTCACCTCAAAAATTATTCTTTCTTTTTATCACTTACCTACTCGAGGACGAGCAGGAGTTAAGCTTGGGGATGTTGATACATTGCAAATGTATCTATAATTTTTGATGTTCCATGCTTGGTTTTATCCACTTTCTTGTGTTTTGTGCACACTTTGGAGTACTTTTCATATGATTTCTTGGACTAACCTATTAACAAGAGCCATAGTGCCAGTTGCCTATTTTCTGCTGTTTTTGGTTCCAGGAAAGTCAGAAAATGAATATTCTCGAAATGTGATGGGACAAAAGACAAAGTGCCTATTTTTCCGGAAGTCATCAGATGCCAGAATACGAGACGGAGAAGGGCTGGGTGCCGGCCACACCACCTGGCCGCACGGCCATGCCTAGCCCGCGCCAGGGGGTTATCTGGCCGACCCCAGCACCCCCTCGGCCCTCCTTCCGCCTATATATTGCCCTCGGGACGAAAACCCTAAGTACCCGATCAAAAATCCATGAAAGAGTCTATAGCCGCCGTCATCTCCATCCCTAGATCGGGAGGGGTCTGAAGCTCTTCCCGACACCCTTCCAGAGAGGGGAATTCACCCTGGAGGCCTTCTTCATCACCATGCAAGCCTCCGGTGTGATGCGTGAGTAGTTCATCCTTGGACTACGGATCCATGTAGTAGCTAGATGGCTGGTTCTTCTCCTTTGTGCTTTCATGTCTAGATCTTGTGAGCTCCGTTCATGATCAAGATCATCTATTTGTAATTCTACATGTTGTGTTTGCGGGGATCCGATGGATATTGAGATGCTATTTCAGATTGATTATTGATTCTATCATGTCTTTGTTATTTGTGATCTTGCATGCTTTCCGTTGTTAGTAGGTATCTTGGCCATGTAGATGCTAGCAACTCCAAGAGTTATATGCTCGATAGTGGGTTCATGCCTCCGGTAATCTGGGGAAGTGATAGAAATCTCTAAGGTACTAGATGTGCTGTTGCTACTAGGGAGAAACCAACAATCCTTTGTTCATAGAACAATCGTATTGTTTACATTACACACAATTCGTAAAGCAATAATCTGTTGCTTACAACTTAATACTGGAGGGGGTTCGGATGATAACCTAAAGGTGGATTATTAGTCATAGATGTAGTTGGATGGCGGTCTATGTATAATGTTGTAATGCCCAATCAAGTCTCAAAGGAGTCAAGATGATTAGTATATGCATGTATTGCTTTCTCGATGTTGTCAATTGCCCCGCTGTAATTTGTTCACCCAACATGTTATCTATCTTAAGGAGAGCCACCTCTAGTGAACTATGGATCCCGGTCTTTTTCTTTACATAAAATCTACAAACTGTTTACTGCTTTGTGTTTACTTTCTGCAAACTATTACTTCCTTCCATTCGATACGTTTAATCATTTGTTTTCAGCAAAACACGGTGAGATTGACAACCTCATCGCAAGTTGGGGACAAAGTTATGTGGTTGCGTTGTGCAGGTCTCCATGTTGCTACTAGCACCGGTAGTGCGCCCTGCCAAGGCCCAGCTAGCAACACCTTTGGGGTGTTTCCTTGCTCCTACTGGTTCGATTAAACCTTAGTTTCATAACTGAGGGAAACTTACTGCTGTGCTCATCATACCTTCCTCTTGGGGTTCCCAACGAGCTCTACATCAACATTGAGCCATCAAATAGGTACTACCGAAATACATCAAAAACGCCATAAAACAAATTTAATGGGAAACAACAAGGGAGGTACATTTGCCTAATCATATATAATGAGTTTATATTTTCCCAGAAACAACCAGTTCAATCTAAACAACACACCAAACATATAAATAAGTTCATGTTTCTAAAATAAGACAATATAATGATATAATAAAAAGGAAGTCAAATTAATTCATATGTTTCATGGAACAGAAAGTTCAATATACACATCACAAACATTAACAAAATCAAATATCATGACAAATTAGCAAAACCCTAGAAGAACATGCATGCATTAGGAGAAATGCATAATTAAACTAAACCTGGTTTGAACAAAACTACCTGCAACGCCTTCAGGAAGAGGACGAGGAGACATCATAGTAGAAGCCATGACGAAGATACACTAGAAATCCAAGCATCAATCGGACAAGGAGATGAAGAACCGTAGATCCGCTCAGAACAAACTATACATAGAGCAAAGGCAAATCAATTCAAAAAAATAGAGTCCACAGACTCATGTGACGGTGACAAAGCAACGATAGTAGATCATCGATTCTGCGGCGAGAACATGCTGGAAGCTACAAAGGCAACAACAGTTACCAATGATAGTGGAGCATCGCGATGTGCTGCGGAGAAAACGTGTGAAATATGTGGGTTGTGGGAGAAACTACCAGAGAAAATATGTATGCGTGGGGTCAGCAGAGGTTAGCATCATTGCGGTTTCTCGAGCGAGTTGTTCCAAGAATCGCGAAGAAGGTGGGCGGCGTGGAGGAAAGTGGAGTAGATCATGGGGATTTCTCTGTGCTTGCGGGCAGAGTAGAGAAAGGCTACTGGTTCTAAGACGAAGGGGAGATGGAAACGGACAAGGCGCCATAAATGATGGGCACGCCCCATGTAATAATTAATTTTGAAAAAACATAAAATGAAAGGTAAAAATTACCTATAAAAAGAAATCACAGAAATACAAGTATAAAAATCTTTCAAAATACACAAAAAATAAGTCCAACACAAACTTTACTTAAAGACCAAAAATACTAAAGTATGAATAAAAAATAATGATTCAAAATGAAAATTACACATCGATATCCTTGCTACCGCATAGACATCGATGAAACCGATACCCTAGCACATTAGGATACCACATTCATATCAGAAAAGTTCAAGCACTAAATAAGGAGGAATACAAACCAAACTAGACATCTAAGTACATGTGAGCTAAGTACAAGTTGATATGTCGATGGCAACAAAGCCTAAGTACCCTAATAACTAAGGCTGCCGCCTCCAAATCTACAAGTACAACCACCAAAACAATGGAAGTGCGGGATACAACATTAGGTAAGTACAAGTTTACCGGTGTTACATGTGTAGTAACGTTTCCTAAAAAAAGTGGGCAGGCTGGGAGAAACCTCACCCCCACCCTCTAACATATTTAAACAATTCATGTAAAATATAAAAAACAACGATGAAAAAAGAATCCGTACACTAACACCTAATGGTACAAAACCAAAATAGGTAAGTACAAGTAGGTTAAAAGGGAAAGTATAGGTAGGATCCACACATAAGTACAAGTGTACTTTGTGATTTTCCCGCCTCAAAGGGTTAGCATATACGCATAAGGAAGACTCGGTACCCTTGAACGCAAGCCTGCATACTCCACAAAAGATAAGTACAACCAGAAAACATAAGAAAGTACAAGTTTGCCAACGGGATAAGTACATGGTTCATCGGTGTGTTTCCCGTGACATCAACACTATGTTTTGAAAACTATCAACAACCACAAACCCTAAAAAAGTATAAACTAGGTTTGCATAAGGGTATATATTGGGGGTACTTACACCCCCACCCTAAAACCTAAGTCATAGGGAGCTAATTTAACGTGTAACCACTAATCCAACAACTCTGCGTCGTCGCCCGTCACCGACAATGAAGACTTGATGCCCAAACACGTTAGGTACCGTGTCGATAACGAATATGTAAAGGCAGTAAATATTTTTTAGACTTAGTCCCCCCCGCCCTATCCTCTCACATATTCAAACTATTTATAGAAAGAGTAAAAACTAGGAAGTACAAGTTGTCGCACAAGGTAAGTACAGGGTACCTAAAAACCTTAGGATATTGCTTCCACATATAGAAAGTTCAACCTAATAACAAATAAAAGTACAACCGGGGACAAAAGGTATGTACAGGTACCCAAAAAACTATAGTTTACAAACTTCTTATAAAAATTAGACTAGATAAAATATAATAGTAGACAACATACAACAAAGATAAAAAGAGAAATACTGATTTCCTACACGGGACAGTTCAACTTTTCAACAATGAAAAATACAGGCTTAAAACATACAACGATTTAGGGATTTCACGATAAATAGGTACATTATGATATAGAACAAAAAGGGAAATAACCCAAAAGAAAAGCTCTTATTACCATACAAGTTCAACCTTACAGTGAAGGAAAGTACAAGTACATGCGATACATGAGAAATTTATCTCCAAAACCATCCCTTGCAGCATATTCCAAGTGAGCCTGGGAGGGACGGTGGATCAGCCCACATGCCATGCTCTTTATCTCCAAAACCATCTTTTATATTCTCATAATATGTATCTATGATAGAACTAGCAATGTCCTTCATTCCTTGAGTCTGCTTCTTGGATTTTAGGTCTGGATCTCTCCACATAACCTGAATATCTTTATGCTATGAAATAACCAAACAAGGAGTAGATCGAGCAAGCACTTTCTTGTCTTGGAAGCTGTCGAAACCAACAAAGGTATATCTTTGATTTTTGGCAAATGGCCAAATCCTCTCACTAGGATCAGCAGTGTGCGTAGAGTGATACACCAGACACTCCTCTCCCACAGAGAACTGAATGACAATAGTAGTCTGCAGCTTAAAACCATTTGGATTGTACTCGACGTCAACTCCAACAACCTTCACATCAGCTTTAGTGAGGATAGACTCAGCCTTGTCGATCCAAGTATCAACTGCTGCACCACTGTTAGTGTATGTGACTTTGATGGAGGTAGTCCCATGACAGGAAACATTGAATTCATGACTGAAGGGAGGATTGACCATTGATAGAAGCGGGGTGTATGGCATATATGGCCTGTAGGCAAATGGAAGAAGGGCAACAAATGAAGAAAATACACTAAGAAACAAGGAGTTGTATGCTGCGCCGCAGACGAAAACAGAAAAGATAAAAAATGGACTTATCCATCCAAACAATAACGACGCTTATGGATCCAACTGGATAGCTAGAAAAGGGATAATAACTTGAGTACACATACATTGTAACAGTAACATGTATACTCAATAGAAAACTCGAAACAATATAACTAACTTGATGCAATCATAGAATTTAAATGTTACAATCATAAAGAATGAAAGTACAATGATGATTACCAGAAAGTTCAGCCTTGAAAAACAAAAAAGTTTATTTTTTACTCAAGAAAATCTCGCAGCTATAATTTTTCTTTGAAAATCAAAACAGTTCGGGTGTGAAATAAAGATAAGTACAATATTCATCACCCAAAAAGTTCAGGCTAAATGTACAAGATATATTGTTAATTGAAAATCTCATGGATCTATTTATTTTTATAAAAATCACAATAGTTCAAGTATTATATCAAGTTAAGTACAGTCGGGCATTCACGAACAATTTATCCGAATAAAATGAAACTAGCTCGGTATTATTTGTCTGCATAAACACAATGATGCAGCCGGTCCTACGGACGTACCTACATCTACACCACCAAGTCCCCCAAGTGGACCGATGACTCGTGCCCGAGCCAAGCTCCTTCGAGCTAAGGTGAATTCGCTCCTCTTCTCGTGTGACTTCGATACATCCTTGGATGGCTTGCTACTTCATGCCAATACATTATGCATCCTTACCTCTGAACCCCATGAAGAAATGCCAAGAGAAGGAGCCAAGCCATAGCAAGAAGAAGATCCAGACCAAACCAGCGCCAAGTTCGGTGAACCGGTTTCCCCGCCGGAATTCCCTGCGACAGTTCCGGCAGACCAGACCCATGACCAGAAATCCCAGTGAACACCGGAAGCAACTGGCGCTGACCGGAATACAGTTCTGTACGCCCTTACGGTGGCCGACTGAAACAACCAGCGCTGACTGGAATTTCTGGCGCCCATGCCCGGTGCGACTAGACTTACCGCCAAAATGCCTCTGTCTAAAAGTCAACATGGGTTTGATGCCCGAGAATATTGCTATTTCATCCATACTTTACCTTTTTGTGCCCAAATTACCCCTGTTTTAGTGGCTGGCCTATAAATAACCCCCACCCTCCATTGTAATACTGAGACTTGGATAATTGGAATTAGAAGACACCCTTGGGGATCTCCCTAATTTTAGTCTCATGCTCCTTGCTAAAGTTGCACTAATTATCCCCCACCTTGTTGGAGTTTGCATCGTGCCTCCCTCATTATACAAGGCCTTAACATGGGAGCCCTTTGCCAAGACATAAGATCTCACCGAGACTCCCACTCGCCGTACCAGTTCGAGAGAGAGAGACAGATCTTCGCTCAACTCCGATCCTAGGGATTGCGCCGGACCGGTAGCCACCTACGTGAGCTATTGGTTTGTATCGTGTCTTCGTGTGTGTGTGTGAGTTCATCGTGTTCTTCGTGCGTGAGTTCACGAATTTCATCCCCTCCCACTTCCTCCACTCACCCTCGCCTCGATTTCCAAGGGATTCGTGAAATATCGGGCCACCCTCAAGGTTAGCCCTCAACATATTGGTATCACGAATTTCGTTGCTCATGAATTTCCTCACAAATTTTTCTTCTCCCTCCAAAATTTGAAAATCCCCAAAAAGGAGCCCCAAATTTCCTTCTGATCGATCTCTGGATTTGGTGAGCTTTTTATGGTTTTGGTCCATGGATCTATTACTTTGGGTGCCGATCTACCTTCCTTGAACCTTCCCCCAACCCAATTTCTACAGATTTTCGAAGAATTTCTTGATTTGACTTTTTGGAGTTCGTCACGAACTGATTTTGGTGAGATTTCCGGTGAACCGGTTCCACCTTCGAAATTTCGGCGGCAGAACCGGCACCGCAGGTTTCCCACCGAAAATTTCTTGAAGACAATTTTGAACATTTTCCGTCTTGTGTTGTTCTTGTTTCGCGTGCGTGTCGCCCAACAAACATAAAGCTTCCAGAAATCATCAGATCCCATGCTCCTTGACACTGTGACGTATGAACATCATCCCAAACACCGGTAGCAAGTCGTCATCCATACTGAAGGTATAACTTGCTCCACCTTGTTAACCCTTCTTCCTTTGTGTGTATCTATCCTATGAGAGCAGCTCATTTTGTGTTTGACTAAGCATTGTGCATTTTCCGTTGGAAAGTGAGAGTGTGTAAGAAAATACAAAAGTTGACATAGTAGTATAGAAAGGGAGAAAAAGAATCAAAAAAGAGAGAGAAAAAGAAAAAGAAAAAGAAAAATAGAAAGATACTGTAAATATTCTCTCTTTGTCATGCCTAATGACACTATAAATAGCCTTTATTATCTCTCTTTGACATGCCTCTTGTATGTAAATATTCTCTGAACTTGTGTTTCTATCTTTCACTTCAATAAAAGACTGTGCGGGGCTCCCTTACAGTAGAAAATTTCAACAAAAATAGAAAGATACATAGTCTCCCAATACAAAGAGAGTCTCAAGCTTGTAAGCAAAGGGAGAGAAAGAGCACGACCAAGGCAAGCGCACAAATCCGTTGCTTATCCTCTTTTGGAAAATGAGTTATGGTCTCTCCTTGCGTTGGCACGACAACCGAGCTTAGTCTTGGTTAGGACATTTTGTGCTCATTTTCATAGTCGTGCTATCCACATCCATATCCACGTGTGTGTATCTTTGTGTTTTTGTAGATCATATCCTTTTTTATTTTGATCTTTGGTTCTCTATCACCTTTAACAATAACCTTTTCTTTGGATCGTTTCATTTGGTTTTCCACTACCCTAACCTTCCACCAAAAGCTTTTGAGAGTTTTAGTTCTTTCTTTAGTGTGAGCTTTCTTTGTGTTTTCACTTTGCAAGCTTATAGTTCTCACGTGTGGCTACTAGTTCGTTGCAATCCCCAAGGTGAGGTAAACGGCTAACCCCCACCACATATTACCTTCCATATACAATCCATTGTTGTTTTGCATGATGGATAGGCACGGTGAGTCGAGCCAACCACCTCCCCCAGGTGAAGACGAAGGCCCATACATGATGCGTGCAATCCACTACATCATTCGCCATGAGTTCCGTGAATGTTGCAATGTTCTCGAGTCGCACCAAGATGAATAGTTCGGCGAAACCCATGTCGATTCAAGCATATCGACAACCGCTTCGATGGCCTACAACAACAAATGCATGATATGTGGCAAGGCTTCTCCAACCTTCATCAAGAGACGAGGGCCATGCACATAAACTTCCCCAAGCAAAACGAAGCACTACAAAGGTCGATGACCGAGCTCATGCGAAATACAAGACCACATTCACACGCATCAAGCTCTTCATGGCACCATTCGAGTGTATCAAGCTCGTCGCGTCACCATTCTTCCCTTCATCAAGACCCTTGTGCAAGTGCTCCAAGACGCAATGATGCCCTCGTGGTTGAAAATGGAAGTTCTTTGCCCTATGTACCTTCCCCACGACATGCCGCAACGTCAAGCTATGATGGTGATTTCTCCTCAAGGCCCCAAGCAAGGTGAAAACAACACCGTCATCACGCAAGGGCACTAGTGATCCAACAAGCGCAACCACAAGTGGAACCTCGAGTAAAACCTCAAGTTCACCGCCATCACCCACGACACATACTTGACACAGAAGTGATAACTCCAACTTAGAGGAACAAGCTCGTCATCGACATGAAGCTCTTCAAGATCCTCCTTTTCGTCATCGCTGTCATGAACGTCCACGCCACCACCATGGTCACCATGACGAGCCTTCCCCATAAAATCAAGACATGGAGCATCAAATTGTACATGTTGAGCGACGCCCACCAAGTCATGAGGATCAAGACCATAATCTTCTTCATGAGGCCCAAGTTCCTAACCCGTAACACCAACCGAGGAACGAGCCTCCTCTTCATCAACAACTGCGTCAAGAGGCTGCACATCCTCACCACCCTCGTGAGGCCCAAGTCCCTCCTCCTCGTCAACACCCGTGCCAAGAGCGAGAACATGCTCCCCAACAACGCCGCGAGAATCTAGTTCTGCCACCTTCAAATGCGGCTTCTCAACTGCAAGTACATCAACAAGGTCACCAAGCTCATCCCAATGATTGCATGGAAGATCAAGACCAACCACATCATGGCAACAACCGCTATCGTGACCGCAATGATGAAGAAACTTTTGGCAAGCTCAAGTTCATGATGCCCAAGTTCACTGGTTCAAATGATCCCACTCATGGGAACTCAAGGTCGACAAGATCTTCCGTATGCACAACTATAGTAGAAGATGGTCGCCATGGATTCTCTTGAGTTTTATGATTATTCCAACCTTTGTTGGGAACAAGTTCAACTCGCTCGTGACGCAAGAGAAGATCCACCAATCACCACTTGGCACGACATGAAGTCCTATATGAGATCCCTCTTTGTTCCTACACACTACACGCGTGACCTCTTAAACAAGCTACAATCGCTTAGTCCAGGGGCCAAGGCCGTGGAAGAGTACTTCAAGCAAATGCAGCTCAACATGATCCGTGCCAACATTGACAAGCGCGAAGAGAAAACTATGGTACGTTTACTCATTGGCTTGAACCATCCAATAAAGTGCATCCTCGAGTTCCAAAAGTACAACACCATGGTTGAGCTTGTGCACATCACAACAAAAGCCGAGTGTCAAGTATAATATGACATCAAATACAACAAGCCCAAGATGTACTACACCTACAATCAACCTTCAACCGCTACACCAACAACCTTCAATGGAAGCTCCTCAAGTACCTCCAAGCTTCCTTTCAAGCCCACACTTCCTCAAGGAAAACCGCCCGCAAGTGGCAAGCATACAAAGGATAACCCACCATTCAACAGCGAATGCTACAAGTGTGGAGGAAAAGGACACAAGTCGGCCACATGTGGAAACAAGAAAGTTTTGTTCTTTCATGACAATGGTGACGAAGAATACTTGAGTGAGGAAGAATTTGATGCTCGAGTCAAAGAAGAAATGACAAGGCAACTTGTGGAATATGACCAAGAGCTCCTCATGTGTGAACATGATGCAAGTCCATCGCTTTTTGTCACAAGGATCTTGACTACTCATGCACAAGAGCATGAAGATTAATGATCCAACATCTTCCAAACACGTGTCGGCATCATTGGGAAATCTATCAAAGTGATCATCGATGGAGGGAGTTGTTACAACCTTGCTCACACCGAGTTGTGTGAGAAGCTCAACCTCACCCTCCATCCACATAAGCACCCCTACCATGTCCAATGGCTAAGTGACCAAGGGTCTGTGAAGATCAAGCATACCGTCTCGGTAACATTCTCTGTTGGCCCTACAAAGACACGGTAGAGTGTGATGTAGTCCCCATGACGGTTTGTCATATGTTGCTTGGTCAACTGTGGCAATTCGACAAAGGTGCTCTACATGATGGTCACACAAATGTATACACCTTCAAATGACTTAACAAGACATTTTTTTTGCAACCAATGACTCCTAGCCAAATAATTGCGGACAATGCAAAGGCTTTAGAGTGGGTGCAAACCACAACACCAACTTGTGAGGACAGTGGTGACCGAGAGAACCACCATATAGTGAGTGAGAGCCACAAGCCTACCTCGAGTAAAAAAACTAAGAGTGTTCTTCTTTCCACCAAAAGTGAGATAATAGACGTGAGGAATAACCCATCCATCTTGCACTATGTCCTGATTTGCAAGGGACTAGCACAAGGAACTAATGACTTGACAAATATTCCTCCCTTTTTGATGGGTATTTGCAGTAATTCAAGGATGTGTTTACCGAAGAGTTCCCTCATGGACTACCTCCTCTTCGCAGAATCGAGCACCACATTGACCTCATACCCGACGCACCTCTTCCAAACCGCTCCGCCTATCGCACGAACTCGGAGGAGACGAAAGAGATCGACCAATAAATCAACCAACTCATATCCAAAGGTTTGATCCAAGTTAGCACTAGTCCAAGTTGGGTACCCATGATTCTTGTCCCCAAAATGGATGATACATTGCGGTTATGCATGGAATGCCGTCCAATCAATGCTATCACCGTATGTTATAGACACCTATACCACGTCTTGATGACATGCTTGATGATTTATGTGGAGCCACTATATTCTCGAAAATTGATCTTTGTAGTGGTTACCATCCAAGACGCATGGCGGGAGGTGATGAGTGGAAATTCTCCTTCAATACCAAACTTGGTCTCTATGAATGGTTGGTCATGCCTTTTGGCTTATCTAATGCCCCATCCATCTTCATGCACCTTATGAATCATATTTTGCATTCTCTCATTGGAAAGAGTGTTGTTGTCTATTTTGATGATATTATTGTTTATAGCAAGTCGCTTGTGGAACATGTTACACATGTAAAGGAATGAAAAGCTATATGCTAATCTTCCCAAGTGTACTTTTTCTAAAGACAAGTTGATTTTCCTTGATTTTGTTGTTTCTTCCAATGGAATTTAAGTTGATGTTTCTAAAGTCAAAGACATTCGAGATTGTCCCATCCCCACAAACGTGAGTGAACTTCAATGTTTTCATGGGTTGGTCGGTTTCTATCGTCGTTTTGTGAAAGACTTATCTACCATTGCTTGCCCTCTCAACGAGTTGACCAAAAAGAATATCATCTTCGTGTGGGGTAAAGCATAGCAAAAAGATTTTGATGATATTAAAAAGAGGCTTACCGAAGCACCTCTCATTGCGTTACTGGATTTCACAAAAACTTTTGGGATAGAGTGTGATGCTAGTGGTATTGGCATTGGAGGATTCATTATTCAAAATGGAGGCCCTATTTCCTACCATAGCGAGAAACTTGATGGCGCACGCCTTAACTATCCGATTTATGACAAAGAGCCTTTTTCCTTAGTCCGTGTCCTTCAAGTTTGGCAACACTATTTTTGGCCTAAGGAATTTATCATACATTCCGATCATGAGCCGTTGAAATATCTCAAAGGCCAAGCCAACTTTAGTAAAAGGCACGCTAAGTGGGTTGAGTTTATGGAGTCTTTTCCTTACATTGTCAAGTATAAGAAAGGACAAAAATAATATAGTTGCGGACGCTTTGTCTCACAAGAACACAAGCCTTCTTACTCGACTCGAAGTAAACGTGTTGGGTCTTGATGAAATCAAAAATTTATGTGCTTCCGACACGTTCTTTGGACTAATTTTAACAAAGTGCTCCATTGACAAAGGATTCGATGATTTCTATTTGCATAAGGGCTTTCTCTTTTAAAAATAAGATTTGTATTCAGAAGTCGTCTCTCCAACTTTTGTTTCTCCAAGAATCACATGGTGGAGGCCTCATGGGTCACTTTGGATGTGAGAAAACATTGGACATGCTCTCCACTTATTACTATTAGCCCAAGATTAAGCGAGTCGTATAGCACTATGTTCAACGATGCACTACATGTGTTCAAGCTAAGTCTAACCATTTGGTCTTTATATGCCATTACCTATACCTCATGCGCCTTGGTCTAACATTAGCATGGACTTTGTGTTAGGATTGCCTAGGATTAAGCATGGTCATGATTCTATATTTGTCGTCGTGGATCGCTTTTCGAAAATGGCACATTTCATCCTGTGCCATAAGACATACGATGCTTCACATGTTGCAAATTTGTTTTCAAGAAAATCGTCCATCTTCACGGTGTGCCAATAACAATCGTCTTCGATCGCAACATCAAATTCATGAGATACTTATGGAAGACACTCATGGATAAGCTCGATGTCAAGCTCCGCTTCTCATCCACGTTGCATCCACAAACCGATGGCCAAATCGAGGTCATCAACCGAAGCCTCGGCACTCTCCTTCGTGTGTTGATCAAGAAAAACCTCAAGGACCGGGAGGAATGCATTCCCCACGCTGAGCTCGCCTACAATTGAGACAAGCACTCTACAACAAAGATGATCCCATTCATGATCGTCTATGGCTTTGAGCCCCTCACCGCGCTCGACATATTATCACTTCCTCTCCATGAGCGCACCAACATGGACATTGACAAGCGCACCCAACCTATGAAGATGCTTCACGAATAAAAAAGAGCTACTATCGAGGAACAAGTCCTTTGCCAAGCATCAAGGCTAAACAAGGACAAGAAGGAGATGATCTTTGAGGAAGGCGACCTTGTGTGGATACACTTGAGCAAGGACCATTTCCCCAAGGAACGTGATTCCAATCTCAAACCAAGAGGAGATGGCCCCTTCAAGGTCCTTAAGAGAATCAACAACAATGCCTACATCATCGACATCCCGACCTCCAAGTACCTTGTGAGCAATACGTTCAACGTCAAGGACCTTTCACCTTTCCATGGAGATGTTCAATATGTTATGCTTGAAGAGTCGAGGACGACTCTTTCCCAGGGTGGGAGCCAAGATCCTTCAAGCTAAGGTGAATTCACTCCTCTTCTCATGTGATTTCGATACATCCTTGGATAGCTTGCTACTTCATGCTAATACCTTATGCATCCTCAACTATGAACCCCATGAAGAAATTCCAAGAGAAGGAGCCAAGCCATCGCAAGACGAAGATCCAGACCAAACCAGAGCCAGGTCCGACGAACTAGTTTCCCTGCCGGAATTCCCGGCGATAGCTTCGGTGGACCGGGCCCATGACTAGTAATCCCAGCGAGCACCAGAAGCAACCGATAACGACCAAAATAAACTTTTGTACGCCCTTCCATCGGCCGACCGAAACAACCAGCGCTGACCTGAATTTCCATCGCCCAGCCTGGAGCGACCGGAGTTATCGCCATAACGCCTTAGTCTAAAAGTCAACATGGGTTTGGTGCCCAAGAATATTCCTATTTTCTCCAGACTTTACCTTTTTGTGCCCAAATTACCCCAGTTTTAGTGGCTGGCCTATAAATAGCCCTACCCTCCATTGTAATACTCAGACTTGGATAATTGGAATTAGAAGACACCCTTGTGGATCTCCCTAATTCTAGTCTCATGCTCCTTGCTAAAGGAGCACCAATTATCCCCCACCTCATTGGAGTTTGCATTGTGCCTCCCTCGTTGTACAAGGCCCTGGTATCCGAGCCCTTTGACAAGATGTCAAGATCTCACCGAGACTCCCGCTCGCCATGCCGGTTTGAGAGAGATCTTCGCACGACGTTGATCCTAGGGATAGCGCCGAACCGGTAGCCGTTGTTGTGAGCTATTGGTTTATATTGTGTCCTCGTGTGTGTGTGAGTTCATCGTGTTCTTCATGTGTGAGTTCACGGATTTCATCCTATCCCACTTCCTCCACTCACCCTCGCCTTGATTTCCAGGGGATTCATGAAAGATCGGTCCACCCTCGAGGTTAGACCTCAACACACAAACAAGCCCACAGATCTGTATTTTGGACATACACACTACATTTGCACTAAACGAACAAAGATAACAAACAAAAAGAACCAATTTAGTGAAAATCAAGCTCCTCCCCGTGAACAAACGGCCGACGTTGACACAAACTGCATTCCGTGAAAAATCCATCGATAATCTCGTAGGTAGAACAATACCCACTGACTCCGCTGAAGATCATTGACCCATTGATGGACGGAAATAGGGAGCAACCCTGATCTCAATTATGAGAATACAAATACAAAATTGAATTAACACGAAGCAACACTACAATAATTGTTCATGTAAAGTAGTTAGGAACAATTTAATTTGATATAGGACATTAAACATGTCACAAATTCGGTGAGCGATGAAACACCAATGAGCGGACGAACACAAGCACGACATCAGACGCAAATGCGTGCTTAACTAATGATTCCATCGGTGACGCCATCCTAATACGTGATTCGGGTTGCTGCTCGACGAATACAAATAGTAAGACACACGAAAACGCAGAGACTCCTTGTCCAGAATAGTGTTCATGAGGGAAACCACGAGCATTTCAACCACAATGACCAGGAGAAGAAATAAAAAGTTCAAGAACAATTTCCAGGTAAGTTTAGGACTGGTCGTAGATTATTAGTCTACAACTGGTCGTAGAATAGCCAAGCTATATATATAGGGTGAAATTATTCTAACATCATGTATAGAGTAATATTCTATACATCATCGTAGGCCACAATCAAACAGATCTGATAAGAAAACATGGAAACACTCTAACCTCATCCCCAACCCAACCTACCGCATCCTAATCTAAAAATACATGCGGCCAAATCCCCAACCGGCGTTGGCTCGTACACAATGCCGCAACTCCTTTCCTCCTACCGTCAAGGCTTCCGTGCCGACATCCTTACGTTCTCGCCGGCCCAGTTCCCTATCTTCCATGTCACCAGTACCCCTGCCCGACTACCTGCACAACTTCGTGCGACACCCTAGGTGTCTACCGACATCCACCCCGCGCACCGACGTCTCCCCATGGATGAATTAGACCTGCTAGCACGTCCTCGAGTCTAGTGGCGCGGATGTATCCATCCGCTGCCATGCCCCTGACAGAAGAATGAGTTTATCTCAGGCATGTGGTGCTAAAAAGTTGCCAGCTGGGAAGACCCTCATTGCGCTGCATAGGCTGGTAATGCCGCTCTCCAGGCCATGCTCAAATCGATGCTCTGTAGAGCTCACAATCTTGCCCACAAGGTAGTTCCTCCGTGCGAGTCCTCTGTCGAAATTTAGTCACAAACACACATGTTCGTTCGGTTTAGTTAACCAGCCCCCATAACCTTTTCCAGATAACCCCTCCCCTTTTTAAAACTGAACCCCAACTCCCTGGACAGCACACATGTCGCCTCTCCACTGGCCGCGCGTGAGAAGTGGCCCCAGCACCTTCGGCCCCACCGTTCAGTGACCGTGGGTAGGATAACCCTGAGTAGGAAAACCCTAGAATCTTTTCTAATAGAAATAAAATTCTAGAAAATGTTTTATATCAAATTAACTCATATCTTTTAAACTAGTTTGAATTTGAACAAACTTATAAAATGAAACATGAATGTTTTCCAAATATGAATTCAACCATATTTTCAAATTTGACTAGAGTTGACTGCAACTAGTCAAACCTTTGACTTTTGACCATATTTAAATTGTTTTGCATATAATAATAAATTTTAATTCATATTTTCAAAAAATACAAATGATATATGTTTTCTGATCAGAAAAATGACAGGAATATAGATATGCTATTTAAAATGTTTTCTGGGCATATAAAATATTCGAATTATTAAATAACATTAAAAGCCTATTTCTTAATAAATCTATATCTTTTAAACCATAATTCGGAATTCGAAAAATGATATGTCTAAATAGATCAGCACAACGAGCTTTTTCTAACTATGCGTTTGATGATATCAATTGAAGCATGCATCATATAAATATTAAATTGGAAGCAAGGTTCATGGGAGCAAAACATGACTAAATAATTAAGTGCTTTATTATTGTTCTTACACCTCACCCATGCCATGCTATGTTATACCATGCAATTGTGCATCATTTAATTATGGCATACCTCGTTTTTCTTGTTGCATATGTTCACATTACTGCGCATCTTATTTATTATAGCCCTTTGTGTGTTTGATGTTTATTCCGGATAGACGCTGAGCGAGGGAGTTATTAGGAGACCCAAGAGTACTACCTAGATCCCTGTTATCCTACTACCGAGCTTCCAAGAAAGCATTTCCCCATGCTTGCATTACAGATAACACCTATGCCTCTATATTTATTCTCGCATCATTGTGTCATGATTCACATAAAATTGAAATCCCAAGTACTGCATTGCCTTTACTTTTAAACCTGACTTAAGCTTGTATCATGGATCCTATTAGCCTTTACTACATGAGTTGTTTGAGCAATGCGAGTTGTAGAATTGCATGTGTAGGGTTTGTGTGATTCTATTGTTGATAGCGAGGTACCCAAATAACTTAAACTGTGTAGTAATGGAATAACTAAAGAAAGAGGCACCGGTGAGTAATAACAATCCTTTGATTTTTTAACTACTCACTTGTGTCCCGTAGGACCAAAGTACTTGATTCTTGTTTCTTGACTATCGCACTATCCGCATGTGGGACCATGAATCCCCTTTGCCTGAGCTTGATTCACATCTTATTTCTTGGGGCCACAATTAGTTTGGGGCGTTACTACTATCCTGTACTTATGACATGTTTTACTGCTTTATTTACTACCGTTACATGTGGAGCGTTACCTGTACTATTTTGGAAAGCGGATTGTTTTCGTAGTATAGACTAGCCAGTCACAATTTTGGGTTCCCAAACTTTTACAGCCATTGGCACAAACCTTTTGGTCCATATCAGAGCTCAGTTAACTCCATTGCGGGGATCTTAGTGGGATGGCCCCCTAAAATGATTTTTGAATATAGTGAATGCTTTGTCGTGATGCCTCATTGCTTTTTATTTGATTCTTCCAAGTGTTGATCATGCGTGTATTGCTATTTTTGCACCCCTACAGGGTAAATCTTTCTGAAAGCTATGTTTGCGGTATGGACAACTTGTAGAATAGTTTCTTGATCACAGACAACTATAACTAAAGTACCATGTTTAACTTGACAAAAACTTGACTAGTAATTAGTGCAACACTCATGGAATGGTTAATAAAATTGCCTATGGATGGGTTATTCTTCCGTCTTCTCGTTCGGTAAGCGGGAAGGAGGATGGGATATGTTTATTTTATGTTGCTTATATAACTGTTGGTTTCTAATTAACGAGCGTATATCCATATTGGTTGGCGGATGTTGTAGCGTGTCTCTATTGAACTATTTAGCTAATAATCTTTCGTTGCATTTGCGTCAGCCCTAGGTTGTTCCCTTTAGATGCATAAAGACTTGCTGAGTGCCCTAGGGTCTCACACCATAAATATTGATTAGGTTGTAGGTACATCCATATGGAGGCTACTATGTCGATGAGGCCGATGAGGGAGGCAACGACCCTCTTGGGTAGAGATTCTGAGGATGGAGATCTCTGAGATATGTGGGTAGGAATGTGCTTATTTATGTGGCATCTTATGCGAATTTGACTATTAATTTGTATTCGGATCTGTGTTTTCTACTTCCGCTTGATGATTTGTTGATTAATGAGGATATAATCCAAAATACTATTACAACTATCTATATAATTTGGTTCTAGCCATAATGGCATTGCAATATAATTCTATTTATTTTTTATGGAATAGCTTTGATGTACTCTTGTATGTCGTTGGCGTACATACTCACTTGTGTACGCTAGACTCGCAGCCATCCGATCACGTTTCTCGCACTCGAAGCTATAACCATGAATTTTGGGGTGGATGGTTGGCCGGTACAATGCCCTGCCATTGCGGCCTTCTTGTGGGTAGCCTCGCGGACTCCACGGTAGTACGTCCTCCTTAGATTCGGGTTAAACCGGCTTGTGGTTTACAAGCGTGAGGTTTGGGGATTACATATGTTATCAGAGCCATTCTGCCCTTTAGGGTCTCAACCAAGATGGTCGTTGTTAGGCTAGAAATATTTTGATAGCTATATATTAAGGAAAAACTAAACGTGAGAGTAGGATTGCTTCCATTTTTATTCTTAACCACCCACCACCGTATTTTGGTAAGGAAGTGTAATGTTTGTCTATCCTCTTCTAAAAATTCAAACTAGGATTCATGAGTTCGGAGTATTTGTAGTACCATAGGATGTGTTAATCCTTTGTCAATCTGTTGTATCCAACTTTGTTTCGCAATCTGCTTTGGTTATCAACTATTGGTACATTCCATACCGATAGGCTTGTGTGTAAATGAACGTGATGTATCCGACTCTTTGTTAACTGACGCGGTCTTATTGAGGGTGTTCGTTCTGTAGTACCCTTTCACATAATGTGGAGTGGTGAATCTCTATCTGTAAGGGGTTTTCTGCATCTAGATGGAATTTTAATGCAAAAAGATGCGAATTTTTTTCTTTGATACATCTGTGTTTCCACACTCCTTTTCAGTCGTGTGCGATATGCTATCTATCTTCTTTGTTGGCATGTTCAAGCTAACTCATTCTTTTTTCACCAGCGCATAAATCTAAAGTTTTACTTTATCTTCAATTATTTTTGGCTAAATGCATACCTTGCATCGATCCGATGCTTACGATTGTAATTTGGTTTTCTGGTTAGCTATATGCCACTTATTATGAGTGTAATATGTTCAGTGCTACCAATCCAATTCCCTGAATGATTGTGGTTAAATCATGTGTATTTGAGTTGTACCGCGATCATATTTATGTCATATTCAAGTATCTTTGGCAAATCCAGAGGTTTCTTAAGGCACTATGTTGGATTATCATCCGTTTATCATGCTTCACATCTTTTTGAACTCCATATCTGCAAGCTTCTCTTTGATAAAAGAGAATCTCATTCTTTCATCTATGCTATATTGGCTTAAATGGATGAGTTATCATTGCTTCTTTATCCAGGATCTCCTTATCTTTTCAACCGGTGATCCGATCAACCATGTGAACAAGTTAGTACCTATTTTCTCATCCGAAGGGCCATACAATCTATCCAACCAATGCATTTGTTCAACAAAAATCGTTGCTCTTAATGATGATCTTTCAAAGAGCGTTGAGCTTAGAAAGTTTTTCGAGCAATTGTTTGTTTCTCCCGCCTCTTAAACTTGGTATTCTTGGAATATCTCGATAATTCGAGGTGGTATATCTTGATGATATGATTGCCTATTATATATCAATGGAAGAACATGAAGAACATTTTCTTCTCTTTCTCTGAAGCTTCATGAACACCACAGGTGTGCAAAGTTCTCAAAGTATCAACTCCTTTGTCGCGTCTCTCCTACGCTGACATTGAGGATGTTGGACACCCCCTATTTGTTTGGTAGTGGGCAGGAAGGCGTTCTGGCCTCAATGTCGGCGAAGGAACCTGCTGATTCGAGCACACAACACGCACATAGCACATACAAACATTTTTTACCTAGGTTCGGGCTCTCCTTCGGCTAACAACCATACGTCCAACTTTGGTGGATTATCTGGGTGGATCGAGGTACAAGAAGATGATCTCTCCGGTGTCGGAGAGACGCTTTCTCTCTAGCTTCTTCTCTCCCCGAGCTTCCTCTTTCTGCCTTCTCTCTCTTTTCTACCTCCGTCCAAGCTCTCCCAAATTCCTCTCCAAAATCCCTCCAGATGTTTCTCTGCCAAAAACCATCCTTCTTTATCTCTCTGCCCCAAAACCCTTCTTCTTGAACTCTATGCCCAAAAACCCTTCTCTCTAACTCTCGGCCAAGTGCCTCCTTTTATACACCAATGGGTCAATACAAGGGCTGGTGTGGAGCACCATCCGGGGCGTTCCTGGGCTCAATTGCATGGTGCCACGCGGTCTTCAGGAAGATGGGAAGCGCCTATGGCCAATGGATGGCCAGGGGTGGTGCACAGGTGCACTCGATGGATGAGTGACAACTCAGGCTCTGAGCTATCACTCCTATTGGTGGCGCACTGCAGCGGATTGCAGCGCCATGATGATGTCTAGCAGTGTTAGCGCATTGCTAGTTCCCAAGGCTGGGCTTGACACACCTTGTCATGCTCAGTTGACTCCAGTTCCCGGGCCACGCCTGACCCAGGAGAAGTGCTCCAGGGTCCTTCCGGGGCTCAGTTGAGGCTTCTCCTTAGCTTTGCTATGCCCCAACTGAAGGAAATATGCCCTAGAGGCAATCATAGAGATGATTGTATTTCATGTGTATCCATGAGTTATTATAATGTTCCTTGAATATCCATATACCAGGCAACTTGTATTGATTGGCAATTATGTGAATTGTTTGTGAAACTCTTTACTTGTATGGTTATCTAATAATTGTCCCTAGTCGGAGTTCATGCGAGGACACACGTGAATATTAGACTAGCACATCGATTGGTTAATGACTATGTTTCGCAAGTCATTGACATGGAGATGTCAAACCAATGATGTGGACACATGTTATGAACATGGGGTTGGACTGACCCAACATGAGACTAGCAATAATACTTGCAGCTCTCTCTACACATCGTGTACGTTTTGTCCTTAGACCTGAGATTGTCGCATGTACTTGAGATGTGGATCGACCTACTTTGGGGCTATCAAACACTACTCCGTAACTGGGTAGTTATAAAGGTAGCTTTCGGGTTTGTCCTGATACATGCTGCAAGGCATCGGTCAATCAAGATGGGATTTGCCCCTCTCTACTTGAGAGAGATATCTCTGGGCCCCTCGAGTGATCGGATCCAGAAATGCATGGCCGTGCTACATATGGTTAAGAGTTAACCTAGTAAAGGGATTCTGAATCACAGTATCGAGAAAGAGAGGTCAGCTTAGAGCTAGACCAAATATCGTGAGGCAAAGGGAAAGACATGTACTCAACCTTGTGATGGTTCGTCCGAATGATCTTTATATGCGTTTAGGAGTTGGCACGTCTTGCTAGAGGCCGCTACCAACTATTGACGGAGTAAGTGTACTCGCGTCATGTCTATACGTGTATGAACCTATAGGGTCACACACTTTAGGGGCTGGAAGCCTAATGAGGATTGGATCCGAATTAGACCAGGCTTAGGCTGCTAATGGGCTGCTAATGTAGAAGCCCACCAGGGATGCCTATATAAGAGGGAGTGGGGCGAGCTGAAAACGTGAGAGCATTCCACCCAGCCGCCACTCCTCTTTCGCCTGTGTTGCACGCGCAGACCTAGCAGTCTGGCGTGTGACGACTTCCACTCCGGACGTGTGGATACCTCGGAGGTGCTGCATCTGTAGCACTTGGACGAGCCGCGCAAAGGGGAGCTGCTCGTGGGACGAGGACGAGGAGGAGACGTAGAACATCTACACTGCCGCAACGTGCTTCATCGAGTTCCGCACCTGCGCGTCTAGCGGTAATCCCGTGATCTATGACAATAGTATTCCTGGTTGACGCGGTAGAAATTTTTGATTTTACGCTAGTGTAGCCTACCCGTTACCCTTCAGTGGTATCAGAGCCGATGCTATTCAGTCATAGGTTCGGGAAGTTTGCATATGGTGATATGTAGATTGATATGAATGATATGATCGTTTGTATGGCGGTGTTTTCTGGATTGATCTATGATCTTAATTTCCGTGATCGTGATTCTAAGGTCGTCGAACGACTTACCCCTACCGGTCGGTTTCCGCCATCGGGGTAGACAGTGACACATAAATCCTTCTGAATCACGCGAAGATCAATATGATTGATCGAATCGGGAATTAGATCTGAATCGACGTACCGTGATCAAAGGAGTTTGGTCAAATCGGAACTATGGTCGGTTTATGGTAAATTGGATTTGCCGATCAAAATCCTTAAAGAAAATTGTATAGATTTGATCTCTCATTTTTCACGAATCGACGTACCGCGAGGGGCGCTGCCCCTTCGAACCCCGCAGGGGGAGACCCCCTAGACCCCCCTTAGTCGTATCCCCCTTTTTTTGTATCTCGTTAAGGTTCATAGGTGGTACGATTTCACATGATCCGGTAGAATGCGATTCTATGCACAACTTGTTTTTGCAGGATTTATGTGATCAGTATGGCCCAAAAATGTATGTGATGCATGTATGTATTTTTTCATGACCTGCGTGTCGTGAGTTGGGCAACACGGCTGGAGCCATATGTGTTGTCAATTATTGTAATGGCCTGCGTGCCAACTTGTGATGATCCCAATACCATGTAATTTTGATTACTAGATGTTAGGAGCAATAGCTTGTATTAGTTCTTGGAGAACTCATCACTTGGAGGATGGCTCGCATAGAGCATGAAGATGGAGATCATCATGGTGGACAGGTTCTATGGCGATGGAGATCACCATGAGAAAATGGGCCATACTGTATCACATCTATGTGAATGCTATTCTTATACGTTTTACTACTATGCATGCTTAGATGATAGAAGTAGAACGATCCCTCACAAAGTTTAAGTTAAACCATGCCCTCCCAACCAAACCTTGCACCATCCTATGCCCTGTACAATCGTTGGTGGGTCTATGAAATTAGGGTGCCACGGTTTTCCTTGGCTGGATGGGTTTGTATCGGATACCTACACGCATAAGGGTTGGTGAGCTTAACAAGGTCATCTTAACAGTTAAGGACCTTGGGGCATAAAGGTTGGGCGCCTAGTTTTGACATAGAGATGTCACCCAACAACAAGAGTCATATGTGATATGATTAGCAAAGGTTGCTTACCGATTTACCTTGTCTTCTAGCAGTGATGCTAAAGCTCACTAGTCGACTTGTTAATTGTGGATCTTGAATCACTTAGTATCAATAGAGGGATGTTGATTTAAGTGGGAGTATATGCTATTAAATTGTTTAATATGTTTTACTCTTTCATGGTTACATGGCTTAGTATTTTGCATATTTTTTTGTTGTAGATCAATGGCACCGAACAATTCATCACCTTTTGCTTTGCGTTCGATTCTTGAAAAGGATAAACTAAATGGAACAAACTATTCGGACTGGGTCCGTAACCTGAGAATTGTTCTCAGGGCTGAGAAAAAGGAAACTGTTCTGGATACCCCAATCCCGGATGAACCTGCTGATAATGCAACTGCTACCCTTAAGAATGCCTACAAGAAAGCATGTGATGAATCTCTTGAGGTCAGTTGTCTTATGCTTGCATGCATGGAACCTGATCTTCAAAAACAGTTTGAGGATCAGGAAGCGTACGATATGATCGTTGCGCTTAAGGACATGTTCCAGACTCAGGCCAGGACTGAGAGGTACAATGTCGCTAAGTCCTTTGTGGAATGCAAGCTGGCAGAGGGAGCAGCTGTAGGCCCCCATGTGATCAAAATGGTTGGTTACAGTCAGACTTTGGAAAAGCTTGGTTTTCCATTAGGCCAAGAGTTGGCCACTGACTTCATTTTGGCATCTCTTCCATCTAGCTATGGGCATTTCATTTCGAACTACCATATGCATGGGGTGGAGAGGGGCCTTAATGAATTATGTGGGATGCTGAAAACAGCAGAATGTGACATTAAGAAGTGTGCAGGGCATAGCCATGTGATGGCTGTGCAGAACAAGCCTAGCTTCAAGAAAAAGGGCACTTCTTGGCAGAAGAAGAAGGGCAAGGCTAAGGATACGATCCCTAAGCCAAACCCTGCACCCAAGCAAAAGGCTGGTCCTGCAGGAGACACTGAGTGTTTCTTTTGTCACGAATATGGCCACTGGAAGAGGAACTGCAGCAAGTACCAGGCTTCTTTGAAGAAAAGTGGAAGTAAGAGTACTTCCCACTCAGGTACACTTGTTGTAAATGTTGTGGACATTTTTCTCGCAGATTCTTATGTTAACTCTTGGGTATTTGATACCGGATCGGTTGCTCATATTTGCAATTCGATGCAGGGGCTAATAAGGACTAGAGAAGTGCAAAAAGGCGAAGTGGATTTTCGCGTCGGAAATAAAGCAAGGGTTGCTGCATTGTTCGTCGGCGTCATGCAACTTCACCTTCCGTCAGGATTTATCATGGAGTTGAATAATTGTTATTACATTCCTAGTATGGGTCGAAACATTTTATCACCTTCATGTTTGATGAGGGATGGTTATTCATTCGCGAGTACAAACAATGGTTGTGTAATCTCTAAGAATGCTATGTTTGTGGCTGATGCTCCCATTGTGAATGGGTTATTTATTTTAAATCTTGATAATGCATGTGTTTACAATGTTAGTGCTAAAAGGCTTCGGCCAAATGATTTGAGTCCTACCTATCTATGGCATTGTCGTTTGGGGCATATAAGTGAAAAGCGCATGAAGAAGCTCCATGGTGATGGTCTTCTAACTTCGTTTGATTTTGAATCATACGAGACATGTCAAGCTTGTTTACTTGGAAAGATGACCAAGACGCCTTTCAAGGGGTTTCCCGAGAGAGCGACAGACTTGTTGGAACTCATACATACTGATGTATGTGGACCAATGAGCACGACAGCCAGAGGAGGATATCACTACTTCATTACTTTCACTGATGATTTCAGTAGATATGGCTATGTCTACTTGATGAAGCATAAGTCTGAAACTTTTGAAAAGTTCAAAGAGTTTCAAAATGAGGTAGAGAATCAACGTGGCAAGAAAATAAAGGCCTTGCGATCTGATCGCGGAGGCGAATATTTGAGTCACGAGTTTAGCAATCATCTTAAGAGTTGCGGAATTGTTCCACAGCTCACGCCGCCCGGAACACCTCAAAGAAACGGGGTCTCTGAACGGCGTAATCGAACTTTGTTGGACATGGTTCGATCGATGATGAGCCAGTCGGATTTACCATTATCATTTTGGGGTTACGCGCTAGAAACAGCAGCTTTCACACTAAATAGGGTACCATCTAAATCCGTAGTTAAGACACCATATGAGATGTGGACTGGAAAGAATCCCAGTTTGTCTTTTCTAAAGATTTGGGGTTGTGATGCATTTGTCAAGCGACTTCAGTCAGACAAGCTAACACCCAAATCGGATAAGTGCATTTTTGTGGGATACCCAAGGGAAACCTTAGGGTATTACTTCTACAACCGAGAAGAGGGCAAAGTGTTTGTCGCTCGTAGCGGTGTTTTCCTAGAGAAAGAGTTTCTCACAAAGGGAACGAGTGGAAGGTCGGTGCGACTTGAAGAAGTTCAAGATGAGCCAGTCGGGGATGCTTCTACGAGTGATGCTATTGTAGCAGAACAAGTTGAGGAACCCGTGGCAATAGAAGCACCACAACCACGAAGGTCGGCGAGGCTCCGCGAAGCGCGAGAGTTATTATTGTTAGACAATGATGAGCCTGCGACCTATGCAGAAGCGATGGTGGACCCAGACTCTGAGAAATGGCTGATTGCCATGAGATCCGAGATAGAGTCCATGGGAGACAATCAAGTTTGGAACTTGGTTGACCTGCCTGATGGTTTTAAAGCCATCGAGTGCAAGTGGATCTATAAGAAGAAGATTGATATGGATGGAAATGTTCACATCCATAAAGCTCGACTTGTTGCAAAAGGTTTTCGACAAGTTCAAGGAGTTGACTACGACGAGACTTTCTCGCCCGTAGCGATGCTTAAATCTATACGGATCATTCTAGCCATTGCTGCACATTTCGATTATGAGATATGGCAGATGGACGTCAAGACGGCTTTCTTAAATGGAATCCTTTCTGAGGATGTGTATATGATGCAGCCCGAAGGTTTTGTCGATCCAAACAATGCTGGAAAGGTATGCAAACTTCAAAAGTCCATTTATGGGCTGAAGCAAGCATCTCGGAGTTGGAACATTCGATTTGATGAAGTTGTAAAGGAGTTTGGCTTCACCAAAAACGAACAAGAACCTTGTGTGTATAAGAAAGAAAATGGGAAATCACTTGTGTTTCTAATCTTATATGTGGATGACATATTATTGATTGGAAATGACATTCCTATGCTCGAGTCTGTTAAGACCTCATTGAAAAATAGTTTTTCTATGAAGGACTTGGGAGAAGCGGCATATATTCTGGGTATCAAGATCTATAGAGATAGATCAAGGAGGCTAATTGGATTAAGCCAGAGTACGTACATTGACAAAGTGTTGAAACGGTTCAGCATGGAAGAGGCTAAGAAGGGGTTCTTGCCCATGTCTCACGGCATTAAACTCAGCAAGACTCAGTGTCCTTCGACCACTGATGAGCGAGAACGCATGAGTAGGGTTCCATATGCTTCGGCTATTGGATCCATCATGTATGCAATGACATGTACTCGCCCAGATGTTTCCTATGCTCTAAGTGTTACGAGCAGATACCAGGCTGATCCAGGTGAGATTCACTGGACAGCGGTAAAGAATATCCTTAAGTACTTGAGAAGGACTAAGGATATGTTCCTAGTTTATGGAGGTGAGGTTGAACTCAGTGTAAAGGGTTACACAGATGCGAGTTACCTTAATGACTCAGACGACTCGAAATCGCAATCAGGTTATGTGTTTGTCATGAATGGTGGTGCTGTGAGCTGGAAAAGTTCCAAGCAAGATACAGTGGCCTCCTCTTCAACAGAAGCTGAATATATTGCTGCCTCGGAGGCTGCAAAGGAAGCTGTTTGGATTAGGAATTTCCTGATCGCTCTTGGTGTGGTTCAGGGCTCGTCCAATCCCTTGGACGTTTATTGTGACAACAATGGTGCTATTGCACAAGCCAAAGAACCTAGACAGCACCAGAAGAACAAACATATTCGCATGCGCTACCATCTGATTCGTGAGTTCATTGATGAAGGTAGTGTCATGTTATGCAAAATACATACGGACTCAAATGTTGCTGATCCCTTGACTAAGCCACTCCCGCAGCCTGCGCATGAAGCGCACACAAGAGCAATAGGTATTAGACACTGTCTAGATTGACTCTAGTGCAAGTGGGAGACTGAAGGAAATATGCCCTAGAGGCAATCATAGAGATGATTGTATTTCATGTGTATCCATGAGTTATTATAATGTTCCTTGAATATCCATATACCAGGCAACTTGTATTGATTGGCAATTATGTGAATTGTTTGTGAAACTCTTTACTTGTATGGTTATCTAATAATTGTCCCTAGTCGGAGTTCATGCGAGGACACACGTGAATATTAGACTAGCACATCGATTGGTTAATGACTATGTTTCGCAAGTCATTGACATGGAGATGTCAAACCAATGATGTGGACACATGTTATGAACATGGGGTTGGACTGACCCAACATGAGACTAGCAATAATACTTGCAGCTCTCTCTACACATCGTGTACGTTTTGTCCTTAGACCTGAGATTGTCGCATGTACTTGAGATGTGGATCGACCTACTTTGGGGCTATCAAACACTACTCCGTAACTGGGTAGTTATAAAGGTAGCTTTCGGGTTTGTCCTGATACATGCTGCAAGGCATCGGTCAATCAAGATGGGATTTGCCCCTCTCTACTTGAGAGAGATATCTCTGGGCCCCTCGAGTGATCGGATCCAGAAATGCATGGCCGTGCTACATATGGTTAAGAGTTAACCTAGTAAAGGGATTCTGAATCACAGTATCGAGAAAGAGAGGTCAGCTTAGAGCTAGACCAAATATCGTGAGGCAAAGGGAAAGACATGTACTCAACCTTGTGATGGTTCGTCCGAATGATCTTTATATGCGTTTAGGAGTTGGCACGTCTTGCTAGAGGCCGCTACCAACTATTGACGGAGTAAGTGTACTCGCGTCATGTCTATACGTGTATGAACCTATAGGGTCACACACTTTAGGGGCTGGAAGCCTAATGAGGATTGGATCCGAATTAGACCAGGCTTAGGCTGCTAATGGGCTGCTAATGTAGAAGCCCACCAGGGATGCCTATATAAGAGGGAGTGGGGCGAGCTGAAAACGTGAGAGCATTCCACCCAGCCGCCACTCCTCTTTCGCCTGTGTTGCACGCGCAGACCTAGCAGTCTGGCGTGTGACGACTTCCACTCCGGACGTGTGGATACCTCGGAGGTGCTGCATCTGTAGCACTTGGACGAGCCGCGCAAAGGGGAGCTGCTCGTGGGACGAGGACGAGGAGGAGACGTAGAACATCTACACTGCCGCAACGTGCTTCATCGAGTTCCGCACCTGCGCGTCTAGCGGTAATCCCGTGATCTATGACAATAGTATTCCTGGTTGACGCGGTAGAAATTTTTGATTTTACGCTAGTGTAGCCTACCCGTTACCCTTCACCAACCGCATCCTTACACTCCTTCTAGGTAGCCCCCCGAAGGAGGGATTAGACCACCTCGCGTGTCGTTGTCTTTTTCTCCCTGTCTGCGCCCAACTAGCAGATCGGGGATTGTTTCGTGGTGTTCGTCTCATCCATAGGCACCTACACCATAGCCGATAGTTAGTCTCCATAGGCTCATGATGCCAAGGCCATACCTTCTTGGAGCACATGGTGCTCATATCCTTGCGACGCCCTTGCCGGCCAGGCTATGCGTCCACTGCCGCTGACCGGTGGGTCCTGGCCCACGCGCTTCAGCGCAATGTGAGGGACCCCCGATCTTGTTACGCCAATAGAAGCCCCTGGGCGAGGGCCGGCAACTTGCAATGCTGGTCGTGCTCGACGAAGAGGCCGTTGCTGGGCTTCTCCCTTTAGTAGCGCGTGGGCCCAGTCCACGTCGTGCCAAGTGCGACATCACTGGACGACACGCCTTCCATCCTGCAGAGCTGACGTGCGTGTCCCTACGCACTCAAGTGGTTGCGGGACCGCCGAGCCACGCCTTGGCTTCCGTGGGAGCCCGCATTGACTATGCCCGCTTCGATTCCTGCAAAACAACTTTGGTGGGGAGCGATTGTTGCCGTCCCGTGAGCCAAGGGGTGAGCAGAAACCGTTCCCCCTCCACATAGGTTATAAAAGGGAGGGAAGCGCGAGGCTGTGGCTTACTCTCCACTTCCCCTGTAGCCTTTCCCTTCCAAATCCCTGTTTGGTGGTGTGATGGCGTCGGGCAGCTCCGATGACGACGTTCCTCCTTCTTTGAGGGAGATGGCCATGTCATCGCCGGAGAAGTTGTGCCACAGGCGCAAGTGCCGAGGCCACCGCGTCTCCTCCGCCACTGGCGAGGGTCTCCCCCAACCGCACACTAAGGCCCCACCCCGTCGTGGCCACCAGGAAGGCGGCAGCGGACGGGGAGGCCCTCCCTGTCGCCGTTCTCCTTCTCCAAAGCATGGACATAGCCCTTCGTGTGACGGGCAAGGCGGCTCTCATCTTTCTCGCCGGCTTAACCTGTTGTTCTCCCCCTCCCAATCTCAGGAGGAGTACATGGCGTACCTGGTGGACTTTGAATTCTTGGTCGTCTTGGGCGTCAGCTACAAGAAGTGGTTGGTGCTTCCACACCTGCTTATTGATGAACTAAGCAGCGTCCTGCTACGTGACGTTGAGCTGCGGGATTCGAGCAGAGGTCAGCCCATATGGAACCTCTATATGGAGGTAGGTGAAGAGGGACGCATGTTCTTGGGCAAGGGGTGGCCTTCGTTTGCAAAGTGGTATCAGCTTCGGGCTGTCCATGTGTTGAAGCTCCGCTTCCGCAGGAACGTGTAGTTCGTGGTGAAGATCTTCGATGACTCCATGTGCTGCCGCAACTACTACCCCTACCTCCCCAATGACAGGGGGTCAAAGGGGCTCTCCTCCTGATGCTGGAGATGCCCAGGGGCCGACCAGGCAATGAGGCACCGCTGGAGCGGCAGGGAGCAGCACTTGCCCCTTCCCTAGTGCGCAGCCTTTTGCCCGCACCCTTTCTTCAAGCATCTTCCGTGCACCGATTGCTGCATTGTACATTTCCCAAATGTCATGCCAATTGGCCAACATCAATGAATTTACCTTTGCCTTCGCGTTCTTTACTCTTTGTCATGCCGCATCGTGCTTAAGGTTGCCCTTTGATATGTTCATCCCTTGCCTCCTTTACGCCTCCACAGAGCCCATAGGGGCGTTGTTCATCTTCTCATGCGCCTTTCTCCCACTCCATAGTTCCAGCTTTGCAGTCAACTTATGCCTTGCTTATGGGGCCGGCCTCCCCCAAAAGCCGTGGGACCGCTGCTATCGGCGACGAGCCTTATACTCTTGCCGAGACCTTGCTCTGGCCTCTCCTTTGTCATCCATCCGTTGCTCATCCTGAAACACGATGAACACACCTTACGGCATCTTACCCATGCCTCAGGTTGAAAACAAGGTGTCGTGCGCTTGATTAGGGCGCACGGTGTTGCCAACTCAAGGGCCTGACGTGGGAGGTGTGTCTTCGCAATTTAGTGCTCGTCGGCAATGCCTAGAGCACAATGCTCATACCTCAGAGCAGATCATGAGAGTACGATGTTTCCTGGCCTAAAAGTCTCATTACCCACATTCGACCCCAAGAAAAACCAAAGGAATGCAAAATCACGAAAAGGCTCGGCAAATCAAAACGGGCGGAAGAACGAGAGCAATGGGATTTTCATTCCAAAATGGGGATCCCCCGGGTTACAAGCGATTTACACTTAGGTGGGCCCGGCCAAATATGTTAGTATTCATCGCATTTGCTAGGATTACTCACTCCCGGGCTTTAAGGTTTGCCGGGAACACCACGCACGCTCCCGGGCTTTCATTTGCCAGGGGAACCTCCGCTCACACCTGGGCTTTTAAGGTTTGCTGGTAGTACCACACACACTCTCGGGCTTTAAGGTTTTCCGGGAGCACCATGCACGCTCTCGGGATTTCATTTGCCGGGGGAATCTCCACTCCACCTAGGCTTTTAAGGTTTGTCGGGAGTACCACGCACACTCCCGAGCTTTAAGGTTTGCCAGGAGCACCACGCATGCTCCCGGGCTTTCATTTTCCGGGGGAACCTCCACTCCACCCGGGCCTTTAAGGTTTACCGGGAGCACCACGCACACTCCTGGGCTTTTTAGTTGGTAGGGTGGATGCGAGAAGTTTTTAGCTTACTCAGAGAGCCACCAGTACCAGAATAGTCATCGGAACTAAGTTCCAGAAAGGGTCGTAGCCTTTTCTAGGGCGAGCCAGGAATCGGGGCGAAAGGTTCATCCCAGTCGGACAAAGTGTTAGTGTGAGTCATAGGAGAAGCTATGGCTGCTAGTTTGAACACTTGTTCAAAGCAGAACACGACGTCCCTAATATCACCTATGAAGGTCAAGGTCCCCCACGAGGAGGGAAGCTTGAGTGAGTTGTAGGCATGGTGGGAGACCACCATGAACTTTGCCAAGGCAGGGCGCCCTATTATGCCGTTATACGGCAGGGCAATGTCCGCAACATCAAAGATGATGTTCTCAGTGCGGTAGTTGTCTTGAGTGCCGAATGTGACTGGCAGCCTGATCTTCATTCCCCCACGGCTAGATAGCTCCCGGGCTTATGCCCTGAAAAGACCCTGTAGGGGCTAATTTATCCTTAGTGATCTAGAGCTTATCTAGCAGCCTTGCCGAGAGGATGTTGAGGCTAGCCCCTCCATCCACCAGTATCTTGGTAACTCGTATGTTCCTTATGATGGGGAGACCACCAGGGGTAGCGTGCCGAATCCGGCGATGCGGTACGGGTGATCTCCCGCATCAAAAGTAATCAGCACATTAGACCACCGAAGTGGCCATTGCACCTCTGGAATGGGATGCACGGTGAACAGTTAACGGGAGACACGCTTGAACTCCCCATGGGAAGTCATGTCGTAGGCCCCTCCATGTGCGCATGTGTAGTCCTATACTTGTGGGTATTGTCCGCACCCGTCGTCGTCGCCTTGGTTAACGGCACGGCCGTTGCCGCACGGTTGAGGGCCTGCGTTGTTGCAGCCCCTCCGTTCCCCGCTCTTGCTCCATCTCCACCACCTCCATCCCCTCTTTGTGTAGCACCCACGTGGCCCCCACAACCTCCAGCAGGGGCACCTAGGCCAGGTTGGACCGGACAGTCCTTCGCATGATGGCTAGCCTTGTTGCAGCGGTAATAGTTCCCAAAGGTACCATTAGTCCCCTGCTCAGTGATGCATCTCTTCTGTCCCTCGGCGTAACTGAGGATGGAGCGGTAGTTCCGAGCATCATGTTCGTCAGACTCGTGCACATGGAACCATTTCCCCTTGGCGGGCTTGGAAGCCGCCACTTCTTCCTCCGGTTTGTCTTCTTTTCAGCCCCGATGGGAGCACTAGGCTTCCACAGCCAAATCATGTCAAGGGCCCTTACACGAGACATTATTTTTATCAGGAGTGTTTCTCGGGTCTACCGCTCCAGCGGCTTCTCGGGAAGCATCTTCGAGCGCGAGGCATCCTTCCTCTACTAAGGAGAAGAGGTCAGCCAACACCCATAACTCGTGGATGCTCTTGACAAGGTGCATGTTAAGCTCTACGCGCATCTTGCTGTCGCACACATTCATGGTGAATGCGCCAATAATGGTGGCATCCTCTGCCTCTAGGATAGTGTGTGTGATCTATGAAAATCGTAGCATGAAGTGTTGTAGCCGCTCACCACTCCGCTGGACCACTGTGTGGAGCTGAATAAGTGTTCCCATGCGCTTGAAGGCTCCCTAGAACGCATTCACAAAGCGAGTACAAAACTCAGCCCAGGAATGAATGGATTCCTTGGGTACATGCATGTGACAGGACAAGGTCGTGCCCTTCAAGGCCATTGGAAACCAGTTGGCCATGAACTTCTCATCAGCACCTGCAGACATCATCGTGGTGGAGTAGATGGCCAAAAACTCCTCCGGGTTCACTACAAGAAAAGTTTCCTTCCGCAACGACGTGGCTCGATGGTCATCGTAGAAGGCACGTCTTTCGCGACGAAATTCTCGGCTTTGCCGTGGCCAATGGAAAACTTCCTTTTTCTAGTTTTGCGGCCCTCTACTATGACAGGTCTGCTAAAACATGGAGGAAGCTCGGCCAGTGCATGGCAGAAGAAAGATTTTCGTTTCCTCGCGCGATGTTGACTTGTCGAAGTCTTTTGAGGCGTGTGGGTCCCGGACATCAGTGTCTCTAGCGGACCATACTTTTCGGTTACGCATCCCTGATTTGAACTCGATACTCGAGGCATCTGCCGTTTAGTTAGGCATCTGCCGTTTAGTTAGGTCCCACATGTAAACCTCTCATTAGAAGGATCGTGTCTATGATGGAATTTTGTTCCTTCGCTTGCGCTACCCTGTTCTGAAGTTGATAGCACTTCTCGATGCATCTACCGTTTAATCAACCTCCTGGGACCCACATGTCATCCTCTCATTAGAAGAAACTTGTATATGATGGAATTTTTCCCTTGGCTATTTCATCCTTGGTTTCAACTCGATAACGTTGCTCGATCTATCTGCCGTCTAGTCACAGTGCTGGGTCCTCCATGTCAGTCTCACATTATAAGAATCGTATGTATGATGGAATTTTTTCTTCGCTCGTGCTACCCTGTTCCAAACTTGATAGCGTTGCTCGATGTATCTACTGTTTAATCAAACTGCTAGACCCCACATGTTATCCTCTCATTAGAAGAACCATGTGCACGCCTCCATGTTCCAAACTTGATAGCGTTGCTCGATGCATCAGCCGTGTTGGTGGGTTCCTTATGTCAGTCTCACATTCGAAGAATCATGGGTATGACGGACTTTTTTTCTACTCTAGCGCCACCATGTTCCTAACTAGATAGCATTGCTTGACGAATCTGCCGTTTGGTCACGCCGCTGGGTCCCACATGACAACCTCTCATTAGAAGGATCGGTTGTATGATTGACTTTTTTCTCTGCTTGCTCTCCATGTTTCGAACTTGATAACATTGCTCGCTGCATCAACCTTTTTTCAGGCTACTAGGTCTCCCCATGTCAGCCTCTCATTAGAACAAACGTGTGCATGATGGACTTTTTTCTCGCTTGCGCCTCCCTGTTTCGAACTTGGCAACGTTGCTCGATACATCACCTGTATAAGGCCGCATTGGTGGGACCCACATGTCGGTCTATCTTTAAATGAAATGTGTGTATGATAGACCTTTTTTTGGCCACGTCTGCTGTTTTGGACTTCCAATAGATTTAAACTGTGTGTGTTGCCACTACGCCAAAGAAATTTATAGAAAATATATTATTAATAATTCCTTAGTACCTTCAAGTTATGTTTTAATGTTTTTAGAAATATGTTATGTGTTCGTGTTTATATTTTTAAAAATAAAAGGGCAGCCTCCTAGCATTTCAATTTATTAAATGCAACATATATAATGGACTAGTTTCTTAAAAATATGGCGGAGTTTTTTATGAGGTGGAGGCGGAGTTTTTTTAAGAGGTGGGGGCAATGCTCAAAAGGCCGAATTAAAAATATTTTGGGCTATTCTACATGGTCCATCTACATGCGCTATACTCCATGGGCTCCTTTCAAAAAAATGGACTGGGCTGTGCTAAGCAGTCCCTTGACCCTGACAAGGCCGAATTAAAATGTTCTTGCCTATGCTCCATGGGATCCTTTCTCAAATTTTACTGGCCTGTGCTCAGCAGTTCCCTGGCCCTGCGCTAAAAAAAAGCAGTTCCCTGACCTCAAAAAGGCGTGTGTGTATGTCGGACTGTTTTTTCGGGTCAAACTTGATAACGTTGCTGGGTCCTCCATGTTAGCCTCTCACCACGCTGGACTTTTTTCTCACTCGTGCCTCCCTATTTTAAACTTGGCAATATTGCTCGATCCAGCATCGCTATAAGGCCACACTGTTGGGTCCCATGTGCCGGCCTCTCTGTAAATGAAACATGCGCATGATGGACATTTTTTTCAGCCCCGTCCGCTGTTTTGACATCGGTTCATTGCTAGATCTAAATATACATGGTACTAAGTAAAGGACCAAATATACACACATACTATATAGGTGTCGATCAAATTATATTTTTTTGAGAATTATCTATTATAATTTTATATAGTGATGATATGCCATATGTCTATTATCTGGTTCTAACGTGTAGGGTACGTGGAACTTACTAGTAATACAGTAGTTTTAACAAAACAACACAGGTAGGTGGAGCTTTTTCTGGGAGGCTGGGGAAGGGGATGACCATAAAGGCCGAATTAACAAGATCTAGGATAACTGGGGGCGGATGCCCTATTCTTCATGGGCTCACTTCGAAACGGAATGCGCTATGGTCAGTAGCCACAAGACAATGAAAAGGCCGAATTGAAGGTTTTGGGCTATGATTGGGCCTGATAGGCTAATTTCATGGGCTTAGTAATAAAAATTCCATACCTCAACAAGAAAGAAAAAATGAGGGAGAAAATTTTGGCCGATATTTTCGCGTGAAAATTGTTGACAACCAGGACACATGCGCGCCAAAAATTTACCACTCGCGCCTTCCAACTCGTGCCTTCACTCCATGCTAGCTACTATCTCTTTGCGCCATTTTTCTGGAGACGCGTAGGAGGTCAAAACCACAAGCCGCGCACCAAAACATTCACACTCCGTCTATCAGCCAGGGCGGCCTGACACCATTGTTGGTGGCGCCGTTCTTTTCGAGACGCACACATGCCGGCTGTCACCTGGTCGATCCCCACGGTAAACTTACAATATCCTTAGTTCGCTCAATCATTCTCTAGAAGTAGTTCCATACTCGATCTGCTCATTTGACATTGTTCTGCACTTGATCTGTTTGTTCGAATTGGTTGTCATTTTATGCTCGGTCGATCTGTTCTCTCAAATATGTAACATAGTTCTGCACTCAATTTTTGAAATAAGCTAAAATTACGTGGCATTTATAGTTCTATATTCAATCAGGTTGCTCATATATCTTGGCTTAATTAGATCTGTAATCAACCTATCCGGTGAAATATCTTGAAAGCTTCTGACCATCTCTATCCTCAACAGATGGACATATATTGGATACTGAATGGAAAAAAGCAACACCTTCATATTGGGAAGGTGTTAATGACTTCATGAAGTTTGTTAGACAGCATAACAGCAACTCAGATGTGTCTTTCCCATGCGGACAATGCCTTAATTATAAAAAGCTGAGTCAGAGCATAGTCATAGACCATACTTTTGTTAATGGGATGCAACACACATATATTAGGTGGACTAAACATGGTGAACCATATGATCAGCCTGTTCTTGATCCTCTAGTTGATGCTGATCGTCCGTCTGAAGCTCATCAGATTGAGGATGAGGACTTTTCTAGTTTGTTAAGGGACATGTACCCCACTATAAGCAAAAAGGCGCTCCTTCTCTTAAAAGATCACTTTTCTCTGACCTGATAGAAGATTCCAAGTGTTCAGTGGACCCGGATTCTGGTATCTCAAGATTCGAACTGGTAATGAAATTACTAAAGGAGAAGTCGTTCAACAAGATTACCAACAAAGCTTTCGATTTAGTGATTAAGGTGTACAGCGAGTCAATCCCTAGGGAAGGACTACCAAAATCCTTTTATGACATGAAATAGTACATCAATGTACATGGACTATCATATGAGAAGATCCATTTTTGTGCAAATAACTGTGTACTGTCCTGGGAGGATTATAAAAACCTCAATGAATGCCTAGTGACGAGGGATTAACTCATCAATGCCCATTGTTATGGACTTGGGTTTTAGAGAAGGAGGGAGCGCTGGAGGCATCAATCGGCTAGCAAACAAGCACACAGGGACACAAGGTTTACCCAGGTTCAGGTTTCGTAGAGGTCCCTACTCCTGCTTGTCTGCTCTTGGAATTATCGAGGGAGTCAAAAGTTACAGGGGGTGCGCAGATGCAATCTGGCGATGGTTGTGGAAACTAGGGTTGTGATTGTCCTCCTCGCCGCCCCCTCCTAGCCTTTATATAGATAGGCTAGGTCTCGGGTAGCAGGTCGAGTCGGTTACAAATTAGGTTTGCCCCTTTAAACTTTCTGCCTAGAGCTTCTTCTTGTGCTGCAAGCAATCAGAGTCTCCGTCGGTCACCCGAATCTTGTATTGGGCCCTAATAACGCCGTGAGTTCTTGTCATACCTGGGCTGTATATGCCAAACTCGAGTACCTATAGGGTATGCCCACGTCAGTAGCCCCCGAGTGTCTAGTGGAATCGTAGATTCGAGTGGAGACTTTATGAAGTCTTTCGAGTGCATAGCTGAGCATGCTTTCAAGTTTTTTGATTGATGTCATAGGGATTGTTGATATACGTGCCTCATTCATCTGATGCATCGGGACCAGTTAACTGCTTTAGGGCAAAACAACACAATCTACTCAAACTCGAGTCCCTGGACTTGAATTCGGGAAAGTGCTGGTGTAATTCGACTCAGGCCGTGGAGGTCTTACAGGAGTCGAATCCCAGAGTGTAAGTGTGAGCACTCGACGCATCCGTCAAGGCTTATTCATCATACCTGCAGGCACGGATTTATTTCTAGTAGAGCGGAGCAGATGTGTTGCCAGGCCTTATTCAGGTCTTATCATCATGCTGTAAGCGCGACATCCGAATTTTTGTCATCGCGGGAATGATTCGGGTGACCCAGGAGACGCAGTCTCTTTGCAGGGAAAATATGAGGCGGAGTTGCCATAGAATTCGAGTGTAGCGTCTAAGAAGAAATAATCATAGGGTGTGCCACCAACGCTCCCTACGGGAGTAGCCCCCGAGTGCCTACTCGAGTCGTAGACTCGAGTGGGGACTATAAGTACTTTGCGACTGATGTCGGCTTTATTTGCTTGTTTTAGTTGAATGATGCTTTCAGTGCTCCCTATGTGAGTAACCCGAAGTCCACAGTCGAATCGTTGATTCGAGTGAAAACTTCTTAAATGTCTTAAAAAAATTCTTCAGTTGTGCGGCCAGCGCTCCTATTTGGAGTAGCCCCCGAGTGCTTGGTTGAGTCAAAGACTCAAGTAAGGACTAAAGTAGTCAAAAGGTTCTCCTCCTAGAGTTGGTGACATCATTGCTGACGATGAGATGACCTCAGTTTCCTGCGTGAGTGGTTTTGTCGAGACGTGATTAGTAGTGGGTCCCACTTTCTGACTTTGATTTGACTGGGCATGCGTAATCTTCTGTTTTAACTGTGTCCCCTCGATTTCCGCGCGTAATGGAAGCAATGAGGGAAGGTTCATAGTTTATCCTTGCCACACGTGAATGCCAATGTACGCCACGCGTCTAGTGGATTTTCTTCTTGCTGTTGGATGGCATCTGCTAGTAGGTTAAGTAGGATCACGTCGTGCAGTAATTTCCCCACCTCTTTCTTCTTGCTCGCACATCTCCGCCATTGTTGTTCTTGTTGTTCCTTTGCACATATCTCCTTCATGGCACGGGACCAACTCCGCATCTTTCACAGCTACTTCCTGCGCTCACATCGCCAACATAAGATGGTCAAGAAGAATGGCGGCTCCGCCGTAGGATCTACGGCTACCATTGTCGCCACCAAGAATAAGGGAGGCACCACCACGCCGCTAGTGCTGGGAAGAAAAAGGGCACGGGGACACGCGTCACCAACAGGTCGTGGCGCCAGTCTGTCATCAAGTCGTCGGAGCTGTTCACCCAGCGCCAGGACGGGATGCTATCCGCCGCGGAGGGCGACTCGCGCTTTCCCAGTGATGAGGTAATCCCTGCCCTCCTGCGGGTTTTCGAGTGATTGTCTTTGCGTTCATCATTCGCGGTCTTTCTCTTCCCCTGCATCCGTTTGTTACGGGTCTTCTTTACTTCTACGAGCTCCAGCTGCACCAGCTGTCCCCAAACTCTATTATCCACATCGCCTGTTTCATCATTCTCTGCGAGTGCTGGCTCAGAATCAAGACACACTTTGGTCTCTTCAAGAAACTCTTCAAGCTCAAATGTTAGTCGGGGTCGGGTTCGGTAGTCTACAATGTAGGAGGTTGTGGGATCCACGTTGACTCCTCTGTCACTTATTTCGACATCAAACTCACGGCGTCTATCCAAGGGTGGAGAGATAAGTGGTTCTACATCTACGACCAAAAGGCCGATGGAGAGCACTATAGGCCGATGGAGAGCACTATAGGCCGATGGAGGCTACATGTTCTTCCTAGCAGGCCATAGCCCATCCGATGTACCGTTGGATTGGTATTGGCGATATCACTCGCATATCCGCGGAGGGCGTTTCTTCTGGTGAGGTGGACAGGAGATTGTGGCTGGTGACCAAGTACACTGCCAAGGAGGATCTCCCAGGCGAGTCAGTCGTGCCTCCTTTCGATGTTAAAAATCCTCCACCCGAGGTAGAGTTTTCTTATGAAGTGTTCTAGATTTTTGATTGCTTGTTAGGTGCTTGATATATACTGATGCTTGTTTTGATTGTAGGACTAGAAAGTGGCTGCCAGCTTGCCTCCTCAGCCTGAAGGAGTTATCCCGTGCGAAGTGGAGGAAGAGGACAAGTCGGGTTCCATCGTTCCGATTGAGGAAGATGAGGAAGCACCCGAGTCCAGCGATCGCGGGATTCGCAAGCACTCCCATAGCACGGATTCGGATGCCTCCTCGCCAGCAATGCTGGAGTATCCTCCAATTGCTGTGGAGGAGCCAATCGCCGCCGTGCCCATGCGTGCCATGGCTACTCCTACTAGGAAGAAGCTAAGGTTACCAAAGGAGTCGTCAAGAGATTCCTTTGACCTTGAGAATTTTGACGGGTAAGTCTTTATATTTTTCGAGTTCGTCTTGTTTTCCTCAAAGTTTTCTCTTCTGAAATGGTATTGGGTACTTGCAGTCAAACAACATCATCGTCTTCCAACGATTGCCAATTTGTTAAGAATCTAGAGTCGCAGACTCCAAGAACAAGGAGGTGGCCATACGGTCTCCTTCTCCTCCAGTGGCGGCTCACTCCGGTGCCAACTCTTCGAGTTGCCCCCATGATGGTTGCACGGACGCCCACTTGATAGGAACCTCCGGAGTCCTTGGAGGAGCATGTGAGTTTCTTTTGTCGCTAGCATTCGAATTTTGAGTTTTTTGCCTTTTGTCAATGCTGATAAATCATTTCTTTGGTGTAGCCTATCATGAAGGATTCCTCTCGCCTTGCAGAGCAGATCCTTGCCTTGGGTTGATAGCATGCCATGCTGGACAACCGCCACCGCGCAGTCGAAGTTTTGTGCTGAACTTGTCTCTTTGCTCTACTTGTGTAGAGATTTGTAAACTCAGGTGTTGTCATGTTCTTCCCTTTTTTAGGTGAGCATAATGAGCTTCTCCGTCGGGATACTTCCCTCGAGAAGGGACTTGCCGCAGCAGAGAAGAAGTGCGATGAGGCAGTCGCGGCTCTGGAAGAGTCGCAAAAGCGCTAGGAAGACCTACGTGCTTCTAATGCCGAAAGGGAGAAGTTGTTCGAAGAACAACTTTTGTCGATTGCTAAAGCTCTCTCAGGTATTGTTTAGCTTCACTTGTATTTTTCCCTATTTGATTTCATGTCGCTGTGATGATACCCTGTGTATGCAGATGTCGCCGACATAAGCTTCGACGCCCAGGCCTTGCGCCGTGCAGATGCGTTGGCTGGCGCCATGGCCGTAGTCGAGGACCGAGTGTCTCCCTCCAAGATACGCTCGGGAAGGCCAAAGCCATGCTGAGCTGCCTCCATGAGGATATGGTTCCTATGGCCAGCTTAATCGAAACTCTTGATGGCCTGGTGGAGTCCTTCGTAGAAGGCATCCCGATGGACTTCAAGAATGCTCAGCGGTCTATCGGTGTGACCATGGCACTCGCGATGGCGCAAGCACATGGTGCAGAGTTGGACCCAAGCACGATGTCCGAGGCGATGCCTGTTGACGCGGAAGGCCAGCAGGTAGTGGTCGCTCCCTTTGCCACTAAATGCAGTAAATACGGGGTTCGTCTCATCGAGACAGTCGCCAAATATTCTGAGGAGCTGCAGCAAGCGAAGGCGGCAAAAGCTACAGCGTCTGGGGCTACCACTGCAAAATCTGTGGCATCAGATACTGCCACGGATTCGAGGAAGCCCCCGAGGTCGAAGTCAAAGTTGAAGAAGCAGAGCACACCCTAGCTGCCATATGTAATAGTGTAGCTTCCCTTTTGTTGGTCCGTATGTTGTGGGCGGTGCCCCCTTGATACTTTTATCGAATTTGAATGCACTCCTCCTTTTATCAATGTGTGATTGGTCTCATTTGCCTCTTGCTTGGTTGTAATAGGGTCCTTCGAGTGATCCTCATGACTCTCCTCCCACCGATGAAACCGCAACGCAACCGCGTTCAAAGGTGGAGGAGTTGCCGTTGCTCTCGCAACTGCATGATCGTATAAAGCAGTTGGAGCGAGAGTTGCCCATGATTCGCGGTAACGCGGATGTGTGGAAGTCTAAAGGTGAGAAGGCCATCGCTCGCGAGAAGTATCTCCTAGATGAAGTTGCGCAGTTGAACGAGCAATTTAAGTGTTAGCTCTCTGTCTTCTTATCCCTTCTTTAGCCATTCGCGGTGATGCCTTGTCTTATACTTTGGTCTTGCTTCTTGTAGTTGTTAGCACTCGTCATCCGCATGATGAGAGGGATTGGGTTAGCATTCGCCTGCATAATCTGACCCAGGACTAGCTGCAGTCGTTCCTTAGGGGGGATCATGACCGTGCAGTTGCGTTGGCAACGCTCCAGGATCGCGCCTCGTGAGTGCTTTAGTGTGTGAAGAAGGCACATTCGTTCCTTAGGCATATCTTCCAAGCGTGCCATCAAGCTTCTTGGCTTTGCTGGCAAAGTTTCAAGATATCAGCACGGTCCGCGAGTGCGTGCGCCAGCAATTGGTCGCGGGTTCTAAGGCTGCGTTGGCGCTTGTTCGGTTGCATCGCCTAGATGTGGATGTTGCGGTTGTTGCCACTGGGCCGCCACCGTCGCCTGGAGGGATGACCTGGAACATGGTCCCACACTACCAGGCGGTTGATCGACCAGCCGAAGATATCATCGACTTCTTTGAAGATCAAACATGTGTTCTCCTTTTGCAGTAGTAGTGTAGTTTGTATCCTGCACATAGATGTATAAGTGTTCGAAAATTTATATGATTATGCTGGGCGTGTTTGATACCCATTAATGTGTAAAGATCTTGCTAGCTTGGATATTTTCTGAGTGTATTGTAAGATACATATCCTTTTTGTTAGCCTGACGTGTATACATCTTAGCACCTTGCCAACCTGTTAGGTGCATTGCAGCTGGGTTGGTGTTTGTCAAGGGTTCGATTGGTAGTACGTTAGCTACTCACGATACTGTGTTGTTTGTGGAACAAGATGTAAAGGGTGGCGCATCCCCTGAGTAAAATAATTGTGAGGAAAGCTGAAAACACAGGGTTTGGGGCACTTAGCTTTATTTATTCGCAGAATATCACGAGGTACAATGTGTGGCTAAGTAGCCTGGCTGAATAGCCTTATTTGTAAAGTAAAAAACATATAAGGGTAGAAACGACACAGTTGTGCGACGTTCCAGGGGTTGGAGTATGCGACTCCGCTCTTGAAATCTTTAAGGTGATAGGCGCCACCTGGGATAACTTCTGTATTCACGTAAGGTCCTTCCAAAGGGGACTCAAACTTGAGGTGCCCTTGCTGCTTCAGTCACAGGACCAAGTCTTCTTCGACGAAGGATCTAGGGCGTAGCCTTCTACTGTGGTAGTTGCGGAGGCTCTGCTGGTAGATCGTGGATCTCTCCGCTGCAATCTCGCGTGCCTCATTGAGGAGGTCGACGGAGTCTTCGAGTGCGAGATTTGACTCTTTTTCGCTGTATGCCACGGGGCTTTGTAACGTACTCCTGCGGGTAGTACCGCTTCAGCACCGTGCACCATGAATAACGGAGTGTAGCCTGTGGCGCTGTTTGGAGTTGTGCGCATGCTCCATAGTACCAATTGTAGCTCGTCTGGCCAACACCCAGCAGCTTGTTCGAGTGGCTGGAGGAGCCTTTTCTTGATTCTGCTGCAGACGAGGCTGTCGGCCTTTTTGACTTGACCATTGGTCTGAGGATGGGCCACCGAGGCATAGCTGATGTTTATTCCCAGGTTTTTGCAGAATTCTTGGAACTCCTTGGAGGTGAAGTTCGTCCCATTGTTTGTGATGATGCTATGTGGCACCCCAAAGCGGAAGACGATGGACTCGAAGAACTTGAGGGCGTTGGCTCCTGATTGATTTGTCACCGGCATGGCCTCGATCGACTTGGTCAATTTGTCGACCACGACTAAGAGGTAGACGTATCCCCATCGTGAGGACCACGGGATCTTGCTGACCATGTAGAGTCCCCATTGTGCGAAGGGCCAAGCCACTGGTATTGGTCTGAGCTCTACTCCAGGTGCGTGCGGTTTATCCACGAAACGCTGGCAAGCGTTGCAGCACTGGACGATGTCCTTGGCATCACGCATGGCCATTGGCTAGTAGAATCCAGCTTGTAGAGCTTTGACAACGAGAGCGCGACTGCCGGCGTGGTGCCCGCATGTCCCTTCGTGTATGTCGAGGAGGGTGGCTCTGTCGTCCCCATTGGAGACGCATCGCTGAAGAACTCCTATGATGCTGCGCTTGTACAGTTTGACATCGATGAGGGCGAATATCTTGGATTGTCGCGCTATATGACATACTCGCCAACATCAGTCACGTCATCTGGCAGCCTTTTCTGAGCAAGTATGTAACATATGGTTGTGTCCAGGATGGATCGATCATCATGACTTCCATGGGACCTTCGAGTCCTGTGTCTAGCTCCATGTCATCGAGTGCCATTGACTCATAGGGTGGCATAGCCCCCGAGTCCGTTGGCGTGCTTGTCTTGTTCGTGGAAGCCTTGGGTTTGATTGAGCATTTGCAACTGCGCTCTAGAAATACCCTAGGTGGCATGGAGCTGATGTTGGTGAGTACGTCTGCCTCCTCATTGCTTTCGCGACTAATGTGTCATAGCTCACAGCCGTCGAATTCTCCCTCGAGTGTGTCGTAGAGCTCGCGGTAGGCGATCATGTTGTCGCTTAGGGTGTCACACTCGTGCATTGTTTGGTTGACCACCAGTTTGGAGTCACCGTAGATGACGAGTTGCTTGGCGCCGCAGGCTTTCGCCATCCGCATTCCATGGATCCAGGCTTTGTATTCAGCTTCATTGTTGGAGGCTGTGAACTGCATTTGCAGAACATACTTCATCTTGTCTCCTTGGGGTGATGTCAGTATGACACCTACGCCAGCTCTGTCCTTTCGCTTAGACCCGTTGAAGTGCATTGTCCAGAGGTAGGACATGTCTGGCTTGTCGGGGAGCTGGTTCTCCATCCAGTGTACGAGGAAGTTCGGGAGAACTTGCGATTTGATTGCATCGCGCTTCTCAGATGTGATGTCTCGTGGAGACAGTTCGATTCTGCAAAGCGCGACTCGTCCAGTGGCGTCAGGATTATTGAGTATGTGCCCGAGAGGGGCATCGTTTACCACCATGATTGGGTGCTCCTAGAAGTAGTGGCCATAGTCGCCTGGCTATCATAAAGACGCCCATACACCAGCTTCTGGTAGTGCAGGTTCCGCTGTTTTGTTGGTGTGAGCACCTCGCTGAGGTAGTATACTGGGCATTGAACCCCATGGACCTTATTTTCTTCGGCTCGCTCCACCATGAGCACAGTACTGACCACCTGGTTGGTGGCAGAGATGTATAGAAGCAGCAGCTCCTTTTCGCGAGGCGTGACCAATACTGGCGAGGTGGATAGTAGACGCTTAAGGTCTTCGAATGCTTCTTGCGCTTCATCTGTCCACTCGAACTTGTAAGCTTTACGGAGAAGTTGGTAGAAGGGCAGTGCCTTTTCGCCCATTCGACTGATGAATCAACTGAGTACCACGATTTTCCCAGCCAGCTGCTCGACGCCTTTTACGTTCTTCGGCTTCTCCATGGCTAGTATGGCCTATATTTTCTTCAGGTTTGCCTTGATCCCCATCACGGAGATGAGATACCCGAGCAGTTGCCCAGATGGTACGCCGAAGGCATATTTATCCGGATTGAGCTTGATCCGGTAGCGATCGAGGTTATCAAAGGTCTCGCAGAGATCGTCGAGTAATGCGGCTTCCTCTTTGGTTTTGACGATGATGTCATCGACATAGACTTGGATATTGCGACCAAGTTGGTTCTTGAGGCATGCCTGCATACATCGCTGATAGGTGGCTCCTGCGTTTTTTAGCCCGAAGGGCATCATGTTTAGCAGAACACACCAAAGGGTGTTGTGAACACCGTTTTCTGTTGGTCTTCCTCCTTCATTCGAATCTAATTGTAGCCTGAGTAGGCGTCGAGGAAGCAGTGGCGCTCGCATCCTGCAGTGGAGTCCATTATTTGATTGATCCGTGGCAACATGACGTGATTCTTCGGGCAGTGCTTATTCAAAGAGGTGAAGTCCACGCACATCCGCAGGATATCCGTGTCCTTTTTAGGCACAAGCACCGGATTTGCGAGCCAGGTGCTTTGCTCGATCCCGTGTATGAAATTAGCGTCGAGGAGTCTGTTGACTTCCATACCGACCGCTTTTGCTCTTGGCTCAGACACTCACTGTATTGTTTGCTTCACTGGCCTTGCGTCTAGATTCACATTGAGTGAGTGCCCGGTGAATTCCCTGGGAACACCTGGCATGTCCGTTGGACACCAGGCGAAGATTTCCTAGTTCTCCCGGAGGAATTCGATGAGCGCGAGTTCCTATGCGGGACTCAAGTTGTTGGCGATGAGGGCCGTCTGGGCTGGGTCTGTTGGTGGACTTGGGCTTTCTTGGTATGCACCGACGAGTCGAAGGATACGTCGGGTGAGCTTGGCTTGCTCAGGAGAGGCAGACTATTGTCTGTCGACTCCTTCAACCTTGCGAGTTCCTCTTGCATGCCGAAGGACTGGGAGATTCTATTGAATTCCTTGCCGTAGCTATCAGACCTCTCAAAGCTTCCGTTGATTGTGATGACACCGTTTGGGCCTGGCATCTTCATCTGTAGATAGGCGTAGTGTGGTACCACCATGAACCTCGCAAACGCGACACGTCCGAGGATGCAATGGTAATGCAAAGGCCAGTCGACGACTTCAAAGTCGATGTGTTCTCGCTGAAAATTTTGCGGTGTGCCGAAGATGACGTCGAGGTTGATCTTGCCCAGGGGGTACACTCCCTTCCCATGGACGATGTCGTGGAACGTCATGTCTGAAACTTCCAGACATGTCAGAGGGATCCTCATTGCGCGCAAGGTACTCGCGAACAGGAGGTTGGTGCCGCTTCCGCCGTCCATGAAGACGTGACTCATATCGAAGCCCCTTATCTGTGCCTCGAGTACGAGGGGACAGTGGCCTCGGCGAGGTACTTGGTGCGGGTGGTCACGCTTGTCGAAGGTGATGCAGGACTCGCTTCCACTGAGGTACTCAGTGGTGGAGGGCGGAGAGTTTATCGCCAAATTGACTTGGCGAGTGATTGCCTTCTGCACTCGTTTTGAGGGGCGCCCTTTTTGGATCATCCCCATGTTGCCCAGCGCTCATGGGTATGGCTCGCCTCCATGGGTCTGGATTGGCGTAGCCACAGGTGGTGGTGCTCCGTGAGCCAAGGCACCTAGGGCAGCTCCATATCCCTTGTTGATCGCGTCACGATATATGTGGGCTAGGCCTTCGTGGAGCTTGAGGAACTCGCGATAGTCCTTGAGAAGGTGGCTAGACTTTTTCTTGCCATCGTGCTTGTCAATGTAGAAGTGTAAATTGCACGGTGCGGACAATTTGTCCTAGATGGATAGTCTAGGTGCTTCGTCGCGAGTGCGGTGCTGCCACACTTGCGTGGTTTTCCCGCTGTCGTGGTATCCACCACTGCGGTATCTGCTGTCGCGGTTATCGTCGCGTTTTTCGGTGTAGCCAGCCGCGACCAAATCAACCTCTTCGCGGTCTTCATAGACGCGCATTCGACGTTTACCTCGGCGATCGCGTCTGCGCCCGAGGTCATTGTCATCATCGGAGTAGGAATGGTTTTTCACCGAGTTCTCTCTGTTGGCCCACCGATTCGCAATCTCCATCAGGTGGTCGATTGTCTTGGGCTTCGAGTGGCCTAGCTGATCCCCGAGCTCTCTGCGGCGAACATTGCCGTTGAACGCGTCGATTGCGCGATCCTCAGAGATATCTTTTGCGAAGTTCTTGATGATGGACCACCTCTAGATGTACAAGCGCAGCGACTCGCCTGACCTTTGGTGGCAGCCTCTTAGTTCCTCGATTAACGCGGGCCTTTTGTAGGTGCCCTTGAAGTTGCACACAAAGCTGTAGACCAGCTCTTCCTAGCTACGAATTGATCCGCGCAGGAGATTGTTGAGCCACGCGCGGGCGGCGCCTTGCAGCTGTAGCTACAGGCATTGCATTGTCGTGCTTGAGCTTATGCCATGTAGTCTGACGGAGGAGATGTGATCCTCCAGCTAGATTTCCGGGTCCTGTAGGCCGTCAAATTTTGGGTTCTCTGATGGGAGTTTGAACCCCTTAGGCATTCGCTTCTGCCTGATGGCTCTACCGAAGCATCTGGCACCATAGAGCTCTACCTCGTCATCTTCCGAGTCAGTCAAACGAGCGCACCTTGCACGCCTCTTGTTGACCTTGCGCTGCGTGATGTCATCACGCGCGTTGTATTCTCGATCATGCCGCCGTGAGCGATGTCACAGTGACAGATCATGGTTGTCGTCGCTGGAGGAGTACGAGTCGTAATATTTTTCTAGAGCTTTACTTTTCTTCGGCTCCGATGTCGGCTCCTTGACGAGGGCAGCTTCGACTAGCCCCAAACCCACGATCGTAGATCGGTGCATGGCAGCTGGCAGATCTCCAGCCTGTGGCTGGTTGTTGAGAAGGTACATGGTGGCCGCCGTCACCACTGCTTGCGGTGTCTTTGGGAACATGTTGCCCCGCGTATCCACCGTCATGGAGCTGAAGTCGAGGACTTTTGCGGCCTCCTCACGTTCCTTGTCCGTGAGGTGGGCCCGCTGAAGGCTCGACTCGTCCACTGCCTTTCTATGCGCGTTGAGTTGCGTGATTACTTGTTGTTGGCTCTTTTATTCTTCCTTGAGCAGCCAATGGTAACCCATCAGCATGTCTTGCGATGAGTTAGGGGGTAGAGGATCGCCCCACGGAGCTTCGAGACAGCGGGCCCACTCGTTGTCGTTGAGCTTGATCAGCACGCACTCTTCGGTGCGTTCATTCGCCTTGAGGTCCGAGTCCCCTTCTGCCCCGTTGTTGGTGGGCGCGCCATTGACGGGGCCACCGTTTCTGCCATTGGTTGGTTCGTTACCGATGTTGTCGCGATTGACACTGGTGTCGCCTGCGTTGATGATGACACACATGAAGTGATTGGGGAAGCTGTTGCTCCCGCAACTCTCAGATCCGGAGTCGTAGGCTCCATCCTCCGTGTCTAGGTCACCCAGATCGGATCCGCGACTACTGTCACTGTCCGTGCTCCCAATAGTTGTCGGGGTGTTAAGCTCGCTTAGGGTGCCGATCGGTGGCGGAAACCATGATGCTGGAGCAATCGCGGGAACCATCGGCTGATCAGGGAGGCGAAGTGTGACCAGCTAACCAACTTGGAAGCGTAAGCTCCCGATCGCCAGGCTGATCCCATCGCCCACGGACTCGAAGGCCGGGCGAGTGGTTGGTGTGTGGAAGGTGAAGTCGAAAGCAATAAAGAGTTGGCGAATCTCCGCTATTGCAGAGTTGTAGATCACGGTTAACACGGCCAAAGAAGCCCCGACATCAGCACTCCCAATTCCCATAGACGGCGCCAATTGACGAGGGATTAACTCATCAATGCCCATTGTTATGGACTTGGGTTTTGGAGAAGGAGGGGCATCAATCGGCTAGCAAACAAGCACACAGGGACGCCGGGTTTACCCAGGTTCAGGCCTCGTAGAGGTCCCTACTCCTGCTTGTCTGCTCTTGGATTTATTGAGGGAGTCGAAAGTTACAGGGGGTGCGCAAATACAATCTGGCAATGGTTGTGGAAACTAGGGTTGTGATTGTCCTCCTCACTGCCCCCTACTAGCCTTTATATAGATAGGCTAGGTGTCGGGTAGCAGGTCGAGTCGGTTACAAATTAGGGTTTGCCCCTTTAAACTTTCTATCTTAAGCTTCCTCTTGTGCTGCAAATAATCGGAGTCTCCGTCGGTCACCTCAATCTTGTATTGGGCCCTGGTAACACCGTGAGCTCCTGTCATACCTGAAAGAACATTTCATGGTTCCTCGTGTTTGTAGTGTTAGATAACAATACCATGGAGTTTTTCTCATGTGTGCCAAGTGTGCAGGGAGTGATTTTGTGTTTGGGGGCCGGATTATCCGCCCCCATCAGGGGCCGGATAATCCGGTCTACCACATTTCGCAAAGGTAGTCAAGGCGCGACGCTCTGAGTGGGTTCAGATTTTCTCCTAGAAAATCCGAACAAGGGCGACGTTTTCTTCCCTGGCCGGATAATCCAGCCCTCGCATGGGGCCGGATAATCTGCCCCCCAGAAGAAGATCAAAGGCAGCCAAGGCGCGACGCTCTCAGTGGGTTCGGATTTTCTCCTGGAAAATCCAAACAGGGCGGTTTTTTCTTCCCTGGCCGGATAATCTGGCCCTCGCATGGTGTCGGGGGGGATGACCCCCGGATACCCCAACCGAACAAGAAACAGGGCAGTCGGATGGCGTCCGGCTGGCCAGGTGCAGCTGGACAGGGCAAGCCGCGCCGGCTATCGCAAGGTACCCGGATCGGCGAGAAGCAGCCGACTACAACAACGTAGCCGGAACCAATCAAGGAAGACAGGGCGACGTGTGGAACAGTGCGCAGTACGCCCTGTACGATGACAAGACTGGCAACTACTCGGCCATACCGAACACTTTGCGGGGATGATGCAGTGGCCCTATGCTGACGACAGACTCACACGGCGTCCACTGTGCCTACGACAGCCATACCGCTCATACTCCGATGGGACATGTTGTACCGGATACTGTAGATGACCAGCCGGCTGGGACCCGCCTGTGGGGCCCGCCAGTCGGATTGGCCAGTGAGACCGTTGCCTCTCTACCTATATAAGGAGAGGCAAGGCCTCAGTAGAAAGGGTTGGTCTTAGTGCATTTAAGGCAGTAGCTAGAGAATACAGCTCGAGGAGCACTTGTAGTTCGTATACCACTCATAGTTAGATCGGCAGGAGTAGGAGTTTTACCTCACCACAAGGGCTCCGAACCTGGGTACTTCCAGCGTCCCGCTATGCTTGCTTGTATCCAATCCCGCCTGCGGATGTCGTCGATAGCTTCCCTGCTAGTCCCCACACCTCTATCTAACCTTCTTAGGTACTGCCGTTTCAAATACAACGACACATGGGGCCAAATAATCTGGTTCCCCATGAGACGATCAAGGGCAGGCTCGGCGCGAGGCTTTGTGTGAGGGCGGATTATTTGCCGGATAATCCGAGTCTAGGGCGGAGTTTTCCCTAGGCCGGATAATCCGGCCCTCACTTAGGCCGGATAATCCGGCCCCAAATTACTCCAACAGCTCAGTCAGTGCAGGGGGTATAAAAGCAACTTCATCCCCTCCTTTCAGAACTCTTGATTCATTCGAAAAGTGTTAGACCCATTGCAAGAGCTCTCTCTCTCTCTAGATCTCCCACTTCAACCATCCGAAGGCTTCGATCTTTGGGGGAATTGAAGGAGGAGACAATCTTCATCACCATCACGAATCAAGTGCATCAACTCCTCTCCATTCATTTGGAGAAATCCCTGATCTAATATTCTTGTTAATATCTAGATCTTGTGTTTTGTTATTGATAACTTGTTCTTGTGGCAGCTTGTTGTCATTACGGGAGCCTCCAATTTGTTTGTGGAGTTGTGCCCTGCTAGTTGTGTAAAGGCGTCGGTTCCCGCCTTGAAGGGTTCCTATAGTGGAAAGGTGGATCAGGCCTTTGGTGGCGGGATTCATCGAAGAACAGGGTGAGGCTTATTATGGCGTGGTGGTCTTAGTACCACCCACCCATCCAACGCAGATGTACTTCCCTTAACAAGGAAGGAACTGTGGTAAAACAAATCATGTGTCTCCGCGTGCTTCACTACGGTTCACTTGTTCCTCTTTCCACTCGCCTTTTACTCGCTAGTAGTTAGGTTTGCATATAGGGAAATTCTTTATAATAGAAATCTAGATAATTTACCTTTTGTGTCAAGCCTAAAATTTAAAAAGCATTAAAATTTGAAGTAGTACCTATTCACCCCCTCCCCTCTAGGTGCCCATACGATCCATTTCAATTGGTATCAGAGCCCTGGCTCTTTATTCGGGCTTAACCACCTAAGAGAAGTATGGGTACCAAGGAGAATGGGAATGAGGCTGTGGACAAGGTCACAATGGATGACCTCAAGACGTTGGAAACAACCTTGTTGAAATCCTTTGAGACTAAGATGGAGGAGATGCAACAAATGATTGCTCGCCTCACATCATCCGTAGCCCCATCCCCATCCTCCTCTGAGGCTGCCACTCCCTCATCCAAGGATAAGGCTAACACCAGATCTAAGGAAGATGAAGTGGTAGGTGAAAAACATAATGGTTTCGCCTCCAAGAAGGTGAGTGGTAAGGAGGACTATAGTGAGGTTCATCACTTATATTCCCCCGGCCCACCTATCCCTCATCCTCATATAAACAATTGGGGTGATCCACCCAAGCTTACTGCATCTTCATTCAATCAATGGCAATTCTTAATGAAGTCTCATGTATGTAGCTCTTCAATTGAACTTTGGAGGATTATCGAAGAGGGTCTCCATATTGGAGATCACACCAACTTGACAAGAAGAGAAGTTGTGGATAGCCAATTGAATGCAGCGGATCTCCACATGATACAGCTCGGAGTAGGTCCCAAGGACATGCCCCACATTGAGCATCTCAACACAGCTAAAGAAGCTTGGGATGCTCTCACCGATCTATTTATTGGAAATGAAAGCATGAGATGGAATAGGTATGATGCCCTTAGTAATGAAGCCGAAGGATTCTACATGTTGGATGGTGAAAACCATGAAGATATGTATAGAAGACTCAAGGGTATCGCAACAACATTTAGAAAGCATGGATCCACTCACATTGATGATTCTTGGATAAAAAGGAAATACGTGAGTGCTCTAATGCCTTTTGAGCCAACAGACTTGAAGAGCTTGCAAGGTAGACACAACTACCATCAAATGACTTCCAATGAATTCCTGCAAGAAATGGCATCATTCAAGGTTGCAGCTAAGAATGCAGAAGATGCCTGTGCACGAGCCATTGGAATGTAAAAAGGGGTCAATGTTGCTCTAAAGGCAAATGTTGTTGAGCAAGATGAGGTGAAAGAGTTTTCGAGGGTGTCTCCATGGACTGCCCCGATGAAGTCAAGCGTACTCATGGTGAGTACATGGCGTTCTATGCAAGGAAATTTTGGAAGGATCCAGCCAAGGCCAAGTCAGAACTCGAGCGTAAGAATGGGTCAAGTGGAAGAAGAGAGACTGGCCCAAAACTGAGAACATGCTACAATTATGGAGATAGGATACACTTTGTGGCTGAGTGTCCATATCAAAATAGAGGAGATAATGGTGGCAGGCTCATCCTTAAAGAAAAATCCAAGGCACCTAGAAAGAAGCCATTTATCAAAAAGAATGGCTCCTCCAAGAAGCAACCCAAGATTGTCTTGGTGGCACAAGAAGAATATTCCTCTGCAAGTGAAGATGAAGAGGATGAAGATAGTTCTCATGAGGTGGCTGCTATAGCCACCACATCTACTCCATCATCAGTCTTTGACTATCCAAACGAAAACATCATCAACAACAACGTCACTTGTCTTCTGGCAAGAGGGTCCGAGGTATCATCTTCTAGCTCTTGGTTTCCTAAGACTAACATAAATATGGATGATCATACTAGTATTAAGATGAAATAAGAAGTTATTGCTTTGGAAAACTTTTTCACTAACTTGCAAGGTGAGCAAAAACTTCATTTTGATGCTCTTATGAGTCAACTTTCCCAAGCCGAAGATCTCCTCGAAGAAAAGTGCAGAATTGAAAAAGAAGATGCCTTGGAGATAGCCTCCTTGAAGAATGCTTTGGAAGAAGAAGAGGAAGCTCGAGTATCCTTGGAAGAGAGACTCGAATCAATTGAGGAGTCACATGAAGAAGTTGTGGCTCAGCTCATCAAAGAATGTGATAACGCTCTTGCCAAGGTAAAGAAATTAAAGAAGGAAAAGATTGAATTTGGGGCTGCTCATGCTACTCACGGAAAAGCTTAAGAAACTTGACATTGCACACAAGGCATTGGAGAGTGAACACTCTACACTAAATGAGTCTCGTGACCAGCTCCAAACTCAATTAGAGAAGTATGATTTGTCCAACACCTCCACACCATATTGTGGACAAGAAGAACTTGCAAAGGGATCTCAGCACAAAGGTAAAGAAGTTCTAGATGAGATACTTAGCAAGCAAAGGACAATCAATGGAAAAGAGGGTCTTGGTTATATTCCCAAGACAAAGAACAAGAAGAACAACAAGAAGAAGAAGAGCAAGACTTCTCAACCAAAGACTAGCACCACCACCAATGACAAGTCTAATTATGATGGTTTTGCAGGGGCTAACAATCCTAGCTTTGAGTTATATCGTGATTATTATGGTGATGTTTATGCTAGTTATGTTGGTCCTTATGACGGTTACATTCCTTGGTCTATTTGGGTCCACAAGACCCTTGTCACTAACATGAGAGGGGGCATGGTCGTCTGCGGTACCAAAGTTCTCGGGCCAGCGCATGGTGGTACCTAAGTTCCCTGAAATTGTCGCCTTCCAAAATTTTGGTCCACCAACTACCGAGAGGGGCCATTTAGATGCAAACTCATCTCACCCCTGCCAAATTCAAACATTTCGTGAAACTGCCCCATGAAGTAGACGGTCGGAACCCTCATGTCGGTCATCTGTCCGTGACGCGAGCGCCAACGCGGCAACCTCTTAGGAAAATCGAGTAACTAAGTGGATTGGATGCGTTAACCAATTTCACAAATCCATTCCCACCTTTCCCCTAGCACCGGCGGCGTCGGAATCCACCCTCCAGGCAGGACGATCCCTTCGAACATTTGACTTCCGGCGCCAAGTTGCTGCGCCCAGTCGCTGATCCCGAGCTCCAATGGCGCATACCGTAGCCACCGTTGCGAGGATCTAGGCTACCTCCACCGCCAATGAGCTGAGCACTCGGAGGATGGCAAATCCTACTACCAAGGAAGAAGAAGTTCTGGCTACAAGTGGGTGAGCTGCCCTTCTCTTTGCTATTCGCACTAAATATAACTGCTAGTTGGCTACTGAACCTAAAATTCTTTGTTAGCCCAACGCTGACAAACATATTTTGTCCACAGTTTTCTGTCAAGTGGGATCTCCGCGGACCAACGTTACATAGTTACGGTAGTACTCTTCAGGTACGACTCTAAGGGAAAGTGGTATGGACACCATTGTATCACGATGGAAGAAGCGCCTGCGTAGATCTGCACTATATCTGATATGGTTGCTGCTCTGTGTAATCATGATGAATTATGGCCGAAGCAGACTACAAAGTTCAGCTTCATGGATGAACGTGGCATCATGGTTCCTCTAACGTGTGACAGTCAGCTAACTGGGTTGATGAAAAGGTATGCTTCGGCTTGCATGTTTGAGCTGAATTGTGATGTACTGGATGTGGAAGCTGCTGCAACTGGGAGTCGTCCTTCTATTCTTGGACAGGGTGGTTGCTCGAACCCAATTAGCTCCTGGTAAGCAAAAGTCTCTTGTGGTTCGCATGCTTGTGCTGAATTGTAATTTTAGTTTTATTTACTCTGTAAATATTGAGCAGTTATGCAATAGTCTTGTTTCTTTGACAGGAAGCACTGCAAGGTTAGAAACATGATTGTCAGGTCAGTCGTTTTTCTGCCCGAAGAAATTAAAAACGAGTGGAAAGATGATGTTGAACACGATTCTGGTGCCCATTGTCCCGGCGATGCAGAGTATGTGAAGCTAAGAAAATTGGCAACGAGGAAGAGGAAGAAGGCAGGAAATGAAGAAGCCAGTGGACGTGAAGGCTTGGCACCGAGGCTGCGGAAGAAGGATACTGGCAATGAAGATGCATAGTAATGTGTTGAACTTGAACCTATATATGTAATTCAGTTAAATTCTGGATCTCTGTGTGTGGAACTTTGCTGGGCGAAACAATTTATCCATGTTCTCTGAGTAAAATGAAACACAACTTAGGGTTTGGAAACGCATGAGTCAGTAGTTGAATCCGAAATTGTGATTGTGCCACTACTATTTGAAAACACGCAGCACCGGTTCCGCGATTGCTGAGGGGCAGGAGGTCTCCAAATACGACGGAATGTAAGTGGCACTGGAATAAATTATTTAAGATACTACACTCCATGAAGTAGCAACTTATTTCAGCTGCTGCACACAATGACATGGCAACATAAACAACAATGGCAACCGATAATGCCCAGATGAGGAGGAAATCGGTACCACTTTCTGGCCTAATCTTGAGCCCATCTATCTCACCGCCTCTCTGCTTCTGCATCCCCTACATCTGGCAAAGCTCCCGGATCTCTAGTAACCGGGTGTACGTGCTTCCACTTTATAAATTGTGGTTGTGCCATTTATATGCAGCACAATCCACGTAGATTACGTTTAAACAAACCACCAATGTCAGAATACACTAGTACAAAAAGGGTCTTTGGTCCACGGTCACGTTCCCAATCCGGGACAGAGATCTAAATCGAGGCAGAAATTGATCAAAATCACAAATTCTTCCACAAATTAATCGAGACAGAGATCTAAATCGAGGCATTTCATTAATTCAACCACAAATTCTTCTAAACAAAGGTGCCATTTCACATCCTACATTAATTCCACCACTAGTCAACAATTTCACTTCCGCTGTCGCTGTCCTCTGAGCCATCGGCTTCCTCGTCATCGCCGGACAACACCTCCACGATTTCTGCATTGTTCGCGAGATGGAGCACCTCTTCGCGGAGAGCGGCGGCAATGACGGTGTACTTGGTCCGTCCAGGGACGTACCAGAACCTCTCCCGCCCTTCTCGATTGCGGATATCCCGGTGCACCACGCGCCCGTAAACGATGCGGTTGCCAATCTTGGCCTTCCGCTCCTTCTTGAACAGCGCCGGCCAGTACGGGTTGGCCTCCGCGTACCGGGGCAGCGCCCTCTTCAATGCGGGCATCTGGCTGCGGTGCTCTACAATTTTGCTCTCCATCACGGCTCCGTCGGGGACAAGGAGTGGAGCTACCAGCACCTCTGCATAGCTGATGCGCCATCCGTGGGGCACCGTCGCGGCGGTCGCCACGAGGATGTCAAAGTGCGCGAACATCACCGCCTCGTAGAAGTTCAGCTCGGGCATCTCCATGGCGGCGTGGTGGAGATTGGAGAGGGAGCGAGGGGATGGACGACAAAGCAACGGCGCGGTGGAGATTAGAGAGGGCGAGGGGATGGATGACAAAGAGACACGTTGTGGCGCCTCCTATTTGTACACGAGGAAGACGAAGCGATGGGCGGAATATCGAAGGGGCATTGGTCAGACAAAAGGAAGTAATGCAGGGTTAAGACAGATTAACGGGCGACCAATTTTTTTCCTCCCAGGACTCTAGGGCCAATAGTTCAGACCGCTAGGTCAACAAGTACAACTATTACAACTTGAAAAGGCACGGACCTCAAGCTAAATAGAACTAGTTATCACACATGTCCTTGATCTTTCGAATCTTAGCCCGATGCGCATATTTTTGCGAGAGCAAGGATCGAATCGTCTGCTCCTACCTTTTAGCAGCTTCCTTGCACAACTTCAATTGTTTCTCTGCATTTTTCCTCATGCACTTGTCAATACTCGTTGTTGTGAACTGCAGGACTTTGGCCTGGTGAAGATCATTCCTTGCTTGATTCAGTTCTTGCTCTGCTTTAGCCTTCAGGGCCAACGCCACATCCCTCTCCTTCTCGACTTTGCTAACCTTGTCTTGCACCCACCTGAGATCTCGCTTATGCTTGGTCGTGTCAACTGGTTCCCATAGCTTCATCTCAACACTGTCAAGAAGTGAGCTGAATACGGATTCTTTCAACTCAACAGTCATTTCCCATAGTTTGTCTAGCATTTTCTACATCAATTTGGGCCACTCTGGATCTACCCATTTGACAACACTGCAACTTCTGCCTTGCATCATTGCACGATGTCCTTGAAACCGTAGAAACTTCCTGCCTACGTTTCATCCTTCGAACGCTACAAATTTAGCAAGCACATATCCATGTTTACATAGTAGAGGACTATCTTCATCCGCTAAACCGTGATAGTTGGAGTCATACATCGCTGGTTGGCCTAACACATCATACGCACATGAGTAAATAGAGTAGATCTAGCTCAAAAAATAGATAACTGGCCACAGATGATACAGATATAGAGATGAGATGACTCACATCGAAATCACCGTCCCTGTCATCATGACGCGCTTCCTTGCCGTCTCCCCTTGAACCCATGGCGAGAGGGGAGGGGGTGGCTGCCGGAGAGGGCATTAGGATGGAGGCACTGTCAGCTTGCGGCTACGGGAGGATGGGAGTGAAGTGGGGAAAGTGGCTTCGAGGGGAAGGAAGAGAAGTACGGGGAGGAAGAGAAGTAATGGGGACATCACACTAGGATATGGCCCACTGAACTCATGAGTCGTGACACTCGCAACATGGAAGCGCCCGGTGTTGCCAGTGTGTCCAGAGCAAGCATGGCCAATCATGCCGCTAAGCCTGTGCATCGCCGGTTTTGCTCGGTTTGGGCGGGTTACTGAAACCAGCCCCTCTGACACGGTTTCAGCCGGGTTGGTGTACACAGTTTAAACGGGTTGCGCGGTTTGGAGGCGAACGAGCAGCAATATACGAGCCCCTTCAAGGCGCCATCTAATTTGTCCTTGCTTGTGCCCTCTCCAACTCATCACTCTCATGCACATCATGTGCCGCTGAGCACTGCAATACTCGGTTGTGGTCATAGCGACCACCAGGTACTTGAGTGAATGTCTGGAGGCACTCTCTAGTCTCATGCACATCCGCCTGTCCGTGTGATCCTAGCTCCGATCGGCGAGCGAGTTGGTCCTGTTCCGCGAAGATATGAGCATCGATTTGAATTTGCGGTCATGGTGTAGGCCATCTTCCTGGATTGTTCATCGCAGATAGCTGGGTGGAGGTCACCGGCATAGCAGTCAGGCCTGCTCGCCGGGGGCTGGAGCCAGCGAGAACTTGTGCGGCCGGAGACTGCATCTTGTTAAGCGGAACAAGGAGAAGCAAAGCCCGTCGGTGTAGTCAGCCGGCTGCGAACACGGCGCCAGTGTTGGCCACGCTGAGCATGCACGTGTCAGGGAACCATGGTGTTGGTGCCGGTGGACATGGCCACCACGAGCTCCAGCGCTTGGGGACATGTCATGAGTACATGACCCTCGCCCTGGCATACACGGTTTCAACAGTTTTAACCCGGCGAAACTGGTGACACTGTCCTACACCAACGAGCAGTGCGGTGCGGGTTGGGTCGGTGGTTTATCCGGGTTGGAACCAACCCGTGGACAGGTTTACATGCCGCAGAACAACCTACTCGTGGATCGCTCTCACTAAGAAAATCCCAATCGTCCAAGCACCCCAATCGAACAGTATGTAACAATCGTGAAGCAGAACAACCATGTTAGGGCATGCCTTCTAGAAGACTCGGTCTAACGGACACCCATTGGGGGGCTAAGGTTAGGGATCTCCTAAGGTTAGGATCCATATGTGGTTTATGAAAAGAACACACATCCAATGACACTGGTGGATCCTTATGTGGTTTGTGATAAGAACACACATGCAATCACACTAGGTTAATCCATATGTGGTTTATGAGAGGAACACACATGCAATGACACTGGTGATATGTGGTTTGTGAAAAGAACACACATGCAATGACTCTAACTGTGGTTAATGAAAAGAGCAGACATGCAATGACACTGGTGGATCCATGTGTGGTTTGTGAGAAGAACACACATCCAATGAGACTGGTTGTGGTTCATGAAAAGAACAGACATGTAATGACACTGGTGGATCCTTGTGTGGTTTGTGAGAAGAACAGACATGCAATGACTCTAGCTATGGTTCATGAAAAGAACAGACATGCAATGACACTGGTGGATCCATGTGTGGTTTGTGAGAAGAACAGACATGCAATCTGACATGGGTATACCCTACAGGTACTCGAGTTTGGTACATATGGCATGGATACAGTGGAAGCCCACGGCGTTGCCAAGGCCCCAAATGGAGAACTCGAGTGGCCCACGGACTCTCGATTGCTTGCGAGACAAGAAGAAGCTAAAGATAGAAAGTTTGAAGGGTAACCCTAACTTGTAACCTCGACCTGCTACCCGAGACCTAGCCTATCTATATAAATGCTAGGAGGGGGCGGCGAGGAGGACACATGCAACCCTAGTTTCCACAACCCTCGCCAGATTGCATCTGTGCACCATTGTAATCTTTGATTCCTTCGTTAATTCCAAGAGCAGACAAGCAGGAGTAGGGACCTTTACGAGGCCTGAACCTAGGTAAACCTTGCGTCCATGTGTTCTTGTTTGCTAGCCGATTAATGCCTCCAGCGCTCCCTCCTTCTCCCAAACCCAAGTCCATAACAATGGGCATTGATGAGTTACACCCTCGTCAATTGGCGCTGTCTATGGGAATTGGGAATGCTGATGTCGCGGCTTCTTCCGCCCCATCAACCGCGATCGACAACTCCGCAACAACGGAGATTCTCTAGCTCTTCGACGCGTTCGACTTCGCCGGCAACTCACCCGGCTTTCGAGTCCATGGGCGATGGAATCAGCCTGGCGATCAGGAGCTTCTGCTTCCAAGTTGGTCAGATGGGCACGCTTCGCATGCCTGACCAGCCAACGGCACCCGTGATTGCTCCAGCATCGTGGTTCCCGCCACCAATCGGCACCCTCAACGAGCTTAAGACCTTAGCAATAGCTGAGAGCACAGACAGCGACAGCAGTCGCGGATCCGATCTGGGTGACCTCGCAACGGAAGATGGAGCCTACGGCTCCGGATCCGAAAGTTGCGGAAGCAATAGCTTCCCCAACCACTTCATGTGCGTTGTCATTAACGCTGGCGACACTAGCGCCAATCGTGAAAATAGTGGCAACGGATCTAATCCACCCAACGGTGGCATACCCAATGGCGGACCACCTAACGGCGACCTCATCAACGATGGCAACAGCACGCCCGTCAATAATGGAGGGGCAGTCGAACCGCCGACCATTGTGAACGAAAACACTAGGGAGCGCATGGTGATCAGGCTCAATGACAACGAGTGGGCCTGCTGCCGAGAAGCCCTACGAGGCAACCCTCTGCCCTTCGACTCCCCGCAGAACATGCTGATGGGTTACCATTGGCTGTTGAAGGAAGAATTCAGGCGCCAGATGCATGCAGTCACGCAGCTCGAAGCGCGCAAAAAGGTGGCAGACGAGTCGAGTCTTCGACGGGCTGGGCTCTCCTCCCACGGAGGATCCTCCTCTAATGGCAACGAGTACGTCACTAACAAGAGGCGATCTCGAATGGCCCATCTCACCGAGCAAGAACGCATAGAAGCCGCAAAAGTCCTCGACTTCAGCTCTATGACGGTCGACACACGGGGTAACATGGTCCTGAAGACACCGCAAGCTGCGGTAACAGCGGCCACCATGTACCTCCTCAACAACCAGCCGCCAACTAGAGATCCCCGAGCCGCCATGCACCGATCCACGATCGCGGGCATAGGGCTAATCGAGGCCGCTCTCGACAAGGAGCCGACGCCGGAGCCGACGAAAGGCAAAGCCCTGGCAAAACGCTATTCCTCACCCTCGTCCAGCGACGATAGTCATGATCTGTCTCGGCGTCGACACTCACGGTGGCACGATCATGACTACGATGCGCGCGATGACCTCACGCAACGCAAAATCAGAAAATCAAGGGCATGACGTGCTCGTTCGACTGATTCAGAAGAAGACGGGACTGAACTCTGCGGCGCCAGATGCTTCCGCAGAGCCATTAGGCAGAGGCGAATGCCTAAAGGATTCAAACTCCCGTCAGAAAACCTAAAGTTCGACGGCTTAAAAGACCTGAAGATCTGGTTGGAGGACCACTTCTCCATCGTCAATCTGCACGTTGGGAGTCAAAGCATGGCCATGCAATGCCTGCAGCTACAGCTACAGCTACAGTGCGCCGCCCACGCATGGCTCAACAATCTCCCGCGCGGATCCATTGGCAGCTGGGAAGATCTGGCTTACAGCTTTGTACACAATTTCAAGGGCACTTATAAAAGGCCCACATCAATCAAAGAACTAAGAAACTGCCAGCAAAGGTCAGGCGAATCACTACGCTCATACATCCAGAGGTGGTCCATCATCAAGAATTCCACGGAAAATATCTCGAAAGACCGCGCAATCGATGCATTCAATGGTGGTGTTCGCCGCATGGAGCTCAGAGAGGCGTTGGGCTGCTCGAAGCCCAAAACAATCGACCACCTGATGGAAATTGCGAATCAGTGGGCCGATGGAGAAGATTCGGTGAGAAACCGCACCTACTCCGAGGACCACGAAGACCTCGGGCACAAACGTGACTGTCAAGGCAAGCGGCGAATGCGCGCTTACGATGACCGTGGCGACGTCAACATGGTTGCAGCCGGCTACGCCAAAAAACGCGATGACGGCCGCAACAGCGGCTATCGTTAGTGGTGGATACCGCGACTCCGGGAAAACCACGCAAGTATGGCAACACCACACTCGCGAAGAGCACCCGCAACATCCATCGAGGATAAACTGTCTGGGCCGTGCAGCGTGCACTTCTACATCGACAAGCATGATGGCAAAAAGAAATCCAGCCACCTCCTCAAGGACTGCCGCGAGTTCCTCAAACTCCATAAGGGCCTGGCTCGGATGAATCACGACGGGGTCAACAGGGGCTATGGAACCACCCCAGGTGCTATGGCACATGGAGCTCCTCCACCACCACCTGGACCACCACCACCCGCAGTTGCGCGTACAGCATCACGGAGGCGAACCGTACCCATGGGCAGTAGGCAACATGATGATCCAAAAGGGACACCCCTCAAATCGGGTGCAGAAGGCCATCACTCGCCAAGTAAACTTGGCGACAAACTCCCCACTGTCCACCACTGAGTACCTCAGTGGAAGTGACTCCTACATCACTTTCGACAAGCGTGACCATCCGTGCCAAGTCCCTCGTCCAGGCCACTGTCCCCTCGTACTCGAGGCGTAGATTGGAGGCTTCAACATGAGTCGCGTATTCATGGACGGCGGAAGCGGCATCAACCTCATGTTCGCAAGTACCTTACATGCAATCAGAATCCCCCTGACATGCCTGGAGGTCTCAGACACGACATTCCACGGCATCATCCTAGGCAAGGGCATATATCCCCTGGGAAAAATCAACCTCGATGTCATCTTCGGCACGCCGAAAAACTTACGACGCGAGCGCATCGACTTTGAAGTCGTCGACTGGCCTTCACAGTACCATTGCATCCCCAGGCGCATCGCGTTCGCTAGGTTCATGGCAGTACCACACTACGCCTACCTGCCGATGAAAATGCTAGGTCCAAACGGCGTCATCACAGTCAACGGGAGCTTCGAGAGGTCCGACAGCTGCGACAGGGAATTCAACAGAATCGCCCAGTCCTTCGGCATGCAGGAGGAACTCGCAAGATTGAATGAGTCGACTGACATTAGTCTGTCTCCCCTAAACAGGCCAAGTTCACCCGACCTATCCTTCGACTTGTCGATGCACACGAAGAAAGTCCAGGTCCACCCAACGGACCCGACCAAGACGGCCCTCATTGCCAACAACTTGAGTTCCGCATAGGAACACGCGCTCGTCGAATTCCTCCGTGAGCACTAGGAAATCTTCGCCTAGTGTCATGCGGACATGCCAGGGGTTCCCAGGGAATTCGCCAAGCATGCACTCAACGTGAATCCAGACGTCATGCCAGTCAAGCAAACAATACGGCGACTGTCTGAACCACGAGCAAAAGTAGTCGGGATGGAGATCAACAAACTCCTCGATGCAAACTTTATACGCGAGATCAAGGAAAGCACTTGGCTTGCTAATACAGTGCTGGTGCCCAAAAAAGACACGGATATCCTACGGATGTGCGTGGACTTCACCTCCTTGAATAAGCACTGCCCAAAGGATCACTTCCGGCTGCCGCGAATCGACCAAATTATCGACTCCACCGCGGGATGTGAACGCCTCTGCTTCCTCGACGCCTACTCAGGCTATAATCAGATTCGAATGAAGGAGGAAGATCAAGAGAAGACGGCATTTACAACGCCCTTTGGTGTGTTTTGCTACAACACCATGCCTTTCGGGGTAAAAAACACAGGAGCCACCTATTAGTGGTGCATGCAGGCCTGCCTCAAGAGCCAACTTGGTCGCAATATCCAAGTATGCATTGACGACATCGTGATCAAAACCAAGGAGGAAGCCTCGCTAATCGACGATTTACGCGAGACCTTCACCAACCTCGACCGCTACCAGATCAAGCTCAATATGGACAAATGCACCTTCAGCGTTCCATCTGGGCAATTACTCGGGTATCTCATCTCCGCGAGGGGAATTGAGGCGAACTCGAAGAAAATAAAAGCCATACTAGCCATGGAGAAGCTGAAGAATGTAAGAGGCGTCCAACAGTTGGTTGGGCGAATCGCGGCGCTCGGTCGATTTATCAGTCAAATGGGCGAAAAGGCACTGCCCTTCTACCAACTCCTCCGTAAAGCTGACAAGTTCGAGTGGACTGACGAGGCGCAAGAAGATTTCGAAGACGTCAAGCGCCTACTATCCACCTCGCCAGTACTGGTGACTCCACGCGAAAAAGAACCACTGTTGCTCTACATCTCCGCCACTAACCAGGTGGTAAGCACGGTGCTTATGGTGGAACATGCCGAAGAAAACAAAGTCCACGTGGTACAGCGCCCAGTCTACTACCTCAGCGAGGTGCTCACGCCAACAAAGCAGCGGTACCCGCACTACCAGAAGCTGGCATATGGCGTCTTCATGACAGCTAGGCGACTGCACCACTACTTCCAGGAGCACCCAATCGTGGTGGTCAACGACGCCACGCTTGGACATATTCTCAACAACCTCGACGCCACCGGACGAGTCGCGCTTTCGGGAATCAAGCTGTCTCCACGAGACATCACATACGAGAAGCGCGATGCGATCAAGTCGCAAGTCCTCCCGGATTCCCTCGTGCACTGGATGGAGAACCAGCTCCTTGAAAAGCCAGATATGTCCTATCTCTGGACAATGCACTTCAATGGGTCCAAACGAAAGGACAGAGTTGGCACAAGTGTCATACTGACATGACCCCAGGGAGACAAGCTGGAATACATTATGCGAATGCAGTTCATGGCCTCCAACAATGAAGCTGAGTATGAGGCACTGCTGCATGGGATGCGGATGGCAAAAGCCTGCGGCGCCAAGAGACTCATCATTTACGGCGACTCCAAACTGGTGGTCAACCAAACAATGCACGAGTGTGACGCGCTGAACGACAACATGATCGCCTACCGCGACCTCTACGACACACTCGAAGGGGACTTCGACGGTTGTGAACTACGGCACGTAGGCCGCGAAAGCAATGAAGGAGCGGACGCACTCGCCAACATCGGCTCCACCTGCGCCCCCATACCACCTGGGGTATTTCTTGAGCATATCTGCGAACGCTCCATCAAGCTGAAGGCCACAGAGGAGAAAACAAGCGCAACAACGGACTCGGGCGCTACGCCACCCAATGAGCCAATGGCACTCAATGACTTGGAGCTTGAAACAGGACCCGAGGGACCAATGGGTGTCATGATGATCGAGCCATCTTGGACTCAACCTTACATAACATACCTTCTCAGCAAGAGGCTATCCGACGATCTGACTGACGCGCGGCACATCGCGTGGCGTTCCAAGGCGTTCACTGTTATCTACGGCGAACTGTATAAACGTAGCATAATAGGAGTGCTCCAACGATGCGTCTCCAACAGAGACGGAAGAGCTGTCCTCCTTGACATCCACGAAGGCACTTGCAGGCATCATGCTGGCAGTCGCGCCCTCGTCACCAAAGCCCTGTGGGCTGGATTTTACTGGCCCACGGCCATGCGCGACGCCAAGGACATCGTCCAGCGCTGCACCTGGCGCGGAACTCCGGCCAATACCATTAGCTTGGCCCTTTGCACAATGGGGACTTGACATGGTCGGCAAGCTCCCAAGGTCCTCACGAGGACGCTATAGTCGCAGTCGACAAATTCACCAAGTGGATCGAGGCCATGCCAGTGACAAATCAATCAGGGAGCAGCACCGTCAAGTTCTTCAAATTCATCGTCTACTGTTTCAATGTGCCACACAGTATCATCACGGACAACGGGACGAATTTCACCTCCAAGGAGTTCCAGGAATTTGCGAAAACCTAGGAATCAACATAAGCTATTCCTTGGTGGCTCACCCGCAGACCAATGGTCAAGTCGAAAAGGCCAACAGCCTCGTATCTGGAGCCTACGCACAACTCCCAACAACGCCACGGGATACACCCCGTTCTTCATGGTGCACGGTGCCGAAGCGGTGCTACCTGCTGATGTACGCTACAAAGACCCGAGGGTGGTCGCCTACAGTGAGAAGGAGTCAACTCTTGCACTCGAAGACTCTGTCGACCTCCTCGATGAGGCACGAGAAATCGTAGAGGAGAGATCAACGATCTACCAGCAAAACCTCCACAACTACCACAGCAGAAGGCTACGCCCCAGGTTCTTCGTCGAAGGAGACCTGGTCCTGCGACTAAAGCAACAAGGTCATCTCAAGCTCGAGTCCCCTTGGGAGGGACCATACATGATTATAGAAGTAATCCTAGGTGGCACCTATCGCCTTAAAGATTTCGAGACAGGAGTCACATACTCCAACCCCTGGAACGTCGCGCAGCTGCGGCGCTTCTACCCCTAGTCATTTTTTCTTTTACATTACAAATAAGGCTTTTTAGCCAGGCTACTTAGCCACATGTTGTACCTCGTACTGTTCTACGAATAAATAAAGCTAAGTGCCCCAAACTCTCTGTTTTCTATTATTTTCGCAATCTTATTACTCGGGGGCTACGCCACCGTTTACACACCTGTTCTACGAACCAATCGCGATATCCTATGTAGCTGACGCAATAATCAAACCCTGGACAAACACCAACCCAGCTGCAACGCACCTGAATGGTTGGCAAGGTGTTGAGATAAACACACGTCGGGCTAACGAAAAGGAATCACATACTGCAACGCACTCGCAAAACATATAAGCTAACAAGCTCTTTACATATCAATATAAAATCAGTTACACCCAGCATATACATATGAACTTTACAACACTGGCACACTTCTGTGCAGGATACAGGTTACACTACTACTACAGCAAGAGAATGTTTGTCTTCTCCTCAAATAAGTCGACAATTTCCTCTGCTGGGCGATCCACCGCCTGGTAATGTGGAACCATATTCCAGGTCAAACCTGCCAGAGGTGTCGGCGGCCCAGCAGCAATAACTGCAACGTCTATATCAGGCCTATGCAGTCGCACCAGTGACAGAGCAGCTTTGGCACCAGCCACTAACTGTTGCCGCACGCACTCGCGAACTGTGCTCAAATCCTGAAACTTAGCCAGGAGAGCCAACAGGCTCGAAGGGACGGCACCCAGCAGAAACATCGTCTGATAGATATTCCTCAGGAACGACTACGCCTTCTTGAGGAAGTGGAGTACTCGAGCAGCACGATCCTGCAGGGTTGCAAGCGCGATCGCACGATCATGATCCACCCAAAAATATGAAGGAGTTATGCCCTAGAGGCAAATAATAAAGTGTATTATTTGATATATCTCCTATATGTTCATAATACGGTTCATACTGTCCTATAACTATTTTAAACGAAACGTTAATACACGTGTGGTCTGTAGACAAACCGTGTCTCTAGTTACCTCTAGCGAACTAGTTCATTGGTCATGAGCATGGTCTGGGTTTCAAGATCATGGGCATTTATGCCAATTTACAATGAGGTCATGTTATTGGTTGAATAACATGGTAGACAAACATCTGACCATTATATCTTAAATGAGATCTAGTTACAAAGTTCACCATTGATGGTAAAACACAGAGAATCTCGCAACCTGATCCTTTGACTATGAGGTAATGCAAATCACCATTCTGGAAGAAGCTTAGATGGTTATAAATAATCATCTTGTAATAGGGTGATCAAAAAGGTGCCACTCAGGTTTTCCGAAGGGATGCGTAGAGGAGTACATATCAAGACCAGGATTTTTCTAGTCCATGTAACAGACAGATACATGTGGCCATCTCGGTGACGTTGCATTAATGAAGCTTGCAAGCATGTGACTTGGTCACGGAATGCAATGACATGAGAACGAGAAAACAAGTTCATCAATAACGAGATCGAACTAAGGGATGGGGATACCGAAGATCAAGTCTTGGATGAACTAGGTATCAAAAGACAAAGGGAACGGGAAATGACTATCTCACGGTTCGAGCGATTATATTCAATAAACGCACGGGGGTCACATGGCCATCCAGGTTCCTCTGTTGATTATTGATGTGAGAGTAGTCCCAATCATGTCCGGAGTGTTTATGAACCAAAGGATGTCACGCTTAAGGGTAGGGACGCTTTGGGTAGATGAGGTATCGTAGGAGAAATAGATAAAGAGAAACCGGAATAGTTTCGGGTAACATCCGATGGAGATCGGAAGGGGACCAGAAGGTGTTCTGGAGTGAAGGAATAATATAATATCTGTATTTGAATGTTAATTGGAGAATTAATATTAAATATATTTTTTATTTTATTATTAAAGGCATTATAATGCTAATGGGCCTCACCCGAAGGGAGGTCGGGCATGGCGCCTAGGGAGAGGGGTTCAGCCGGCCTAGGCTTGGTGGGCTGCCCCAGTGGTCCCACCTAGGGCTGGCGGCTACCCCAAGGTGGCCGGCGGGTGTGAGGTTTAGTCCCACACCGCCTGGCCCCTGGGTGGTGCGCCCCCCTCCTACTATATATAGGGGTCTCCCCTCCCCCTTTGGAATCATCCCATTCCTCTCATTCTCTCTCTCTCTCTCTCATATATTGAGGACTTCTCCGTAATATTGGGGAGAACCTCGTGGGTGAGTTCTCCACCTTCACACTACCATCGTGTGATCTGCGATCCGTCTTCTACTTCTTCTGCTGCTCGGCTGGATCGGAGTCTGGTTGATGTCTCCTACACCGGACGTGTGACAAACTTCGGAGGCACCACACTTTGGGTGCTGCTCGTCTTCATCAATATATGCCTTCCTACGTAAGGCATGACTCGGTCTTCAAAGGTATGAATACCGTATCCCTTCTCCATTACTTATGTCTACATAGTATAGATCCTGGTATTAGTGTTCGAGTAGATAGAATTATTTTTTCTGCTACGGAACCCTTCAGTGGTATTAGAGCGGGTCTATGGGTAGACATGTCATACGGATAGAACACATAGCAATATGTGGGCATTGATTCTCTAGTTGCTACCCTCTTTAATGTTATTGTTTATATCGCGACACTGTTTGATGAAGCGGCCCCCAACCACCTCACGTGGAGATTCACGAGACTGGTCCATGAATCAAAGTGGCTTAGGGGGTGTCGTTCTCTCTACAGTAGTTGATATGGCATTGACATTGGAGGGGCCTGAAAAGGGAAGAAAACGGCAATCATTGAATCCTTGTTGTGGCTCCACATTCGTAGGTGGGAAGGGGTTCTATTGCGAAAGCTCTAAAGCCGCGTAAAACTTGCAATAGATAATATAGAAGCATCTATTTTTATTATTGCATAGGGGCAAGTATTATGACGTCGCGATGACAAGTTTATGAAACTTTCATTGAAGCTATTGATGATGATCATAATGCTGTATCCACGTCATAACACTTTACTTTTGAAGTATTACTTATTGTGCTGGTATATTTATATTCGACGGTAGCATAATAAGATAATCCCTTGCAGTATTCCAGTTATCGTATTCCCCTTGTGTGTGCACCACCAAGAAAGTTCTTTGGTATGAGGCGCCCTGCGGTGAGTAGGGGTCAGACATATCTACGTTTGCATGCAGTGGGTGCAAGCCATGTTGCACTGCGGATACACACGAGTTAGAACTGGTGATCCTAGCATGTGCAGACATGGCCTCGGAATACAGGAGACCGAAAGGTCGAGCATGAATCACATGGTTGATGTGATCGACATTACGGAATGTCCACCTTTGATACTGCACTAATGGCCATGACGAACGGGGGAGGTGCAGGGGATTGGGATCATGTGATCACTAAACAAGTAGAGGGATGTTAGTTTAAGTGGGAGTTCTTTTAATTAAAACTTGAACTCATTATTATGAACATGGTCTAAACACTTAGCAAATCCATTGTAGATTTCTTGCCCACCCACCTTCAACCTTAGCACTTTCCTCGAGAAGGACAAGCTGAAAACTGATGGAACCAACTTCACCGCATGGTTCCACAATCTTAGGATCCTCCTAGTCCCCTATAAGTTGACTTTTGTCATTGAGGCTGAGCTTCCGGCTAAGCCTGCAGATTCCGCCTCCCAGGACGAAAAGAATGTTTGGCAGTCCAAGGCGGACGATTTCTCCCTCATCCAGAGTGGAATGCTCTATGCCATGGAGCTGCAGCTTCAAAAGCGTTTTGAGAAGATGAATGCTTTTGAGATCACTGAGGATCTCAAGGCCGTCTTTGCTCCACAGGCCCGTGCAGAGAGGTATGATGCTTCCGAGCTCTTCTTCTCTGCTAAAATGGAAGAGCACAACAATATTAGTGAGCACGTGGTCAAAATGTCTGGCTATGTTAAGCGTTTGAACGCCCTGGATTGCAAAATCCCGGAGGAGCTCGCAATTGATAGGATGTTGCACTCGCTGCCCCCTAGCTATAAGAGCTTTGTGATGAACTACAACATGCAAGGGATGACTAAGACCCTTGCTGAGGTGTTCGCCATGCTCAAAACTGCTGAGGTTTAAATCAAGAAGGAGCACACGGTGTTGATGGTAAACAAGACCACCAACTTCAAGAAGCGAGGACAAAAGGGGAAAGGCAAGGGTAAGAAGTCTAAGAGGGATGGCAAGTTTGTTCCTAGCACCTCAAAGACTACCAAGCCTGGACCCAAGCCCAGCACTTCATGCTTCTACTGCAAAGGGGATGGGCACTGGAAATGCAACTGCCCCAAGTACCTTGAAGACAAGCCAGCCGGCAAGGTAGCCGCCATGGACAAAGGTATATATGATATACATGTTATTTATGTATTCCTTACAAGCGCCAGGAGTAACACCTGGGTATTTGATACTAGATCTGTTGCTCACATTTGTAACTCTCAGCAGGATCTGCAGAGTAGGAGGCGCCTCAGGAAGGATGAGGTGACGATGCGCGTCGGCAATGGTTCGACGGTCGAAGTGATGGCTGTCGGCACCCTGCATCTCCATCTACCATCAGGATTACTGTTGGTTTTGAATAAATTCTACTATGTGCCCGCATTGAGTATCAATATTGTGAGTGGGTCTTGCTTGTTGCAAGACCGTTATTCGTTTAAATCAGGAACAAATGGTTGTTCAATTTATATGAATGATGTTTCCTATGTTCATGCTCCTATGTGTGATGGTTTATTCTTACTTGATCTTGATTGTAATACACACATCCATAGTGTTGATGCTAAATGTTGTAAGCATAGTGATGATAATTCCATGTTTATGTGGCATTGCCGTCTTGGTCACATTGGCATAAAACGCATAAAGAATCTTCATTCAGAAGGGCTTCTTGGATCATTGGATTTCAAATCCCTTGATACATGCGAGTCGTGCCTTATGGGCAAGATGACTAGGACACACTTCTTCGGGATAGTGGAGAGAGCTGTATACCTACTGGGAATCATACATACGGATGTATGTGGACTAATGAGCGTCTCAACGCGCAATGGTTATCGCTACTTTGTTACCTTAACTGACAACTTAAGCAGATATGGATATATCTACTTAATGAAGAACAAGTCTAAAACCTTTGAAAAGTTGAAGGAATTTCAAAAAGAAGTAGAGAATCAACTTAACAAGAAAATCAAGCATCTTCGATCGGATTGAGCAGGCGAGTATTTGAGTTATAAGTTTAACATTCACTTGAAGGACTGTGGGATTATCCCACAGCTTACGCCAGCCGGAACACCACAGCGTAATGGTGTGTCGGAACGTCGTAACCGAACTCTATTAGATAGTGGCGGTCCATGATGTTTTTAACTGATTTGTTTGTGTCTTTCTGGGGATACGCGTTAGAAACCGCCGCTTTTATTTTAAACCGAGCACCATCCAAATCCGTGGAGACAACCCCATATGATATATGGCATGGCAAGAAACCAATGTTGTCATTTCTGAAAGTTTGGGGATGTGAGGTTTACGTCAAGAAACTACAGCTTGACAAACTCAAACCCAAATTGGATAATGTATCTTTGTAGGATATCCAAGGGAAACCATTGGGTATACTTTCTACAACCAAGCCGAAGGTAAAACGTTTGTCACAAAAACCGACACCTTTCTCGAGAAAGAGTTTCTTGCTAAAGGAGTTAGTGGAAGGAATATTGAGTTGGATGAAGTTGTTGATCCTTCTCTCCAGATTCCGAGTAGCGCAACGGAAGTTGTTCCAAGACCGCTCTCCAACATGGAGGAAGAACCCATTGATGATGGTCAAAACAACGAGGTCGAGACTCCTGAGGTTCTTAGGTCTACAAGAGTTCGTGCCACTCCTGATTGGTACAGTAGCCTTGTAATGTCTATCATCGTAGATGAACAGGAAGAACCTGCAAACTACAAAGAAGCTATAGATAGTGCTGACTCCGAGAAATGGCTAGAAGCCATGAAATACGAAATAGGATCCATGCATGAGAACCAAGTTTGGACCTTGGTAGATCTTCCAGAAGGCCGCAAGGCCGTGGAAAATAAATGGATCTTTAAGAAAAAGACAAATGTGAATGGTAATGTGACCGTTCACAAAGCTCGACTTGTCACAAAGGGGTTTCGACAAATTCAAGGAGTTGATTACGACGAGACTTACTCTCCCGTAGTGATGCTCAAAGCTATCCGGATTTGAATAGCAATTGCTGCACATTTCGACTATGAAATTTGGCAGATGGATGTCAAGACCGAATTCCTCAATGGTCACATTGATGAAGAGTTGTATATGATGCAACCGGAAGGTTTTGTTAATCCTAAGGATGCTGGAAAGGTATGCAAACTTCAACGGTCCATTTATGGACTGAAGCAAGCATCTCGGAGCTGGAACCAACATTTTGATCAAGTGATCAAGAGTTTTGGATTTGTCCAAAATCAACAAGAGTTCTGTGTTTACAAGAAAGCGAGTGGGAGATCGGTTGTTTTCCTGGTAGTATATGTGGATGACATATTACTCATGGGAAACGATGTGGATCTTATGAAAAGCGTGAAAGCATATTTGAGTAACCAATTTTCCATGAAGGATCTAGGTGAAGCTGCATACATATTAGGAATCAAGATCTATAGAGATAGATCAAGGCACCTAATTGTATTGAGTCAGAGTACTTACATCGAAAAGATTTTGAAGAGGTTCAAAATGGAAAACACCAAAAGGGGTTTTACACCCATGATGAAGAATTGCAAAATGAGTATGACTCAGTGCCCTGTAACGGATGATGATAGAGAAAAGATGTCTTACATCCCCTATGCCTCAGCCATAGGATCTATCATGTATGCAATGCTAAGTAGACAACCTGATGTGGCATTGGCTCTTAGTTTGACGAGCCAATAACAAAGTAATCCAGGACCGGATCACTGGACAGTTGTAAAGAATATCCTAAAATATCTGAGAAGAACAAAGGATATGTTCCTAATCTATGGAGGAAGTGATGAAGCTCTAAACGTAACGGGTTACGTGTATGCGAGCTGGAACTCATATCATGATGACTCGAAGTCTCAGACAAGATTTTTTTTCCTAGTGAATGGTGGGGCGGTAAGCTGGAAGAGCAAGAAGCAGCCGGTGGTGGCGTAATCTTCGATGGAGTCTCAATACATTGTTGCGGCCGATGCAGCAAACGAAGCTGTTTTCCTAAGTAATTTCGTCATTGAACTGGGAGTTTTTCCAAATGCGCAAGACCCCGTGATGATCTATTGTGATAACATGGGTGCTATTGCAAACGCAAGGGAATGAAGAACTCATTCCACAACCAAACACATCAAGCTTAGATTTCATGTCATCCGACAGAACGTTGACGAAGGTGAAGTCAAGATATGCAAAGTAGATATGGAACTGAATATGGCAGATCCTTTGACTAAAGATCTCCATCAGGAAAAGCATGAACAACACCGAGATTCCATTAGTGTTAGGTTCCTGCCTATTGTAAACTAGTTTTGTTTATACTCTAGTGCAAGTGGAAGACTGAAGGAGTTATGCCCTAGAGGTAAATAATAAAGTGTATTATTTGATATATCTCCTATATGTTCATAATACGTTTCATACTGTGATATAACTGTGTTAATACGAAACGTTAATACACGTGTGGTATGTAAACAAACCGTGTCTCTAGTTACCTCTAGCGAACTAGTTCATTGGTCATGAGGATGGTCTGGGTTTCAAGATCATGGGCATTTATGCCAATTGACAATGAGGTCATGTTATTGGTTGAATAACATGGTAGACAAACATCCGACCGTTATATCTTAAATGAGATCTAGTTACAAAGTTCACCATTGATGATAAAACACAGAGAACCTCGCAACCTGATCCTTTGACTGTGAGGTCATGCAAATCACCATTCTAGAAGAAGCTTAGATGGTTATCAAGAATCATCTCGTAACAGGGTGATCAAAAAGGTGCCACTCAGGTTTTCCGAAGGGATGCGTAGAGGAGTACATATCAAGACCAGGATTTGTCTAGTCCATGTAACGGATAGATACATGTGGCCATCTCGGTGACGTTGCATTAATGAAGCTTGCAAGCATGTGACTTGGTCACGAAATGCAATGACATGAGAACGAGAAAACAAGTTCATCAATAACGAGATCGAACTAAGGGATGGGGATATCGAATATCAAGTCTCGGATGAACTAGGTATCGAAAGACAAAGGCAACGGGAAACGACTATCTCACGGTTCGAGCGATTATATTCGTGAAATGCACGGGGGTCACATGGCCATCCAGGTCCCTCTGTTGATCATTGATGTGAGAGTAGTCTCAATCATGTCCGGAGTGTTTTCGAACCGAAGGATGTCATGCTTAAGGGTAGGGACGCTTAGGGTAGATGAGGTATCATAGGAGAAATAGAGAAAGAGAAACCGAAATAGTTCCGGGTAACATCCGATGGAGATCGGAAGGGGACCGGAAGTTGTTCCGGAGTGAAGGAATAATATAATATGTGTATTTGAGTGTTAATTGGAGAATTAATATTAAGTATATATTTTATTTTGTTATTAAAGGCATTATAATGCTAATGGGCCTCACCCGAAGGAGGCCCAATAGGGCATGGCGCCTAGGGAGAGGGGGCCAGCCGGCCTGGGGTTGGTGGGCCGCCCTAGTGCGGCCCACCTAAGGCCGGCGGCTGCCCCAAGGTGGCCAGCGGGTGTGGGGTTTAGTCCCACACCATCTGGCCCCTGGGTGGTGCGCCCCCCCCCCCCTCCCACTATATATAGGGGTCTCCCCTCCCCCTTTGGAATCATCCCATTCCTCTCATTCTCTCTCTCATCCATTGAGGACTTCTCCATAATATTGGGGAGGACCTCGTGGGTGCGTTCTCCACCTTCACACTACCGTCGTGTGATCTGTGATCCGACTTCTACTTCTTCCACTGCTCGGCTGGATCGGAGTCTAGTTGACATCTCCTACACCGGACGTGTGACGAACTTCGGAGGCACCACACTTGGGGTGATGCTCGTCTTCATAAATATACGCCTTCTTGCGTAAGGCGTGCCTCAGTCTTCAAAGGTATGAATACCGTATCCCTTCTCCGTTACTTATGTCTACATAGTATAGATCCTGGTATTAGTGTTCGAGTAGATAGAATTTTTTTTGCTACCGAACCCTTCAAAATACCCACTTGCCCAAAGTTGTTCCTAGGTCAGGTCATTCATGCGAATGGCGATCCTGTCCTTCTCATCCTGCGGATGACGAGCACTGGCGACTACACCAAGCAAAAACAGCAAAGTATGAAGACAAGGAACTACCGCGATTGACTACAAGAAAAGATAAGAGAGCAGGAAGTTAACACTTGAACTGATTGCCCAGCTGCGTCACCACCTCCAATAGATACTGTTCTTGGGCGGTAGCCTTCTCTGCCCTCGACTTCCATACATCCGCATTACCGCAGAGGCTGGGCAACCCACGTTCGAGCTACTTAACGCGATCGCTCAGTCGCGAGAGCAGGGATAACTCATCCACACTTGAATGCGACTGCGCGAACGTCTCACCAGCGGATGGCGGATCTCGAGGCTCACTTGAAGGACCACTCGATGTACCCTATCAGAAGCCAAGCAAGGAGCAAATAAGGGACCAAGCAAACACATGGATAAAAAGCTCAAAGTGCATTCAAACACGACAAAAGTATCAACAGAGACACTTGGCCACCGGCATGTTTTCAACAAAAGGAGTCAAACTATTAACTATTACAATATAAAATACTGAGGAGCAGCCTGCTTCTTCGATTTCGACTTCGACTTCAGAGGCCTCATCGAGTCCGTGGCAGCCTCAGATGCCACAGACTTCCCACTAGCCCCTAACGCAGCAGCCTTCGTTGCTTTCTTGGCTCACTACAGCTCCTCAGAATACTTGGCGACTGTGTTGATGAGTTGCGGCTCGTACTTACCGCAGGCAGTTGCAAAAGGAGCAAAAACTACCTGTTGACCATCTACGCCGACGGGCATCGCCTTGGAGACCACAGCAAGATCCACCTCCATGCCATGGGCTTGTACCATCGTGAGTGCCATGGAAGCGCCAACCGCACGCTGCGAGTTCCTGAAGTCTGCAGGAATACCTCCAATGAGGGACTCCACCAGATCCTCCAAGTTCTCAATCAACTCAGCCTTGGGCGTTAGCTCCTCGCGGATGCGACTAAGCACAACCTTGGCCTTAGTCAGCGTCCCCTGAAGGGAAGCGCTGCGGTCTTCGACTACGCGACGGCGCCTGCCAAAGCATCATCACGACGAAGTGCTTGAGCATTGAAGCTCAGACCGCCAGCATCTACACAGAACAAAAATTCAGCATAATAACAAAGTCAAAGAAAGAAATAACGGAAATCCAGACAAAAGAATACCTGAAAGAGATTTGGCAATCGAGAAGAGCTATTCTTCAAACAACCTTTCCCTCTCAGCAATGGAGATGCGCAAATCCTCTTCGCGTTTCTGTGACTCATTCAGCGCAGTGACTGCCTCGTCGTGACTCTTCACCGCCAGAGCAAGCATCTTTTCAAGAGAAGCAGCATCCCGAAGAAGTTCGTTATGTTCAACTGCAAAAAATACAAGATGGATCATTAGTCGAATGAATCAACTCCACCAGAACAAAGAAGAAGAAGAAACAAACCTTCTATGATGCGATGGCGATTGTCCAGCATCGCATGTTGTCGACCCATCGCAAGGACCTGCTCTGCTAGACGAGCTGCTTCCTTCATGATGAGCTATCTCAGAAGAAAACAAAGGATTAGCAGATAGCACGAATTACAAATTCGATTGCGCAATAAAATCACACTTACATGCCCCTCTAGAGACTCCGAAGATGACTGCCATGCAGTCGTCCGGGTAACCATCTAGTGATCCCCAGCATGCGGAGAACTCGACGAGTTGTGCCCAGAGTGGGCCGCCAATAGAGGAGAGGAAGATCGCTCAGCCACTTCCTTGGCCTTGGAGTCCGCGACTCCGGATTCCTTCACAAATTGGACGTCACCAGAAGACGATGACGCTGCTTGACTATGAAATAAAATCCAGCATCAGGAAATGCAACTCAAAAAGGAACCAAGATGAAAGTCGTAAACTTACCAGTGAAATTTGTCAAAATCAAAGGTTTGCTCCTCCGACTCCGACGACTCCTTAGGCAGCCGCATCTTCTTGCGAGCAGGTGGTGCCATGGAACTTACAGGAACTGCGGGAATCGGCTCCTCTGCACCAATAGCTGGGCCTTCTGGAGTCGATGGAGATGAAGCATCTAAATCCTCGCTGTGAGAACGCTTGCGAGTGTCTGGATCACTGGACTCAGGGGCTCCCTCCACTTCTTCAAGTGGGATGGTCGATTCCGAATCGTCCTCTTCTTCCGCTTCGCAAGGAATAACCCCCTCAGGAAGAGGGGGCAAACTGGGAGACACCTTCCAATCCTGCATTAAGAAGACAATTCATTATACATCAAGGAATTAATGGCAATCGACAAAGACAGCTACTTTGTAGCACAATCATACCTCAGGAGGAGGGTTTGAGGCGTCAAAGGGAGGCACGACTGGTTCGCCTGGGAGAACCTCCTTGGCGGTGTACCTTGTCACCAGTCGCATCCTCCTATCTACTTCACCTGCGGAAATGCCATTGGCAGATACGCGAGTGGCATCGTCCGCACTAGCCCATTGGAACATGGGGTGGATTCTGGCCTGCAGAGGCTGGATATGACGACGCAACCATCTACGAATGAGGGTGGCGCCTCCCTCTTCTTTACCAATGTGACTCTCGAGGTCGCAGACGCGCTTATACAACACTTCCATCTCCTCGGACTCTCTAGGTATCACTACGTTCTTCCAGGAACGCCTCCTCTTGCACGGCGTCGTGGGATTGAAGGGCGCGAGTTCGTAGCGCTCTCCGCCGGCCTTCTGGTCGCGGATGTAGAACCACTTGTCTCTCCACCCTTGGACGGACGCCATGAGCTTGATGTCGAAATAGGTCGCGAAGGAGTCGACATGAATCTCGCAGCCGCCTACGTCGTAGACTAACGAGCTAGAAGATGATTGACGCTTTAACTTAAACAGTCTCTTGAAGAGACCAAAGTGTGGCTCGACTCCAAGCCAGCACTTGCAAAGCATGATGTAGCACGCAATGTGAAGTATAGAGTTTGGGGACAGCTAATGCAGCTAGAGCCCATAGAAACAAAGAAGGCCCCTGACAAAGGGATGCAGGGGTAGAGATAAACCGCGGATGATGAACGTGAGGAACGTGAGGAACGTGAGGAACATCACCCAAAAACCGGACGGAGGACGCGGAGTTACCTCATCACCAGGCACTCGAGAATCGCCTTCAGCGCGCGGAAGAACTCCATCTTAATGTAGAAGATCGAGCTCAGAGGCCTTGATGATGGATGCACGCCACGTGCCATTAGTGACGCGGGTGCCCGCACCCTTTTTCTTGATGGCGCCAGTGGCGCTGGTACCCACGGCGGCGGAGCCACCCTTCTGCTTGGCGATGACGGTGGCGACAGTAGACCTAGTGGCGGCACCTCCCTTCTTTTTCCCCATCTTGCGATGGCGGTGCGAGCAGAGGAAATAGCTCGGGAACACGTGGAGTTGGTCCACCGCCATGAAGAGTACAAGCTCTAGGACACAGAGAGCTGCGGCAATGGCGATGGAAGCACAAGTAGAGAAAGGGCAGATGGGAAAATTACCGCAGCTGTGCTGCTACTTAACCCCCTTGCAGATGCAATCCAATGGCCAGCAGAAACCCTACTGGACGTGTGGCGCACATCGCGCGGAAATCGAGGAGACGCAGTTAAAACGGAAGATTGCGCACGCCCTATCAAATCGAAGTCAGAAAGTGGGACCCACCGCTAGTCACGTCCCGTCAAAACCGCTCACGCGGGCAACTGAGGTCATTGCATCGTCAGCATTGATGTCATCAGCATTAGCAATTGAAGATTTTGAGTACTTTAGTCCTTGCCCGAGTCTTCGACTCCACCAAGCACTCGGGGGCTACTCCCATAGGGAGCGCTGGTCCCGCACCCTACGATTTCTTTTTACGCAGGAATATGAACATTCAAAGAATACCCAACCGCTCGAATCTACGATTCGATTATGGATCATGGGTTACTCCCATAGGGAGTGATACATTGCAAATGTATCTATAATTCTTGATGTTCCATGCTTGGTTTTATCTACTTTCTTATTTTTTGTTCCAACTTTGGAGTACTTTTCATACACTTTCTTGGACTAACCTATTAACAAGATGCCATAGTGCCAGCTGCCTGTTTTCTGCTGTTTCTTGTTCTAGGAAGTCAAAAATGAATATTCTCGGAATTGGATGGGACAAAATCCAAAGTTGATATTTTACCGGAAGACTCACGGACCTAGAAGATGAGACGGAGAGGGGCCATAGGGTGGCCACACCACCCCTAGGCGCGGGTCCCCCTGGCCACGCCAGGGCATGGTGTGGGCCCCCTGGCCGGCCACCGACCTTGCCTCTTTCGCCTATATATCTCCCCCGATGCAAAAACCCTAGATAGTCAATCAGAAATCCACGAAAAGTTCTGCAGCACTGCCGCCACCGAAGGGGAGATTTGGGGGACAGAGAGTCTCTGTTCCGGCACCCTGCCGCGACGGGGAAGTGCCCCCGGAGCCATCTCCATCGATCTCCACCACCATCTCCATCGCCATTGATGATTCCCATGATGATGAGGGAGTAGTTCTTCCTAAAGGCTAATGGTTCTACCGGTAGCTATGTGTTCATCTCTCTCTATGCATGATCATATTATGATCATGATCTTTGTAATCAAATAGATCTACCTTGCTACTCAAGTGCTTTAATAGATCTCTGCTCTTCCCATGTGTGTGAAAGTGACAACGTGCACACCATGGTGGCACTTAGGCTAGAGATTACAATTACTTGTTATGAGTTATATTTGGAGTTGGTTGTCTTTATGAAATTGTGGTATTTGTTGGAACGATCTAGAGCTCAAGGTGACAGTGTGGGGTTATCTAGATGGGAAAGGCTTACTCTAAGGTGTGCTATTATAGCCCTGCCATGGATTAGAGTGTCCAACCGGAGAGTAGTTCGGAGTAGTATCATGAAGATAATATTTATATGAGAGTGTTCACTAGTGAAAGTATGATCGCTAGCCCTTGTTTCTAAGCATTGAAACACTGTTTGCAACTAGAACTGTTACATGTTTGCTTGGGGCTATCTTTATTCTAGTTTTCCTTTAATCTCTTCCACGCCAGCAAGCTATTTTCTAGCACCGTTACCACTTATAATTATCTATACCACTTGTATTTCCCTATATCTTCGCCGAACTAGTGCACCTATATACCTCACAAGTGTATTGGGTGTGTTGGGGACACAAGAGACTTCTTGTATCTTGATTGCGGGATTTCTTGAGAGGGAATACCTTTGACCACTTCCTCCCTGAGTTTGATAAACCTAAGGTGATCCACTTAAGGGAAAACTTACTGTTGTTCTACAAACCTCTGCACTTGGAGGCCCAACAACTGTCTACAAGAATAGAAGTGCGTAGACATCAAGCTATTTTCTGGCGCCGTTGCCGGAGAGGTAAGGTAAAAGGTAGTCGCATCCTCCGGTGTGAGTGCTCGAAATTATTTCCTTTAGATTCTGTAATTTTGTCTTTTGTTTCTTGTTTTCACTAGTTTGGCTTAATGGAAAACAACAACAAAATTAGAGAGCTTTATAGTATTTATCTTGATTTAGGACATGAAGTGTTTGAAGAGAAAATTAAAAAACCTATGGAACTTTATTTGCATGCTAATGGCAATGTTGTAAGTATGAATTATTTGGACACCATTATTTCTAATGCTATGGAAAATTCTAAGCTTGGGGAATCTTGTTTTTATGAAAATGATCTTTTTAGTTCCCTAGATTTGGAAGATAGCTATTCTATTGCTTATGATGATACAAAACCTCCAATATATGATGATTACAATGATGAATATGATATTTTCAGTCCACCTACTATTGAGGAGAAAGTTAATTATGATATGCCTCCTATATTTGATGATTATGGTGATGAGAATAATAGTGATAGCTATTTTGTTGAGTTTGCTCCCACTATAAGAATAACTATGCTTATGTGGAGAGTAAAAATGATTATATGCATGTGTCTCATGATAAGAATGTTTTATGTGATAGTTATATTGTTAATTTTATTCATGATGCTGCTGAAAGTTATTATGAGAGAGGGAAACATGGTTTTATGTATCTCAACAATATTAAGTTTCCCCTCTTTATGTTGAAAGTCTTGAATTTGCACTTGTTTTGCTTTACTATGCTTGTTGCTTTGTGCTTTCATGACTTGTTTCTTTACAAGATTCCCATGCATAGGAAGTGGGTTAGACTTAAATATGCTTTGAATTTGCTTCTTGATGCTCTTTTTTACTTTAATTCATATTTCTTATGTGAGCATCTTGTCAAACTATCATGCCTAACTTAAAGGCGTTAAAGAAAAGTACTTATTGGCAGATAACCCAAAAGTTTTAGATGAGTCTTGGAAGTTATTACCTCTTTAATAACCGCTCCTTATCCTTTTTATTTGCCTTTTGTGCCAAGAGTAACCTCTAATGAGAGAGAAATAATGATTGGGAAAGTTGCTGTTCCGAAACAGATTTCTGTGCTTCACCGTAAAAATTCGTGTAAAATCTCTGTATGTCCTTTTGAGGCATGAATTTTTGTGATTCTTCCCAAGATTGTTATCTAACTTTCTTTAGTTCAACTCTTTTCGATTTGAGAAACAGAAGGTCTTCAAAACAAATTGTCTTTACCTGCTGATCTATTTTGACAGTTTTCTGCCATTATTTGCATTTGCTTCTTGTTGGTTCCTTTTTTAGTTCTTTTGGGGAATTGAGATTTTTGAGGGACGTGCTAAAGTAGCTTGTGTTTTAATTGAAGTTTTATTGGTGTTGAAACTGAACCCAAAAACTTATTATCTTGAGTGCACTAATGTTGCTAATAAAGATTGTGTGAAGTTTTGTATGAAGGAAAAATTTCAGGTGTATGCAAGGAATGAGTAATGAGATGAAGGATGGACTAAAGCTCAAGCTTGGGGATGTCACGCGCGTCACCCCAAGAAATATCCAAGAAGTACAAGCGTCAAATCTTGGGGATGCCCAAGGCATCACCTTCTTCATCAATAAAAATCCCAAGTTTCCTCCAAACGCTTCATTTTTATTGTTTCATGCACAGTTGTGTTGTTCCTGGTGCGTCTTCTTTTTCGTTTTCATTTTGGTTTTTCATTTGCTTGGTTTTTTTAGTTTGCTGAATAAATTGGTTGGACCCCCTCTTTCATACATTGGTTTTCAAATAGTTTGGTTTGGATTGAAAAAGAGTAGGAAAGTTCATGCTTAAGTGGTAAAGAGAGCTTGTTTTTGACTATGGCCTATGCTTTTTCATGCCATGTTTGGTATTGTTTTGGATTTATACTTAGTATTCTTTGCTGTATCATGACATGTTATAAACAATTGAGATTGCTTAATGTGCCTTGGAAGAATCATGCGTTGTTTTAGCATATTAAAGCATAGGATTGTGGTATTCTCCTTTGATGCTTTATTTGGGTTGACTCGGCGCATGCTCACACCATGTTATGACGATCCCAAGTTACCTTAGCCTTTATGATCCTTTAGTTTTTAACTTGTAATATCACTTTATGATTTAATCAATGATGTTTTGTCGCTCTGCATGATTATGGCCATTATTGCTCTCTTAGTTTGTCACTCCCAGTCTTTTGCTAGCCTCCGTAACCAAGTACGAGTTCGACTCATGCATCCAACTCCTAAAACCAAGTTATTCCAAAGAGTCCACCATACCTACCTATTAGCATTTGCTATTCCAAGTATATTCATGTTTTTATCTACCTTCTAAATTAAACTTGTTATGTGAAAGTTAGTGATTAAAGCTTTCACGAACTTGATGGCACACTTTACTTTTCTTGCCCTTAATAAACTTGAACCATTGGGTCGTCTATGTTGTATATGCTTGCACTTATTTGTTGGGGATTAGCAGAACCATGCCGTCATGGGGAACGCTTTCAACATTGCACATGTACTTTGTACCTAGTTGATATCATGCCCTTTTGTCTATGGATGTCGTCGGTCTGAAATGAAAGGGAAGCTTGTAAGTCCATGGAGTTATGTATATGTGTTAGAGAAACACCTGGGCCACTGGTCTAATCCATGCTGTCATGGTGGAAACCTGCAGCGTAACCATAATGAGCTGTCTATGAAGCATTCTTCTTTAAAAAAAGAGTCAGATATTGAGAAAAAAGAGAAAAAGAAATAAAAAGATATGAGAAAAGAGGAAAGAGAGAAAAAGCACCATTTTCCCATGGCAAATAAGAAGATTGCTGAGATGCTCATTGTCTGCTTGCCTTGTCATTTTGATATGGGGATTCTTCCGTATCATCGGGCAAGGGGTACCCCGTTGGCGGTTCTCTATGATACACATGTACTTACGATGACAAGAACTTACCGGTGACTAAACTTGAGTAGCATGAGGAGCGGCCCTCGTATTCAAGGGACATGAGGTTTCCAACTTATACTTCTTCAAGCATATACTTCATAGTTTTTTCACTTTAACCTTAATCACTTGAAGATGCTTATGATAGGGGCAATGAGAGCTGAAAGCTAATAAGTACCATAATTTTTGGAAGCTCTTTATGAAACTTGAATCTCTGCTTCCTTATATGAAGGCTTTTCTTCCACTTTTATATCGAGTCTCCACCTTCTATCTTTATGCACCTACTTTGAGAGCATAGTGGCCATTCTTAGTTCTATGTGCATTGTCCCAATTCTTGTTGATTGATTCATAACTTGATATTGCTTGTTCTTAAACTACTTGTATCTAGTCACTCTTATAAACTTTGAAGGTGTCATATGCATTTATGTTTGCTACTCTATGAGGCACTATGCTATGTTTTCTTTATGTGAAACAAACAAATGTCTTGGAAAGCATTGTTATTCATGAATCTTTTGTTTGTGCCCTCTCATGTTGCAACATTGTTGCTTTGTCTTATTGTTAGAAATTTATCTTTCATGCTATGTTGAAGTACTATGATCCCAGCTATCCATGTTTTACAAATACTTTGATCAAGTTTATGATGGTGCATGTCACCTCAAAAATTATTCTTTCTTTTTATCACTTACCTACTCAAGGACGGGCAGGAGTTAAGCTTGGGGATGTTGATACATTGCAAAAGTATCTATAATGTTTGATGTTCCATGCTTGGTTTTATCTACTTTCTTATGTTTTGTTCCAACTTTGGAGTACTTTTCATACACTTTCTTGGACTAACCTATTAACAAGATGACAAAGTGCCAGCTGCCTGTTTTCTGCTGTTTTTGGTTCCAGGAAGTCAAAAAATGAATATTCTCGGAATTGGACGGGACAAAAGCCAAAGTTGATATTTTACCGGAAGACTCACGGAGCCAGAAGACGAGACGGAGAGGGGCCATAGGGTGGCCACACCACCCCTATGCATGGGTCCCCCTGGCCACGTCAGGGCATGGTGTGGGCCCCCTGGCCGGCCACCGACCTTGCCTCTTTCGCCTATGTATCTCTCCCGATGCAAAAACCCTAGATAGTCAATCAGAAATCCACGAAAATATCCGCAGCACTGCCGCCACCGAAGGGGGAGATTTGGGGGACAGAAAGTCTCTGTTCTGGCACCCTGCCGGGACGGGGAAGTGCCTCCGGAGCCATCTCCATCGATCTCCACCACCATCTCCATCGACATTGCTGATTCCCATGATGATGAGGGAGTAGTTTTTCCTAAAGGCTAAGGGTTCTACCGGTAGCTATGTGTTCATCTATCTCTCTATGCATGATCATATTGTGATCATGAGCTTTGTAATCAAGTAGATCTACCTTGCTACTCAAGTGCTTTAATATATCTCTACTCTCCCCATGTGTGTGAAAGTGACAGCGTGCACACCATGGTGGCACTTAGGCTAGAGATTACAATTACTTGTTATGAGTTATATTTGTAGTTGGATGTGTCTATGAAATTGTGGTGTTTGTTAGAACCAGCTAGAGCTCAAGGTGACAGTGTGGGGTTATCTAGATGGGAAAGGCTTACTTTGAGGTGTGCTGTTATAGCCCTACCATGGATTAGAATGTCCAACCGGAGAGTAGTTCGGAGTAGTATCATGAAGATAATATATTTATATGAGAGTGTTCACTTGTGAAAGTATGATCCCTAGGCCTTGTTTCTAAGCATTGAAACACCATTTGCAACTAGATTTGTTACATGTTTGATTGCTGCTATCTTTATTTCAGTTTTCCTTTAATCTCTTCCACGCCAGCAAGCTATTTTATGGCACCATTACCACTTATAATTATCTATAGCACTTGTATTTCACTATCTCTTCGCCGAACTACTGCACCTATACACCTGACAAGTGTATTGGGTGTGTTGGGGACACAAGAGACTTCTTGTATCTTGGTTGCAGGATTGCTTGAGAGGGAATACCTTTGACCACTTCCTCCCTGAGTTCGATAAACCTTAGGTGATCCACTTAAGGGAAAATTTGCTGCTGTTCTACAAACCTCTGCACTTAGAGGCCCAACAACTGTCTACAAGAATAGAAGTGCATAGACATCAGGGAGCGCTGGAAATAAATTCGACTGAAACAAGCAACAAAAGACGATAGCAGTCGCAAAAGTTTTTCTTTTAGTCCCTGCCTGAGTCTTCGACTCCACCAAGCACTCGGGGGATACTCCCATAGGGAGCACTGGTCGTGCACCCTATGATTATATGTACATTATACTGTGTGTTGATAACATCTACACTTGAATGCCACGGCGACTCAGCCTCATACTTTCCCTACAAAGAGACTTCGTCTCCTGGGTCACCCGAATCATCTCCGCGATGTCAAAATTCGGATGCCGTGCTAACAGCGTAAAGATAAGACCTCAATAAGGTCTGCCAACGCATCTACTGCACACTAGCAGAAACATATCCGTGCCTGCAGGTGCGATGAACGTGCCTTGACGGATGCGTCGAGTGCTCACACCCATACACTAGAATGCGACTCCTGTAGGACCTCCGCGGCCTAAGTCGAATTACGCCAGCACTTTTCCGAATTCGAGTCCGAGGACTCGAGTTTGAGTAGATTCCGTTGTTTTGCCCTAAGGCAGTTAACTGACACCGATGCATCGGTTAAATCTGGCTCGTATATCAACAATCCCTATGACACGAACAGAACACTCGAAGAAATGCTCAGTCATGCACTCGAAAGGCTTCATAAAGTCTCCAGTCGAATCTGCGATTCCATTGGACACTCGGGGGCTACTGACATGGGTATACCCTACAGGTACTCGAGTTTGGTACATACGGCCTAGATACAGTGGAAGCCGACGGTGTTACCAAGGCCCCAAATGGAGAACTCGAGTGGCCCACTGAAGGAAATATGCCCTGAGAGGCTATAATAAAGTTGTTATTATGTATTCCTTGTATATGATAGATGTTTATTTTGCATGCTATAATTGTATTGAAAGGAAACGTCAATACATGTGTGTTTAATAAACAAAAAGGGTTCTGATTATTGATCTGAGAGGAGTCTCAATCGTTGAATGTGCAGGAGTCAGTATGGATCTCCAGGTCCCGCTTCTGATTATTGATCTGAGAGGAGTCTCAATCATGTCTACATTATTCGTGAACCGTAGGGTTACACACTTAATGGTTGCCGGAGACCATTTCGGAGCACATATGTTTCAGACGAAAGGATTGCAAAGCGCAGGAATTGTTTCGATAGAAACCGGAATTGTTTTGGGTGAAATTGCAGAAAGTGGTTCTGTATGTGATATTGAAATGTTGCAAGGGGATTTTATGTGAATGTTTGTTAATTAAAGTAATTAACAAAATTCAGAATAAAATAAATAAAAGAGTTTTATTAACTGAGAGTTGCATTAAATTTGGTGGAAATTTAATGCATGTGAGTGGAATTTTGGGTGGAGCTTGAATTGATGTGAGTGGAGCTTCCACCACATGAATGAGGAAGAGGTGGGGGCACCCCCCTTGACCGCCGGCCATGGGAGGGGAGGAGCCCCCCCTCCTATAAAACGTCCCCTCTCCTCCCTCACAAAGCACACCTCCTCGTGAAGGATCTCTCTCCCCCTCTAGATATTCCCCATGGTCTCGGATTAGCGAGATACATGTTCCCGGTGGCCTTGCGCCTGGAAGGAGTTGCCGCTTCCGCTGATTCGCTGGAGCGAGGAGATGGAGGTTGTCCGGTGGCTTGAACATGTTTGCGAGGATGGATGCGCTGCTGATTTGCGGCGCTCGGACTTCCACACGATCTTGAGATTGGCAAGCGTACGACTACATCATCCACGAGTTCCAACTCGTTAACAAAACTATGTTGTCTTCGAGGGTAAGTTCTCCATGGATGTATATCCACCCGTTGCTCTATATCTAGTAGATAGATCTTGGTGTATAGTTCTAGGAAAATTTTTGTTTTCTATGCTGCGAACCCAACAGTGGTATCAGAGCCTGATCTATGCGTAGGTGCTTTGCACGGGTAGTACACATATGTTTATATGTGGGCAATGATGATCATGTTATTGCATCTTCTATGTATTTTGGATATTGGTGGCATAGTGGGATGAAGCGGCCCAGACCAACCTTACATGTCATCGTACATGAGACCGGTTCCACGACTGACATGCAACTAGTTTTGCATAAGTGGCTAGCGGGTGTTTGTATCTCCTACTATAGTCAATATCTGATTTACAATGAGTTGCTAATAACTTGGTTACCCTCGTTGTGGTTCATGTTTGTAGGTAAGACCGGTTCTATCTCCGAAAGCCCTAAGCCACGTAAAACTTGTAATTGATAAATTAGAGGCGTCTAGTTTAGATCGTTGCTAGGCTAGTGTCTTGATATGGTATTGTTGTAAGTAGATGTATGATAGATACTCTTACAACACACTTAACGTGTAAGTTCCATAGACCTTGGCCTTATACACAAAGGAATGATAGAGATCATACCACGATGCAAATGATAGAGATCAAATGCATGGACCATATCATCTCACTTTACACATTAGTGTTTGCATCTTATACTGCTAGTTTGGCGCTTTTGGTAGCATTGTAAGATGATCCCTCATTTAGATATCAAGATAAAATGTGTTCTTCCTTGAGTATGCACCATTCTATGGATCGTGTTTCGAGACATCACGTGATGATCGGGTTTACTCGACTTCGCGCTTTCATACAACGGGTGTAAGACAGTTTTACACACGCGGATACTAAGGTTCTTACTTGATGAGCCTAGCATGTACAGACATGGCCTCGGAACACGGACCGAAAGGTTAAGCATGAGTCATATAGTTGATATGATGCCCATATAGATGCTCCCCTTTGAAGCTACACCGACTCACATGATGATCGGACTTGGTGTAGTGGATTTGGTTCATGTAATCACCAAAAATACACGAGGGATGTCGTTTTTGAGTGGGAGTTCATTAGTAATTTGGATTAGTTGAACTCAATCTATCATAAACTTAGTCTAAATAAACTTTACAAATTCTGTTGTAGATTGCACCACCTGCTTTTAATTTCAATGTGTTCATGGAGAAAGAGAAACTTGCTACGAATGGTAGCAACTTCCCCAACTAGGCTATGAATTTGATGATTCTCCTCACTGCTGCACAAAAGCAATATGTGCTAGAGGCACCGCTAGGCCCCCCACCAGCTCCTGATGCCCCTGACGAGGAAAAGAATGTCTATATAACTCGTCAGGAGGACCACAACTTAGTTCATTGCGGCATACTGTATGGGCTAGAGCCAGAACTTCGAAAGCATTTCGAAAATGGCAATGCCTTTGATACCATGGGAGAATTGAAAATGATTTTCGATACCCATGCTACCGTAGAGAGTTATAATGCTTCTGAAAAGTTCTTTAGCTGCATGATGGAGGAGAACAGCTCCGTTACTGAGCACGTACTCAAAATGTCTGGGTACGCTGATAAGCTTGTGTCCTTGGGAATAACGATTCCCATTGACTTAGGCATACATCGTGTTCTCCAATCTCTGCCACCTAGCTACAAGAGCTTCGTGATGAACTATAACATGAAGGGCATGAAGAAGTCTCTTCCCGAGCTTCTGTCAATGCTTAAGACTGCAGAAGTGGAGATTAGGAAAGAACATCAAGTGTTGATGATCAATAAGACCACCAGTTTCAAGAAGGACAAGAAAGGCAAGCAGAAGGGAAAGAAGGGCGGCAAATTTGTTTCCGCACCTCAAAAGAAACCATGAGCTGGCCCTAAGTCTGATACCGAGTGCTACTATTGCAAGGGGACTGGCCATTGGAAGCGCAACTGCCCCAAGTATTTGGTGGATAAGAAGGCCGGCAAGGCAAACAAAGGTATATGTGATATACATGTTATTGATGTGTACTTGACTAGTACTCGTAGTAGCACCTGGGTATTTGATACGGGATCGGTTGCTAATATATGTAACTTGATTCAGGGGCTGCGGAACAAGCGACAGCTAGCAAGGGATGAGGTCATGATGCGGGTCGGCAATGGATCAAGAGTTGATGTGATCACCGTCGGAACACTACCTCTCCATATGCCGTCGGGATTACTAATAAATGTAAATAATTGTTATTTTGTGCCTGCACTGAGCATGAACATTGTATCCGGATCGTGTTTCATGCGAAGTGGTTATTCCTTTAAATCTAAAAACAATGGTTGTTCGATTAATATGGATAATATCTTTTATGGTCATGCACCTGTGTTGAATGGTTTATTTCTATTGGATCTTGATAGTAGTATTATGCATATTCATTGTGTTGATGCTAAAAGGGTTAAACTTGATAATGATATATCTACATATATGTGGCACTGCCGTCTAGGTCATATTGGCGTTAAACGCATGAAGAAACTCAATTCTGATGGACTTTTGGAATCACTTGATTTTGAATCATTTGATCCATGTGAGCCATGCCTTATGGGCAAGATGACTAGAACGCCGTTTTCCGGTTCAATGGAACAGGCGACAGATTTATTGGAAATCATACATACTAATGTGTGTGGACCAATGAGTGTGTCAGCAAGAGGTGGATATCGTTATTTTGTTACTTTCACGGATGATTTGAGTAGATACAGGTATATCTATTTGATGGAACATAAGTATGAAACTTTTGAAAAGTTCAAGGAATTTCAGAATGAAGTGGAAAATCATCGTAACAGAAAGATCAAATTTCTACGGTCCGATCATGGAGGAGAGTATCTTACTTACGAGTTTAGTACACATATGAAAAATTGTGAAATAGTTTCACAACTCACGCCTGTTGGAACACCACAACGTAATGGTGTGTCAGAACGTCGTAATCATACTTTATTGGCTATGGTTCGATCTATGATGTCTCTGACTGACTTGCCACTGTCATTTTGGGGTTATGCACTGGAAACCGCTGCATTCACTTTAAATCGGGCACCATCTAAATCCATTGAAATGACACCATATGAATTATAGTTTGGAGACAAACCTAAGCTGTCATTTCTTAAAGTTTGGGGATGCGATGTTTATGTGAAGAAACTTCAGCTGGATAAACTCGAACCCAAAGTGGAAAAATGCGTTTTCATAGGATACCCTAAGGAAACGATTGGGTATACCTTCTATCACAGATCCGAGGGCAAGGTTTTTGTTGCCAAGAATGGATCCATTTTTTAGAAGGATTTTCTCGCGAAAGGTGTGAGTAGTCGAAAGGTAGAACTCGAAGAGGTTATTGAACCTTCTCTTCATGAAATGGCGAGTAGCGCAACACCGGAAGTTGTTTCGGAGTTGACTTCACCTAATGAAGAGAGAGCTAATGATATTGATCATGAAACTCCGAACGAGGACACCACCGAACCTCGCAGGTCAAGAAGGACACGTGCAGCTCCTGAACTGTACGGCAATCCTGTTATGAATTTCATGATTGATGAAATAGATGATCCTGCGACGTATGAAGAAGCGAGGATGAGACTGGATTCCAACAAATGGCTAGAAGCCATGAAATCCGAGATGGAATCCATGTACGAAAACCAGGTTTGGACCTTGGTGGACTTACCTCACGATCGAAAGGCCATTGAGAATAAATGGATTTTCAAAAGAAAAACTGATGCTGATGGTAATGTGACCATCTATAAAGCTCGACTTGTCACAAAGGGGTTTCGACAAATTGAAGGAGTTGACTACGATGAGACATTCTCTCCCGTAGCGATCCTTAAGTCGGTTAGGATTATGTTAGCAATTACTACATATTTCGATTATGAAATATGGCAGATGGATGTCAAAACTGCGTTCCTCGATGGTAATATTGAAGAAGAGTTGTATATGATCCAACCTAAGGATTTTGTCGATCCTAAGGATGCTGATAAGGTATGCAAACTTCAGCGATCCATCTATGGACTGAAGCAAGCATCCCGGAGTTGGAATCTCCGCTTTGATGAGGTGATCAAAGAGTTTGGATTTGTCCAAACTTAGGGAGAGGCTTGTATTTACAAGAAAGTGAGTGGGAGCAATGTGGCATTTCTGATATACTATATGTGGATGACAGATTATTGATTGGAAATGATATAGATCTTTTAAATAGTGTTAAAAGTTATCTAAACAGCAAATTTTCGATGAAAGACCTTGGTGAAGCGTCATATATATTAGGCATTAAAATCTATAGAGATAGATCATGACGCCTAATTGGGCTATCGCAGAGTACATACCTTGATAAGATATTAAAGAAGTTTAATATGGACTGAAGTAAGAAGGGGTTCTTACCTATGTTGCAAGGCAAGACATTGAGTAAGACTCAAAGTCCGGCTACGGCGGAAGAAAGAGAGATAATGGATAAGATCCCCTATGCCTCAGCCATAGGCTCTATAATGTATGCCATGCTATGTACAAGACCAGATGTGGCATATGCTATTACTTTGACTAGTAGGTACCAATCTGATCTAGGTTCGGAACACTGGATAGCAGTCAAGAATATCCGTAAGTACATGAGAAGAACTAAGGATATGTTTCTTGTATACGGAGGTGAAGAAGAGCTAGTCGCTAAGTGTTATGTCGATGCTAGCTTTGACACCGATCCGGATGACTATAAGTCTCAATCCGGATACGTATTTCTCTTGAACCGAGCAGCAGTTAGTTGGAGGAGTTCCAAACAACCTGTGGTGGCTGGATCAACGACGGAGGCGGAATATGTTGCTGCTTCAGAAGCGGCGCAGGAAGCGGTTTGGATGAAGGAGTTCATAACGGAACTAGGTGTGGTTCCTAGCGCATTGGACCCAATGGTGATCTATTGTGACAATAATGGAGCCATAGCCAACGCCAAGGAACCAAGGTCTCACAAGAATTCCAAGCATATTAAGCGCCAGTTTCACTCCATCCGCGAGCATGTCAAGGATGGAGATATAAAGATTTGTAAAGTCCACACGGACCTAAATGTAGCAGATCCGTTGACTAAAGTTCTCCCTATGGCAAAACATGATCAACACCAGAACTCAATGGGTGTTAGATTTATCACTATGTAAACTAGATTATTGTCTCTAGTGCAAGTGGGAGACTGAAACAAATATGCCCTGAGAGGCAATAATAAAGTTGTTATTATGTATTCCTTGTATATGATAGATGTTTATTTTGCATGCTATAATTGTATTGAAAGGAAACGTCAATACATGTGTGTTTAATAAACAAAAAGGGTTCCTAGTTATGCCTCTCTTCTACACTAGCTCGTTGATTAACAAGATGATCAAGGTTTCCTGATCATGGACATTGGATGTTGTTAATAACAAGGTCACAGCATTTGTGAAATGATGTGATGAACATTCATCCAAAGTATAGCATTACGATCAAAGTCATTATGTTTACATTGCTATAACATCATACGATGTAATCTTAGTCCTTAGACCATGAGATCATGTTAATTGCTAACACCGGAAGATTATCTTGATAACATCAAACGTCACACCGTAACAGGGTGACTATAAAGGTGGGTTCAGCGCTAAGAAGGTGTTATGTTGAGGCTCATGGATCAAGAGTGGAATTTGTCAATCCCGATGACGGATAGATATACTCTGGGCCCTCTCGGTGATATCACATTAAGATAGCTTGCAAGCAAGTGATGCGATCACTAGAATGTTATATCACGGGAATGAGAAAAGAGTGCATGTCGGTAACGAGATCAAACTAGGTATTTGGATACCGATGATCGAATCTCGGACATGTATTATATCATGAGACAAAGGGATTAAGTTACTAGCGTTAAAGGTTCTCACGATCACAGAAGTCATCGTTGAATGTGCAGGAGTCAGTATGGATCTCCAGGTCCCGCTTCTGATTATTGATCTGAGAGGAGTCTCAATCATGTCTGCATTATTCGCGAACCGTAGGGTGACACACTTAAGGGTTTTGGGACACCATTTTGGAGCACATGTGTTTCAGACGAAAGGATTGCAAAGCGCAAGAATTGTTTCGATAGAATTGTTTCGGGTGAAATTGCAGAAAGTGGTTATGCATGTGATATTGAAATGTTGCAAGGGGGTTTTATGTGAATGTTTGTTAATTAAAGTAATTAACAAAATTCTGAATAAAATAAATAAAAGAGTTTTATTAACTAAGAGTTGCATTAAATTTGGTGGAAATTTAATGCATGTGAGTGGAATTTTGGGTGGAGCTTGAATTGATGTGAGTGGAGCTTCCACCACATGAATGAGGAAGAGGTGGGGCACCCCCCTTGGCCACCGGCCATGGGAGGGGAGGAGCCCCCCTCTCCTATAAAAAGTCCCCCATCTCCTCCCTCACAAAGCACACCTCCTCGTGAAGGATCTCTCTCCCCCTCTAGATATTCCCCCATGGTCTCGGATTAGCGAGACATGTTCCCGATGGCCTTGCGTCTGAAAGGAGTTGCTGCTTCCGCTGATTTGCTGGAGCGAGGAGGTGGAGGTTGTCCGGTGGCTTGAACATGTGTGCGAGGACGGATGCGCTGCTGATTTGCGGCAAGCGTACGACTACATCATCCACGAGTTCCAACTCGTTAACAAAACTTTGTTGTCTTCAAAGGTAAGTTCTCCATGGATGTATATCCACCCGTTGCTTTGTATCTAGTAGATAGATCTTGGCATATAGTTCTCATCGTAGGAAATTTTTTGTTTTCTATGCTGCGAACCCAACACCCACGGACTCTCGATTGCTTGCGAGACAAGAAGAAGATAAAGATAGAAAGTTTGAAGGGAAAACCCTAACTTGTAACCGACTCGACCTGCTACCCGAGACCTAGCCTACCTATATAAAGGCTAGGAGGGGGCGGTGAGGAGGACACATGCAACCCTAGTTTCCACAACCCTCGCCAGATTGCATCTGCGCATCATTTTAATCTTTGATTCCTTCATTAATTCCAAGAGCAGACAAGCAGGAGTAGGGACATCTACAAGGCCTTAACCTGGGTACACCTTGCGTCCATGTGTGCTTGTTTGCTAGCCGATTGATGCCTCCAGCGCTCCCTCCGTCTCCAAAACCCAAGTCCATAACAATGGGCATTGATGAGTTAAACCCTCGTCACAATGACTCTAGATGTGGTTCGTGAGAAGAACACACATACAATGACACTGGGTGTGGTTCATCAAAAGAACACACATGCAATAACACTGGTGGATCCTTATGTGGTTTGTGAGAAGAACAGACATGCAATGACTCTAGATGTGGTTCATGAGAAGAACACACATGCAATGACACTGGAGGATCCATGTGTGGTTTATGAGAGGAACAGACATGCAATGACACTGGGTTTGGTTCATGAAAAGAAGATACATGCAATGACACTTGTGGATCCATATGTGGTTTGTGAAAAGAACAGACATGCAATCACACTGGGTGGATCCATGTGTGGTTCATGAGAAGAACACACATGCAATGACACCGGTGGATCCATGTGTGGTTTATGAGAAGAACACACATCTAATGACACTGGGTGTGGTTCATGAAAAGAATACACATGCAATGACACTGGTGTATCCTTATGTGGTTTGTGAGAATAACAGACGTGCAATGACTCTAGCTGTGGTTCATGAGAAGGACACACATGCAATGACACTAGTGTATCCTTATGTGGTTTGTGAGAAGAACACACATGCAATGACTCTAACAGTGGTTTGTGAAAAGAACACACATGCAACGACTCTAGCTGTGATTCATGAGAAGAACACACATACAATGACACTGGTGGATCCATGTGTGGTTTGTGAGAAGAAGACACATCCAATGACACTGGGTGCGGTTCATGAAAAGAACAGACATCGAATGACACTGGTGGATCCTTATGTGGTTTGTGAGAAGAACACACATGCCATGACTCTAGATGTGGTTCATGAGAAGAACACACATGCAATGACACTGGTGTATCCTTATGTGGTTTGTTTAGAAGAACACACATGCAATGACACTAGTGGATCCATATGTGGTTTGTGGAAAGAATAGACATGCAATGACTCTAGTTGTGGTTCATGAAAAGAACACACATGCAATGACACTGGTGGATCCATGTGCAGTTTGTGAGAAGAACACACATCCAATGACACTGGGTGTAGTTCATGAAAAGAACACACATCCAATGACACTGGTGGATCCTTATGTGGTTTGTGAGAAGAATAGACATGCAATGACTCTAGCTGTGGTTCATGAGAAGAACACACATGCAATGACACTGGTGTATCCTTATGTGGTTTGTGAGAAGAACACACATGCAATGAATCTAGCTGTGGTTCATGAAAAGAACACACATGCAATGACATTGGTGGATTCATGTGTGGTTCATGAGAAGAACACACATCCAATAACACTAGGTGTGGTTCATGAAAAGAACACACATCCAATGACACCGGTGGATCCTTATGTGGTTTGTGAGAAGAATAGACATGCAATGACACTAGCTGTGGTTCATGAGAAGAACACGGTTTCTTTCATAGTTGCATGGTCGGATCTGCTATTTAATTGTACGTGTACATGTATGAATTTGATCGTGTGTATATATTTGAATCGGAGTCAGTGGTTTCTTTCGACAATATCCTTTTACTTTCTTTGAATGAGAGCAGTACACAAGACAGTTCAAGTGCATCGTATTTCAACACGAAAATTGTTTTTCATTTTTATAAAAAAGACGGCAAATAAAAGTAGACAGTTTAGTTAAGCTTGCCAGATAAATACACGCATCGTACACGGGGCAAGTTAGATGCACAACAGCTAAGCACGAAAATGAAAATGATTATTAGGAATAATTCACACTTCCCATATTACTTCGGAATCAACCCTGCCGAGGCAGAAAACTGCTATTTCAATTTTTTGACTTTCAGGTACCCAAGCGACGTCCAATTGACCAGAAACTTCATGGGACCCAGCCTTTATCAGAATGAAGAACAATGGGCCAAAGATCCGTGATAAAAGATGACCAAGGAGGGAACGGGCACAGCAGCCGCGGCCCACCCTATGGTCGCGGCTGGTATGCTCTTTCCTCCCTTGAGTCTCCGATGTCATCGATTCTTTCACCAAATGACTTGTCTTGACCTAAAACCTACTATATATACAGACGGAGGCGGAGATCAAAAACATAAAAACAGAGAGTTAGGAGGCTGCCGCTGGAGAAGATCGGAGGGTGGAAACACCGTCGGAATCGCCTCCGGAGGGCTCCTCCCCCTCCGGCGTGTTCATCATCAACACCTACAGCAAGATCCTCTCCATCGCCCTACTGTAATCTTTTGGCAAACATGATGTGTGAAGCAATATTTTATCTTCCCTTGATCTATTGTGACTCCATGTCTTTGTTTGAGTAGTGAATTGTTAAGGCAAAGTAAAATACTTTGTTTATTGGTTGCATTCAGTGTTCTTATCTTTTATGATTGTCTTCTTGTACAATATATGAGTGCACGCATATGTTGGAGAATGCATTAAGGTGATCACCGTGATGTAATGGAGTGGGGAGGACTGTGGAGGACAGAAAAACGTTGTCCAATTAATAAAGTTACATTAGGGGGACATATATCGGGGACCCTAGAGTTTATAGCTATGGTGGGACAATTATGTCTTAATAATTCCTATGTTTGCTTAGTAACATGGCCTTAGGATCCATCATAAGAGTTGTGTATGCACATTTATTTGGCTGCACCTAATTAAGACTCTGTCTTGGAAGAAATAATAAACAACCCATCAAACGAATGAAATAATAATTTCCTAAACATTTACTCCCTTAGAGAAACTTGCTACTTGAGAAAACTTGCCACCACGCCACTCCACTTTATTAGATCAATTTAACTTTCACTAGTTTACTTTACTTGTAGTTCCCACTAACACATACTTTATTTATTTTCTACCTAGTACCAAAACAAAACACATACTTAGATCCTAGCTTTGCATACAAGGCCATATAAGTGGGTTATAGGACTTTAGACAATATATAGTTTACCTTCAGCTCCTAGTGGGTTCGACACTCAAATACTTATCGAATTGTACTATGGTGATCCCCTGCACTTGGGGGTTATCAAGATACTTTTCTGGCACCGTTGCCGGGGAGCGTAGTGCTAGGCTTCTATTATTTCTTGCATTGATAGTTTAATTTTAGTACCTTTTTTATATAAAACTAAAACCCAAAAAAATTAGATGGATCCTTTTCCCAAGATTAACCATGAGATATATGATTTTTATGTTAAATATATTCTTTTGGATACTAACCTTTTTGATGCAAGAGATAATGTTGAAAGTGCCAAGGAAGGAGATGACAAAAGCCTAAGCTTGGGGATGTCCATGCCACCCCAAGAAGAAGAGGAAAAGGAAGAACAAATGGAGGAAGAATGGAGTAGCTACCCATCTCCTACACCCAACAATGGTAATGAACACATTCTTATTAATGATGATGATCTTTCATTGTCTAGTAGTCCTCTATGTGGAACAATTATGACTAATATATGGGACGGTGAAAGTGATATATTTGAGTTATATTATCCAATATGCTCATTAGATGACTTATTTTTATATGGTGAATCTACTCAAAACTATGAGATTAAGTTTGCTTTTGATGCTTGCAACTATTATGAGAGAGGAAGAGATAAGAGCCCTCTTTATATTTCTATGTTATTTAAAATGCAAGCTACTGATCATTATATGCATTGGATACCACAACTTTACTGCTATTTATTCACATATAAAATTTCAATTAATAGGAGGAGAGTTACACTTAAAAGTTAATGTTTATGCTCTTTGTGGTGTGCTCCACATGCTTTTAAATACTATTAAATTTCAGCATACCTTGATATCCATGTAACATGTAAAATAACTTTACCTAGTGATTTCTAACAATTAGTTTAAGATTTTCACCTTTTAAAAGTAAATGAGAAAGATGAGCTATGGAGAAGTTGGTGTCAACCTTGAACATGTGTTGTTCATGCCAATGGAACCATTGCAAAATCTCTATCATTAAAACTTCTCCCATTATAAAAAAAATAAAAAAGAGTGTTTATTAATAATGTAACATTACCTTTGTGTCCTACTTTGTCATATTTGTGCCAAGAATAACCTCTTTTGAGAGGTAATATCAAATAATCGTAACTTGCTGTCCAGAAAACAGATTCCTCAGATTCACTGCGAAATTTTTTAAAACTCACATAAGACGAATTTTGACCTGAAATTTCACTCCAGCAATATTCAGCTCTTTACCCACATTTCATTAGTTCAAATTTTTTTGGTTTCATCAACGTAAGTGCCTCTGAAAATTCAATATTAACAGACTGTCCAGTTTTTGACAGATTTTATTTCTATTATGCATTAGTCTTGTTACCTTTGTTTTGTGTGGTTCCTTTTTATCAAAGAGCAATACGAAACCATAGTAACAGTAGCTAATATTTATTTCATGATATGTCTTTGTTGTACCTATTAGGATTTAATTTATGGAGGCACTAACAACTCTAATCAAGTTTTACGATGAGTTTTGTGTGGAAAGAGTTTTCAAGTGAAAGAGTTGAGGGTGATGAATGAAGATTAAGAAGGGCAAATGCTCAAGCTAGGGGATGTTACCCCTGGGAGCACCCTACATGTATCAAGGGAATACAAGAATTCAAGATTGGGGATGTCCAAGCTACCTCATAAGCTCAAACCATCTTGATATCAAGTAAGTAAGCCTAGCTATATGGCTATAAAGAAAGCACTTTGCGGGAGGCAACCCGATTATTTTTGTTTTGATTTTATTTGTGTCCTCTTGCTATAACAAGAGACCCTAGTTTTTGTTTTTGTTCTGAAATTTTCAATAAAGTACCAAGTTTTACCCATTTTGGATTGAAAAGGTTGAACATATATATGGAGTTGCATATTTCTGCACGAATTTGTTTACCATATGATTTTTCATTTCTGCTCTGTAACTTCGATTGAGCTCAAATTTTAAGTGTAGTTACAACTTTTCATCCTTTGTATGCTCGTAAAGTTTCAAGAACATTGGACATTTTTAAGTAGGGTAATCAACTGCATTTTGCTTCTGCTGTTTTTTTGGACAGATTTTGTCCCATTTTGTTTGATGCATTCTTTGAGCTTTTAAGTTAAATCTTTTTGATTTATTTGAGTTCACGAGAGAGCATAAAATATTATATACCTACTGGACACTTCATATATACATTTTTTAAGGATTTCTTGCAGCAAATATTATGTATTTTATGCCTACTAATGTCACCCCGTAGAAAAAAGATGGGAGAAAATTTCGTGTTGAAGTTTTTTCACAGGAATTAGAGGAGCTGTACCAAAAGTTATCTAAGGATGGTGAAAACCATAATCTTGGGGATGACCATGGCACTCCACTAGATCAACCACTCTCGGTTTGCACATGTCTACTTTCTGTTTTTCGAGCAACACATTACCATCGCATAAACTTGGAGTCTTTGTGTCTTACTTCCTTTATTTTTAGTTTTTATTTTATTCATGTTGACAACACCATTATCAATATATACGTTCTGTAGAAATAAATTAAGTTGGATGCTATAAAGAGTTGGAATAGGGATGTTGAAGTTTATTCAAAAAGGATACATATAGTTGCATCATTCATGTGCTTTGAATGAATATTAATTTGCAAGTGAGTTATGTAAAGCTATCTTGTATTCATGTTTTGATGCTTGCTATTAGTTTAAATTGTTTAACATGGATTTATAGAACTATGGACTCTTATGCATGCATGTAGACGGTCAACTTTCTCCCTCTTTCTAACCCAAAAATAAATCGAACAAGTTAAAACTTGTTTATCCAACTCCCTTTGAACCAAGTTTCATACCTACCTATTAGCATAATTACTATTCCAAGTATATTTCTCATGCTTTATTGTTTTATTTAGCTTCAAAATTAAAATGGTTATGATTGTGTTTTCTACGAGAAAGTTAGTTAGTAAAGCTCTCACAAACTTGATGGCACATTTTATTTTCCTACACATAATAAACTTGAACCACTCTGACTATCTTATGAGGCTATGTGCTTGTCAAATTTTGGGTTTGGAGTTAGCACAACCATGTTTTCATGGGGCATGTTTTCAACATTGCACTTATTTATACTTAGTTGATATCATGTTCTTTTGTTATGGATGCCTATCGGTGTGAAATAAGTTGTAAACTTGTAAGCTCATGGAGTTTGTATATATGTTAGAGAAATGCCTGGACCGCTAACCCAAGTCATGCATCATTCATGGTGGAAATTTACAGCAACCCATTGTGAGCATTCTATGAAGCATCTTCAATAAAAAGCTATTCCATAGTTAATAAAAAGAATGGCTGAGATGCTCATTGTCTGTTTGTCTTGTTGTTTTGATATGAGAAACCTCCTATATCATGGGACAAGAGGTACCCCGTTGGCATTCTCAATGATACATGCATGCTTACAATGACAAGAACTTATTTGGGACCTAAGTTGAGTAGCATGTGGTTTAGGTACTCATATTCAAGGGGCGTGAGGCATTCAACTCATATTTTGTCAAGCATATACCTCATACTTTCCACTGGCCGTGAAATCAATTATCCTTTATCCCACCGGCCGTTGTCGTGCTAGAGTACACCGGCTGTCGGTGCTTGGAGCACATCGATTGTTGCTACCCAGGAACCCGCTACCCGTAGCCGGCCTAGATGCACCCCGCGCCGCCGCCCCCTGATGCCTCCCACGCCTCATGTTCCCTCCTCCGGCTAGAATCCTCCCCGCCACCGACCGCGCCCCAACCTCCTCGCCGGTCGTGCGCCTACTCCCACGCTTCGGGAAAGCGCCCCATATCCTTGCATCGACGGCGTGCCCCTGCTTCCCCGCTGCTTGCAGGCCCCATGCGGCCCATCTTCCCCAATGGCGTCCAATCTTTTTTGTGTAAAATCTGGGCAGTATAGTGTTGATTACTTGCAATCGTTTTTCATGAGAAGTTCAGGGCATGTCGACTCCAACTGGAAGGTAGCATCGTGTTGTACCAGCATCACCACCCACTCGGCGGTATGAGGAGCTCATGCGCTGTGTATGTACAATATGATGAAGCTGCTTACCAAAGATGTCAGGTTGGAAAATGATGTGTTATGCATTCATGTTTCCCTGTACAGCCCCACTTATGTTATTTCTATGCCTTAACACATGTTTATTGAATATGTTTAATAATTGGTTGAACATGACAGCCTGGATGCGCGGAGGAGGTCAGGTAAAGCTGATGTTATGTTACACAACCTGCTAACAATATAATGTTCATCTGCCTAGTTTCAATGTTGTTTAGGTTGGTAATGCAACAAACATATTCCCATGTAATTTTGCAGGCTGCACTATGAAGCCGGATTGGAGGATTTCCTAGAACGTCTAACAAACTATTAGAAGTGGCAGCTTGTGGTGTGGGCTCCCTTTTCTACATCCTTGCCAAGGTCGTGATGGTCTTTGGCGTGCCAGCCGATGGTAGGAGCGCCGAGAGCTGTAGGTCGACAGGAACGACATGGAACTACAGAATCAACATCGAAGCTGTGAGTCCCCTATCCTTGTTTCTCACTTGATTCTAGCTAGCAATTGGGAATTGAGATGAGAGCAACGTATTCCTTCTGGTCCATGTCAAGCTACGTGCCCAATGTACGTCACCATCATCGTTCTGGGTGCACCAGTAGCTAATTATTTGGTTATATGATTAATAGTTGCTATAATACCTGAGTTCAGTCTACAGTCAAGGAAACTAGAATGTCATGTGTCTCTGCATAGTCCTTTTTTGGTGAAACAATAGTCTTTGATTGATTTTGTAGTTGAGATGTGAATCATTGGCATCTACATTCCTGATATTCTAGATTATAGTCTTTTTTTGGAGGTGAAAGAGAAAACTATGATTTGCTAAATTGGAAGGTAGGATTTCCTTTTTGATCATCCCTTGTATCAGCAGATGACTTTCCCAGATCTTGATGTCAAATGCATGAACGAGAGGTTTCTTTGGGCGGTTTGCCTAGATTTTATATCTTTACATGTTGAAGTCTGCTAGTTGCAAGTTTAGGTGTAATAAACACTGCTGAAAATTGCAGTTATCTTTTTTAGCAAATAGACACCGATGAACATAAACACTATTGTTTGTGGACTTAACTGAAAGTTGAAGTTATTTTATATCATCGAGTACTAAGTATGAATTTTCCAGCATTTTGTAAATGATCTCCGAACATGGTTTCTCAAGTGACTGCAAACATTGTCAAGATTGATATGCATGGTTAAGATTTGTATTTGTATTTTATTCGAAGTTAGATTTGTATTTGTATATCACAAAGTTGTATCTTCCACTTAGTGTAAATTTGATACGCATGGTCAAGATTGTTAGTGTTGTGCTTCATGGAAATTTGATATACAGAATAGATTGTTGCTATGCAAATCAGATATGCACAGTACCGAACAAATTCTGAGTTCAAACTGATTCACAAAATATTTCTACTCTGAAGCCGACAGAGCTTGTTGTAAAGTTATTACTCATGTAAACCGACAGTGTTTCTTCTAATAGGATCTTAATTGTTCCCGGTTGATAATCCCCATTATGTTTAGCAATCTTCTATTGGGTATCATACTTCATAGGCTATACTTGGCATGCAACTTGGCATTCTTGTGACTGCTACTAACATTGAAATATTTGATAATTTATGTCAGCTTACACAATCAAGTGACTTCTACTAACATGCGTTTCTTCCTTCCTAACATTACTGTTTTTAACTGTCCCATGTGCACAACAATATGACTCCTAACATGCATTCCTTCCTTCCTTGATGAATTTCTTCCTTCCTTAATGTTTATTTCAAGTGCAACTTGTTACTGAAAGTGAAGGCAAAAGTACTTGAGGGTTGATCTAGCAAAATTTCATCCTTGGCTTCATCAGGTTCATCTTGATCAACTGGTGGACTCAAGTTTTGATAAGGTACTTAATGCAAGTCCATTTATTTGTCTATTGAGATACTACGGGGGAAGAGGAGCTGATGTTTGAGGGCAGTGGACTAATTGATTATGTGCTAGAGTAGAAATATAGTTTATTCTATTTAGAACATTATATAGATTTATCTTAATATGCACGTGAACTTTCATATGCACTAGATGGACCGTGGCAATGCATGGGCATTCATCCAATAGTATTAAAGTATAAAGTCCATGTTAGTTTTATCACCTACAAATAGTATTAAGCTTGGGCATGTTGATGCATGTAAAATATATACATGAACTTTGCACTTTATTACTTGATATTCCAACATATTTGCATCATATATGGGTTATATTCATGTTTTATATGATTACTGGAAATAATTCGCACTTCCATATTGCTTTAGAATTAACCCTGCCGAGGCAGAAAACCCCTGAAATGGATCATATGGGCACCTAGAGGGGGGTGAATAGGTGCTACTTCAAATTTTAATGCTTTTTCAATTTTAGGCTTGACACAAAAGGTAAATTCTCTAGATGTGCAACTATATAGAATTTCCCTATATGCAAACCTAACTACTAGCGACTAAAGGTGACTAAGAGTGGAACGAGAAAACCGTAGTGGAGCACGCGGAGACACAGGATTTTTTTTATCGCGGTTCCTTCATTGCTAAGGGAAGTACATCCGTGTTAGAGGGGTGGGCGGTACTAAGACCACCATGCCACAATAGGAATCACCCAGTTCTCCAATGGATCTCGCCACCAAAGGCTTGATCCACCTTTTGTAACATCCCAAAACTTTAATCCAAGCTTACCAAGATCCAAATCATCAAATTTAGGGTTAACAAAAACTTTTTCAAATTAAAAATGAAAGCATTCATGTGTATGAGCATTTAAATTAGGAATTTAGTTGAATTGCCATGATTCTGTGATTCTTTGGTTGTAAAATGTTTCTTAGGTGATTTAAACATCATCTACATCATTCCCAAACTTTTCCCAAAGAAAATCAAAGCAAAAACAATTAAAAAGGAGGAATGGTCATTTTGGCCATTTTAATCCACTACACTACTTTGAGTGTTCCTAGCACTCATTTCTCAACAGATATAATTCTAGATCTTTACACCCCTTGCTAGTACACATAATGAGGTACCAAGGCCCACCTTTTGATCTGCTAAAAACATTCAAACACTATATTTAAAAGGCTTTGGAAAATTGAATCTATTTCATATGGGAAGATCCCACTTTTTCAAAAACCATCAATTTGAGCTCCATTTTAAAAACCCTTGCAACCAGAGACTATCTCGTACAAGTGGAGAACACTCAAAAAAATTGAACTCAAAATTCAAAAGTTTTTCTCTTTCGGCCATTTTGTCAAACACCTTGTGGGCAAGATCAAAGTGGCCTAACTATTACTATTTTGCGGTTGATCTTGTCTAGCCAATTGAAGTGCTTTGATCACCCTTGTCTCCCTCAAGCCTAACCAGACCAACACCAATACCTCCCCTACCTCCTAGCTGCACTTCAAGGCCATGCCGAGAGCACCTTGCCGGCCAACTTGGCCCTCGCAGCAGCAGACCGCTTCCCCCTCTCTCGCCATGTCTACACGCTAGCCCGTGGTCCACCGCCACCGTCCAACCAGCCCCAGCCCAGAGACAGAGACCAGAAAGGCCAGGAACTGCCGCGCCCGGAGCTGGTCAACCATGCCAACGCCACCCGCAGGGCGCGCCCTGTACCCGCATGCACAGACCACCCCTTGGCCGCAGCCCGCGCCCACCGCTTCGCCATGACCTAGGGAACACCCCAGACACCCCCGTTGGCCGCCCAACGCGCCATAGCCACCGCTCACCGTCGAACCCGCAGCCTCTGCCGCCCAGAGCACATGACGCTCCCGACCAGCACAGAGCTCGCCTTGCCGTGCCTTTAAGCCTCAGAGCACCGCCAGGAGACAGGCCACCATCCCCTACCTCAAGCCACGCCGCTAGCCCCCTATGCCGCCCTCGCCGGAGTCGCCTTCCCACGCCGCTCGGTCTCACCGTCGAGCCTATATAAAGCGGCCACCCTAGCACCATTTCTCCACACTCCCACACTTCCCACCTCTCACTAAACCTCATCCACCTCTCGCCGATGCCGCTCGAGCTCAGCCTCGTCGGAATTGGAGCCGAAGCCGCCGCAGCAGGAGGAGAAGGGCGCCTACGATTTAGGGCACCCCAAGCTCCGTCGCAACCGCGCCTTGACTCGTCGTCATCTTCCAGCCCATTTGCCTGCCTCACCGACCTTGCTGGAGCCCTGGTACGCCCCCAATCGACCCCCACCGCCGCATCTAGGTCAGACTCTTGCTGGAGTAATCCGTCGACGACGATGACCTCCCACCGTTAGATCCCCTTTTAATCGTGCGGCCTAAAATGCTAGATACTGTTTCGGTGTTTTTGTGCCGTTGACTGGTGGAGCCCGCTTGTGAGGCAACCCGTTGTGCTCATTGTGCGTAGCTGGGCCGGCCCAGTTAGTTCCCGCGCGAGTTAGAAATTCAAATCTAGTTTTTTTCTTTTTAGAGTTAGGCTAGTTTCTGTCCACTAGTTTAAAATTCAATTCTGGGAGTTTTACAAATCCAATTGGCATGAAACTAATTTTGCCTGAAAGGTATTGAAATGATCTATCCAAGACCGTTGGATTTAATTCAATTAGAGTTATAGATCTGTCCTAGTAAAAATAACAAAATAGAAGCATTTGCACCTTGCAACATTTTTATAAAATCAACTAAGATAGGTTTTGAGTTGTTTCCAACTCTCAAAAATCACATTTCATCATATGTATCTGAATATCTATTAATATCAAGGTTTACATGCAGTGACTTTGGACTAGTACCAAAATAATGCTATATAGGCATTTCTAGTCACTTTAAATCATTAAATAATGAACTTAAACCAAAGTAATTATGATCCAACCTTTAAATCTCATTCCCACCGGTTAGAATATGTGGTGATGACATATGTCAACATGATCCCATATTTTAAGTGGTGAATATTAAATCTTAGTTAATTTTTCAATGAGTAGAAATTAATTTTCTAATTTAAAAAGAATGAAACTAGTGATTTAAACTTGTGATGCTTGTGATGATAATAGATCGTCAAATGTGTGTCTTAGAATGCTATTTAGCCTAGTTAAGTATTGTTTGGTGATTGTGTACTCCGTATGTATTTATAGACGATAGTACCGACCAAGCTTTCGAAGAGGAGGAGTTCTACCAAGAAGAAGAAGAAAACTTCAACCACTACACCAACCAAGGCAAGCCACCATTAACAATGCAAGCTAACCCTTGCAAGTTTCCTGCTTAGCAAGCTAGGATCAAACTAGATGATTTAGCAAAGATGCTTTAGGCATGCTTTGATCACACTCCTTTGACAATTAGTTACCCCAAGTCTTATTCACAAGTTTTACCTCCCTTAGTTTACACAAAGTTCTTTACTTGTTTTGAAGGTAGCATAAAGAGTATAAAACTTGACCTATTTAGAACCCCTTAGATGTCATTCTATGGCATGAGATTGAACCCATCTTTTCCACCTTAGTGAACACTCTTAACTTAGTAGTTTAGAGTAGATCAAAAACTTGAGTCACTTTAGATGTGAGCACTTGGTGAAAATGAATTATGAAAACCTTGGAATGATGAGTCATTCTATTGAGATGTTTTGACATGTGTTGAGAAACACAAATGGTTTATGATGATGAAAATGTTGAGGCATGAGCCTTAACCCTTTTTATAAAACTGATGGTTAGATTCGGATGCGATACCATTCCAAATTTACCGTACAACCACACTACCTGAATTGGGTAAGGCTTAGCTGGAAATTTATATGCATTAGTATTAGTTCCCTCGCGGGAGAGGTTTGAGCTGAGGCTACCTCTCATGATGTCCACCTATGCAGTGCCCAAGATGACTGATGGTCATGGTTGGGAGGCCATGCTCATATGAGAGGTGCTTATACTAGGGTGTGTAAAGGGAAGGTTATGTTTGATTAGCTACATACTAAGTATGATGATTCAGGGTTATCCCTGACAGATGTATCGAATCTTGTGGTGAAAGTGTACCACCTCTGCAGAGTGTCAAACTATTCGAATAGCCGAGTTCGTGATTATGGACAGTTGGAATGGCCATACTGTTTCGTTGTCAGATGTTTTCTAAATAACTTGAAATGAAGGATGAATTTTGACTTGACCACAACAGGATTGTGTTTATGACATTAGCTTCCCAACTTAAGTGATTCTAGAACTTTACTTTATCTTTCTTTGCTTCTGAACTCAGCTTAGGTTTCAAACTTAACTTTATAGTTAAACAGAGAGTTAGCACTTTAACTTTAGAACTATCCTACTTGGTAGTGGTAGTTAGCGAGTACTTAAAGATTACTCATGGCTTTTGTCCCTGGCTATTATCATGGCCAGACTATGAAGGAGACAATCAAGATGATGGCCAGTAGGACGGCTATGATAACTAGGACTATCTGCGTTCGTCAGCATTGCCTGTGCCCCTGAAGATGGACCCCACCACTACGCTTATCTTTTATTTCCGTTGCTTGTTGTATTAAGACTGGATCATGAGATCCTTATTTGTGTAAGACCTTATGTATGGTTTATAATGGATGATGTACTGTGATATCCAATCCGTTATGTCTCGCAAAAATGGTAATCCTGGGATTGCGAGGTATGGCATAACGGGCATCTAGGATTAAAAATCTGGGTGTTGACAAGTTGGAATCAGAGCCGTCCTGACCATAGGAGACCCTAGTTAGAATGGACGTTCAAACAAAAACTTAGTTTCCAAACCAAAGTGAGTATTTATGAAAAAATACCTCCTCTCTTATCCTTGTGGATTCACTCTTTTTCAAAAATTCATGTTCCTCAAAATTCTTATACTACTACTTAAAATTTGACACACTTGATCACTTCACTAACTTCCGCATCCTTAATTCTTGTAGATGGAGACTCAGTTCAGCAAGTTTTACTAGTTAGGAAACAGAGGTCAGCTGATCTTCGAGAGGGATCTGGATTCACTGTCAGAGTTACCGGGACGCCCACATTTGGAGTTTCTTGGAGCTCAACTTCCAGGACCCCTAGGAGGAGACCTATAGTGGCTAGTCGATCTTAGAGGAAGCATTGAAGCACCAACTTCTGGGAGAATTCAGTTCTCCATGAGAGAGAACAACTAGCTAGATGGATTAGCCAGGGCAATGCATGAAGCTCTCGCACGTCTATGTGCCCTCAGCGTCAACCAGATCCAAGGAACCCGTTTTGCCCACTATGCAAGACATGACTTCATGGGAATGCCGATGGAGATGCCAAGTCATCCAGCACTGAAGTGCCAAGTGGAGAACCTTGACTTCCTGTTGTATGACCATCAGAAGGAGCTGGACAATGCCAGAGAGTTAGCCAACCAGAACCGTGCCATTGCCGACCAGAAGGCCCAGACTTTCGCACTGCTTGTCCAGGATCGCTAGTCTCTTCGCCGCCAGCGTGCAAAGAAGGATTGCACCATCGCCCGTCTTCGCAAGAAGGTGGCCGACCTCTAGAAGACAGTCAAGGAGCAGGCAGCCCAGCTTGCAGTAAAATAAGAAGAAGATGAGGGTGAAGACATCCAGGGAGACATGGATTCTTACCTCGGCAATGATGACGACTTTCTGGCGGAGGATGCCGTGGACTTCTACACTGCCAATGAGGACTCCAACTTCATCGACGATGAGTAGATGCACTAGAGCACTGTCGTAGCATGAGATGTATCGGTCTCGTTGTATCGTAGCTTGCAGAATGGTTCTTCAAACCATCTGGTTTCCCTTTGATTGTTGTGGTGTGTGTTGTATCGTGTGCTTGCTTGCCTGAATGAAATGGAGTTAGTTGAAAAACCTGAGTCTAACTCAAAGTTTTAGCTTTGAAAACCCAAAACCATGAACCATAGAAATTCCCTCTTACCCCTATATCCATCTAAATCTTCAGATGACTCATGGAAACCAAGGAGGGAGCAGCTCGTCGCAAGACCCAATGCTGCAGATCTTGCAGAATCTCATCACAAACCGTGAAGCAAGTAGGGCAGAACGTCAAGCCAACTTAGCAACACTTCAACAGATCGCCCAGATGGCTCTCAAACGAAGGGCATGGAAATCAGGATCACGAGGGATCCAAACTCAAAAACTTTCAGAACACCAATCCTCCAATCTTTAGCACCTCTGAAAACCCACTAGATGTTGATGACTGGTTACAGACCATGGAAAACAACTTAGAAGTTGCAAGAGTTGATGAAAATGAGAAAGTTCTCTTTGCCACCCACTATCTGGCAGGAGATGCAAGAGCTTGGTGGAATAGCATCTGCAATATGAACCATGGTCAAGTGATGACATGGGAAGCATTCAAAGTCAAGTTCAGCCACACCCACGTGCCGCAAGGTCTAGTCAACAGAATGAGAGATGAGTTCCGCAAAATGAAGCAAGGAAGAATGACTATGGTGGAGTATCGTGATAGATTCCTGTCACTTGCCAGATATGCACCGGATGAGATCAACACGGAGGCCAAGAAGAAGGAGAGATTCCTGAACGGACTGCATGATGAAATGCAGACTGTCCTCGTCAACATCCATTTTCAGGATCTCGAAGAGCTAGTCAACTCTGCCATTCAGATGGAAGGGAAGATTAACCAGGCAAACGACAACCGCAAGCGTTGTATGATGCAGCAGTTTGGATCCAATAGTCACCAGAAGTACTGTCCCAACCCTTCACCAGGATATGCACCAAGGAACAACCGACCCCCAACGTCTCGCCCAAGCTACCCCAACCGTAGCGGGGGCAATGTGAAGTCCGGAGGAAACAATCACAACTCCGGTAATGCCAACAATTTTAACCGTGCACCTCCCAAGAACAACAGCAACAACAACAACAACAACACTGCACCCAGAACTGGCAGCAATGCTGTGCCTATCGCAGTCAAGGACAAGTCCTGGATCACTTGTTTCGAGTGTGGAGTGAAGGGTCACTACTCCAATGAGTGTCCCAAGAAGACTGCAGCCAATGCCAATGTGAATGCCCCAGCTCAGCAGCAACGTCATGTTCAACCAGGAAGGAGATTTGCCCCAGGGAACCCTCACAACCGCAATGGCCGTCTCTTCCACATGAACGCAGAAGAAGCCTAGGAAGCGCCAGATGTAGTGATGGGTATGTTTTCTGTCAACTCAGTTTTAGCAAGAGTATTGTTTGATTCGGGAGCATCGCATTCATTTGTCACCGAAGAATTTGCATGCACTAGTAAGATTCACCCAACCAACCTGAAGCATGTCATGATAGTTCAAATCCCCGGTTCAACAACCAAAGCTACAAAAATTTGCAAAGCTGTGCCTATCAGAATACATGGGATAGATTTTTATGCCAACCTAATTGTACTTGGAACCAAAGGTTTGGAAGTAGTACTAAGTATGGAATGGATGTCAAGGCATAAAGGACTGATAGACTGTGCCAAGTAAGCCATCACCATGACCAGTAGTTCTGGAGTAACAGTAGACCATATCTCTGAAACCTTACCCCGTCAATTCAAGTGCAACAAGAGTGTAGCCTTGCCTACCATTGACCAAGTCTGAGTAGTCTGTGAATACCCCGAAGTATTCCCAGATGAATTGCCAGGTATGCCCCTGGATAGGGATATTGAGTTCATTATCGAACTAATCCCCAGAACCGGACCCAAAGCCCAGAGACCCTATAGCATGAACCCCTCAGAGTTAGTGGAACTGAAGAAGCAGTTGGATGCCATATTAGAGAAAGGTTTGATTCAACCAAGCGCATCACCATGGAGATCACCAGTGTTATTCGTCGACAAGAAAGATGGAGGCAACCGTCTATGCACAGATTACAGAAAATTGAATGACGTCACTATCAAGAACAAGTACCCCTTGCCAAAGATAGAGGATCTATTTGATCAGTTGACTAGAGCCCAGGTATTCTCAAAGATTGATCTTAGGACTGGTTATCACCAACTTAAGATTCGTGCAACGGATAATCGAAGACCGCCTTTACTACTCGCTATGGTTTATACGAGTATACGGTTATGTCTTTTGGATTAACAAATGCCCCTGCTTATTTCATGAACCTCATGAATAAGATCTTTATGAATTTCCTAGATAAGTTTGTAGTTGTGTTTATCGACGATATCCTTATCTTCTCCAAGTCATAAGAAGAGCATGAGCAACATCTGAGAGTCATCCTAGAAACCCTGAGAGAGCATCAGTTATATGCCAAGTTCAGCAAGTGTGAGTTTTGGCTGAAAGAAGTAGGATTCCTAGGACATATTGTGTCTGCCGGAGGAGTCTCTGTTGATCCCGCCAAGATCAAAGATGTCAAAGAATGGGAAGCCCCAACCACTCAAACCCAAGTCCGTGCATTTCTCAGATTAGCGGGATATTACCGCAAGTTCGTACAAGGATTCTCGAGCATAGCCCGACCAATGACCCAATTGTTGAAGAAGGACAAGAAGTTTGAATGGACAGACAAATGTGAAGCCAGTTTTCAGGAGCTGAAGAAGAGATTGATATCAGCCCCAATATTAATCATGCCAGACATCAAGAAGCCGTTTGATGTATATTGTGACGCATCCAAGATTGGTCTAGGATGTGTATTGATGCAAGAAGGCAAAGTCATTGCGTACCTATCTCGACAACTAAAGCAGCATGAGCAGAACTATCCGACCCATGATCTTGAGCTAGCAGCTATGGTTCTAGCATTGAAGACATGGCGTCATTATCTGATGGGTAATCACTGTGAGATTTACTCAGATCATAAGAGCTTGAAGTATATTTTCACTCAGAAGGAGCTGAATATGAGACAAAGGAGATGGATAGAGTTAATCAAGGATTATGACCTTGACATTCACTATCACCCCGGCAAAGCCAATGTGGTAGCGGATGCTCTTAGCAGATTGCCGTGTAGACTAAATACCATGATCAAGGAGAAGCAACCAAGTTTGTATGAAGAGTTGGAGCAGTTCAGGACTGAATTAGTTAGCAAAGGATTCTTACCTAGCATTGAACTTCAACCCACTTTGATTAGCCAAATCAAGGAAGCCTAGAAGGGGAATGAAAGTATCGACGAAATAAAATGTCGTATTGGTACATGAAAGGTACCTGGATTCACCGAAGACGAATAAGGAGTAATGTGGTACAAAGGACGTATCTGTGTGCCAGCAGATTCAGAGTTGAAGCAGGTTATCATGAAGGAAGCTCATGATACTCTTTATTATATCCATCCAAGAGGAACGAAGATGTATCAGGATTTGAAGGAGCAATTTTGGTAGCACAAGATGAAGAGAGAAATCGGAAGCTACATCGCCAAATGTGACATCTGTCAAAGAGTCAAAGCAGAGCATCAGAGACCTGCAGGACTGTTGCAACCATTGCAGATTCCGGAATGGAAATGGGATTCCATCGGAATGGACTTTATCACCGGTTTGCCTACTTCTAGTAGGGGAAATGACTCAATCTGGGTCATAGTTGATAGACTGTCCAAGGTAGCCCACTTTATACCTGTCAAGACTACCTACCAGAGTGCAAAGCTAGCAGAGTTGTATATTGCTAGGATTGTTAGTCTGCATGGACCCCCCAAGACCATAGTATCAGATCGAGGAACCCAGTTTACCTCAAGATTTTGGCAGAAAGTTCAAGAAGAATTAGGACCCAAGTTGAACTTCAGTACCGCGTATCACCTGCAAACTGAGAGAGTCAACCAGATCTTAGAGGATATGCTTAGAGCTTGTGTGTTGGAATAGGGATCAAAATGGGAAGACTGCCTGCATTTCACAGAATTCTCATATAACAACAGTTATCAAGCTAGTTTGCAGATGGCACCATTTGAATTCCTATACGGAAGAAAGTGTCATACCCCTTTGAATTGGTCGCAAGTAGGACAGAGTCAGATCTTTGGACCCGACATTCTTCGAGAAGCAGAAGAGGAAGTTCACAAAGTCTGTGAGCACCTCAAGACCGCCCAATCCAGACAGAAGAGTTATGCTGACAAGAGAAGGAGAGACCTGACTTTCAATGTCGGAGATTTTGTATATCTCAAGGTTTCACCATTGAAGGGAACTCAATGCTTTAGTCTGAAAGGAAAGTTAGCCCCTAGATATATCGGGCCCTTCAAAATTCTGAACCGTCGAGGAGAAGTATCGTATCAACTGGAACTGCCTAAAGAGATGTCATCCATCCACAATGTGTTCCATATCTCGTTACTTCGCAAATGTCTAGAAGTGCCCGAGAAGACTGAAGTTTTCAAGAACATCAATCACAAAGCTGTGGAAATCAACAATGCCCTGACCTATCGGGAAGTGCCCATCCGTATCTTAGAAGAAGCCTACAGAACCACCAGAACCAGGAGCATCAAGTTTCTCAAGATTCAGAGGAGCAACCATACCAAAGAGGAAGCCACTTGGGAGTGCGAGGATTACATTAGGACAGAGTTCCCAGATCTCTTTAGTTCCTAGTTTTCCTTGTAAATCTCGGGACGAGATTTTGTTTAAGGGGGGAAGGTTTGTAACATCCCAAAACTTTAATCCAAGCTTACGAAGATCCAAATCATCAAATTTAGGGTTAACAAAAAAATTTCAAATTAAAAATGAAAGCATTCATGTGTATGAGCATTTAAATTAGGAATTGAGTTGAATTGCCATGATTCTGTGATTCTTTGGTTGTAAAATGTTTCTTAGGTGATTTAAACATCATCTACATTATTCCCAAACTTTTCCCAAAGAAAATCAAAGCAAAAACAATTAAAAAGGAGGAATGGTCATTTTGGCCATTTTAATCCACTACACTACTTTGAGTGTTCCTAGCACTCATTTCTCAACAGATATAATTCTAGAACTTTACACCCCTTGCTAGTACACATAATGAGGTACCAAGTCCCACCTTTTGATCTGCTAAAAACATTCAAACACTATATTTAAAAGGCTTTGGAAAATTGAATCTATTTCATATGGGAAGATCCCACTTTTTCAAAAACCATCAATTTGAGCTCCACTTTCAAAACCCTTGCAACCAGAGACTACCTAGTACAAGTGGAGAACACTCAAAAAATTTGAACTCAAAATTCAAAAGTTTTTCTCTTTCGGCCATTTTGTCAAACACCTTGTGGGCAAGATCAAAGTGGCCTAACTATTACTGTTTTGGGGTTGATCTTGTCTAGCCAATTGAAGTGCTTTGATCACCCTTCCCTCCCTCAAGCCTAACCAGACCAACACCAACACCTCCCCTACATCCTAGCTGCACTGCAAGGCCATGCCGAGAGCACCTTGCCGGCCAACTTGGCCCTCGCAGCAGCAGACCGCTTCCCCCTCTCTCCCCATGTCTACACGCTAGCCCATGGTCCACCGCCACCGTCCAACCAGCCCCAGCCTAGAGACAGAGACCAGAACGGACAGGAACCGCCACGCCCGGAGCTGGTCGACCATGTCGACACCGCCCGTAGAGCGCGCTCGGTCTCTGCGTGCACAGGCCGCCCCTCGGCCGCAGCCCGCGCCCACCTCTTCGCCATGACCTAGTGATGAGGGTTTAACTCATCAATGCCCATTGTTATGGACTTGGGTTTTGGAGAAGGAGGGAGTGCTGGAGACCTCTATCGGCTAGCAAACAAGCACACAGGGGACAAAGGATTTACCTAGGTTCAGGCCTCGTAGAGGTCCCTACTCCTGCTTGTCTGTTCGTGGAATTATCAAAGGATTCGAAAGTTACAATGGTGCACAGATGCAATCTGGCGAGAGTTGTGGAAACTAGGGTTGCGTGTGTCCTCCTCGCCGCCCCCTCCTAGCCTTTATATAGATAGGCTAGGTCTCCAGTAGCAGGTCGAGTCGGTTACAAGTTAGGGTTCTCCCCCTCAAATTTTCTATCTTTAGCTTCTTCTTGCCTCTCAAGCAATCGAGAGTCCGCAGGTCACTCGAGTCCTTTCGTCTGGGCCTTGGCGACACCGTGGGCCTATACGTATTTAGACCGTATATACCAAGCTCTAGTATCTGCAGGGTATACCCATGTCAGTAGCCCCCGAGTATCCAGTGGAATCGTAGATTCGACTGGGTACTTTTTGAAGTCTTCAAGTGCCTGAATGAGTACGTTTTCCGACTGCTTTCATTTATGTCATAGGGATTGTTGATATACGTGCCTGATATAGCCGAAGTATCGGTATCAGTTAACCACCTTAGGGTGAAACAACGCAATCTACTCGAACTCGAGTCCCCGGACTCGAATCCCGAAAAGTGCTGGCGTAATTCGACTCAGGCCGCGGAGGTCTTACAGGAGTCGAATTCCAGTTATATGGGTGTGAGCACTTAACGCGTCCGTTAAGGCATGATCATCGTGCCTGTAGGCACGGATATGTTTCTGGTAGTGCGCAGTTAAATGCGTTGCCAGGCCTTTATTCAGGTCTTACCTTCACGCTGTAAGCATGGCATCCGAATTTTATCATCGCGGAGATGATTCGGGCAACCCAGGAGACGTAATCTCTTTGTAGGGAAAAATATGAGGCGGTGTCGCCATGATCTGCGAGTGTTGATGTAATCGACGCATAGCTTTCGTGCAAATAATCATAGGGTGCGCGACCAGCGCTCCCTATGGGAGTAGCCCCCGAGTGCCTGGTTGAGTCGAAGACTCAGGCAGGGACTAAAGAAATTTTGCGACTGCTGTCATTTTTGTTGGCCTGAGTCGAAAACTTGGGTTGCGACTGTTGTCGTCTTTTGCTTGCTTGTTTCAGTCGAAATTATTTCCAGCGCACCCTATGGGAGTAACCCACGTCCATAGTCGAATCGTTTTTCGAGTGGCTGGGTTTGATTGCGATTGCTTGTATCCCTACAATAAGAAAATAAAAATCATAGGGTGCGCGGCCAGCGCTCCCTATGGGAGTAGCCCCCGAGTGCTTGGTGGAGTCGAAGACTCTAGCAAGGACTAAAGTAGTCGTAGTTTTCCGCTGCGTAGCTGTTGATGACGTCAGTGCTGACGCTTTCACGACCTCAGTTGCCCGCGTGAGCGGCTTTGACGGGACGTGACGAGCGGTGGGTCCCACTTTCTGACTTTGATTTGACTGGGCGTGCGTAATCTTATTATTAACTGTGCCTCCTCGATTTCCGTGTAGTGGAGGGACGGTTCACGCTTCCTCTTCCCCACGTGTCAAGCGCGATATGTGCCACGCGTCCAATAGGGTTTTTGTGAGCCGTTGGATTGCATCTCTTAGGGGTTAAGTAGCGATGCTATGGCGGTAAATTTCCATCTGCGCCCTTTTATTCCTCGCTGCCATCGCCATTGCCGCTGCTCCTCTGCTTTTCTCTTGCGCTCATCTCCTCCTCAGCTCTGGACCATCTCCGCTCGTTTCCAAGTTATTTTCTGCGTTCTCATCGCCGCCGCGCAATGGGAAAGAAGAGAGGAGGTGTTGCCACTGAATCCGCCGCCACCGCTGCTGTGGCGAAGAAGAAGAAGGGTGGCCCCGCTGCTGCGGGCACCCGGGCCGCCGCCGGCGGGAAAAAGAAGGTCGCGGGCACCCGCGTGACCAATGGCGCTGGGCGCCCATCAATCATCAAGGCGTCCGATCTCCGTCTTCTTCGCCAAGACGGAGTTATTTCCGCAGCAGTCGCCGACGCGCGCGTCCCCAGTGGTGAGACCATTCATGTGCCTCCCGCTGGTTTTCGAGTGATGTTTCTTGATTTCATCATTCGCGGCCTTTCTTTGCCTATCCACCCCTTTCTAAGGGGTCTCCTCTGTTTCTATGGGCTCCAGCTCCATCAGCTGTCCCCAAATTCGATTCTTCACATTTCTTGTTTTATCACCCTCTGTGAGTGCTGGCTCGGAATCGAGCCGCACTTTGGCCTTTTCAAACGTTTGTTTAAGCTAAAGCGTCAGTCCGCATCCGGCTCTTTAGTTTATGACGTAGGTGGTTGTGGAATCCATGTCGACCCATCCGCCACCTACTTCGACATCAAGCTCGCCAAGTCCGTTCAGGGATGGCGGGACAGGTGGTTTTATGTTTGCGACCAGAAGGTCAAGGACGAGCATTTTGGACTTGCGCCTTTCGACCCCGCGACTCCCTGCAAGAAGATGCGTTCTTGGAAGAATGTGATCATGCCCTCCGAACTCGCGGAGACAGATGTGTTATATCAACGCGTCTGCGACCTCGAGATTCACATAGGCGCAGAAGAGGGAGGCTACGCCCTTGTCAGGACTTGGCTGCATCGTCGCATCTAGCCTCTCCAGGCTATGGTCCATCCCATGTTTCAATGGGGTGGTGCTGATGATGCCACTCGCGTGTCTGCCGATGGCATGTCCACGAGTGAGGTAGATAAGAGGGTGCGACTGGTCACGAAGTACACCTTCAAGGATGTGCTGCCGAATGAGCCAGTCGTTCCTCCCTTCGATGCTTCGAATCCTCCTCCCAAGGTATAGTCGTGCTATGCAGTAGCTTATGTTCGCGACTGCTTTTCTGTTGCTTAGTTGCTCCTTTTTGCTATTTGTATGTAGGATTGGGCGGTGTCGCCTTGCATGCCTCCTCTCCCTGAGTGCATTATTCCTCGCGAAGCTTTTGAAGAGGATGAGTCTGAGTCGACCATCCCTTCTGATGTGGAAGAGGAAGCCCCCGAATCTGGTAGCCCGGAGACTCGCAAGCGTTCGCGCAGCGAGGACTCCGATGCGTCGACTCCTTCACCTCCAGAAGGCACAGTTGCTGGCGCAGAGTCACCAATTCCCGCCGTCCCTGTGAGGGCTGTAGCACCATCTTCTCACAAGAAGATGCGATTGCCCAAGGAGTCTTCGTCGGAGTCGGCGGAGGCCACGTTTGATCTTGACAAGTTTGACTGGTAAGTTTATGAGGTCAATCATTCTTTTCTGTTTTCTTTTTGCCCTGGAGCTTTTGCCTTTTCTTGATGCGAATTTGGTCTTGTAGTCAAGAGGCATCGTCATCTTCTGGCGACGTTGAGTTTTTGAAGGAATCAGGAGTCGCGACCTCGAGGGCCAAGGTAGAGGTCGAGCGCGCTCCTTCTCCTCCGGCGGCGGCCCACTCTGGGCATAACTCTTCGAGCTCTCCTCACGGAGCGGAGCATCGAATAGTTGCTCGGATGACAGCTCAACAGACTTCTTTGGAGTCGCTGGAAGACCATGTGAGTATTGCTTTCCTTCTTTTCTATTTTGGCAGTCAACGCCTTCTGTTTCCCTCTCTGATTCCTTGATTGGTGCAACACCTCCTTGTAAAGGAGGCCGCGCGAGTGGCGGAGCAGGTGATGGCGATGGGTCGTCAGCATGCGATGTTGGAGACGCGTCACCGCGTGGTCGAAAGTGAGTGCTTCCACGCTTGTCTCTTTCGTCTTCTTTCTGTTGTGGTATGTTCGACTGATAGCCAATTATTTTGACTGCCATGTAGCTGAGCATAACGCCCTACTACGCAATGTCGCATCCTTGGAGAAGACACTGGCTGCAGCTGTCAAGGGGCGCGATAAGGCAATCGCGGCTCGTGATGATGCCCGAAAGCGCGAAGAGGATTTGCGCGCCTCTTTTGCAGCCAGGGAGAAGTTGTTCGAGGAGCAACTATTCTCAGTCGCCAAGGCCCTCTCAGGTACCTTTACTGGTGGATTTGTTATTGATGCTTTTCTTTGCTTCTAGAGTTTTGCCGGTGGCACTTAGAAATTTTATCCACATTTTTTGGTGTAGATGCTGGCGACTTGAGTTTTGACCCGCAGGCCCTTCGTCGTGATGATGCTCTGGCCGGCGCGGTGTCCACGGTCGAAGACCAAATCACCGCCGTCCAGGATACATTGTCCAAGGCCAAGGTCGCCCTTAGTCGCCTCCGGGAGGAGTTGATGCCAAAGGCGGAACATGTCGATACTATGGACGAGCTGGTGGAGTCACTCGTCGGGGGTGTGCCTTCTACCTACAAGAACTCCCTCCGGGCGGCTGGTGCAACGATATCGCTCGCCATGGTGCAGGCCCACGGAGTCGAGATCGATCCCTCTACGGTGTCAAAGACAATGCCTGTTGGCGCGGATGGTCAGCAGGTAGTGTTCGCTCCCTTTGCAGCTGCATGTGCCAAATATGGCCATTCCTTGATTAATACCGTTGCCAAGTATTCGGAGGAGCTCCAGCGTGCTAAGAAGGCGGCAAAAGCTTCGGCCTCAGGGGCAGGCGGAAAGTCAGTGGCGTCTGATACTGCCACGGACTTGATGAAGCCCCCGAAGGCGTCGAAGTTGAAGAAGCCAGCTGCTCCATAGTTAGCTTTTGTAATAGATGATGAATTGTCCTTTTGGTCTAAGAACATGCCTGCTGGCGAGTGTGTTTGTGAATATTTATGCTTATCCTGAATGCACCTATTCCTCTTGTCATTGTGTTAATTTGGTAGCCTTATTTGTTTCTATCTTGACTTGTGGTAGGGCACATCGAGTGGTCCCGTAGGGGGAAACCAGGACTCACCATCTCTTGATGAGACAGTGGCACCGCCGCGCTCCAGGGTAGAGGAGCTGTCTTTGCTGTCGCGACTTCGTGACCGCGTGAAGCAGCTGGAGCGTGAGTTACCCCTGATCCGTGGCAACGCAGATGTGTGGAAGTCAAAGGCGGAAAAGGCCGCCGCCCGCGAGCAGTATCTGCTTGGCGAGGTGACGCAGCTGGGCGACCAGTTTAAGTGTTAGTTTGCTCATCCTCATCTTTTCCTTTGTAGTTAGTCGTAGTGGTACGTTGTACTCATGCTGTTGGTGCCGCTTCATGTAGTTGTTAGCGCACACCGTCCGCAAGAGGAGAGGGATAGGATTGCCATCCGCCTTCATGGTCTCACCCAGGAGCAACTCCAAGAGAGTGGATACTTCTAGGTGGATCATGATCGTGTGACTGCATTGGCGACCCTGCAGGATCACGCTTCGTGAGTGCTGCTCTTCCTGAAGAAATCGCAGTCATGTTTGAAGAATATCTACCGGGCGATGTTCCCGTTGGATGACACGCCATTAAGCCTGCTGGCTCTCCTGGCCAAATTTCAAGATATGTCCGCGGTTCGCGAGTGCGTGAGGTAGCAGTTGGTGGCTGGTGCCAAGGCTGCCCTCTCAATGGTGCGATTGCACAGGCCTGACGTGGATGTCGCCGTCGTAGCTTCGGGTCTGCCAGCGCCGCCAGCCGGATCTGCCTGGAATATGGTGCCACACTATCAAGCGATGGACCGTCCAGCAGAGGAGATTGTCGACTTCTTCGAGGAGCAAACCAATGTTCTTCTGTTGTAGCAGTAACCAGATTTGTATCCTGCACATACGTGTATTTATGTTGTAAAGTTCATATATATATTTGTATGTAATTTATTGAACGCGCACAAATAGCTTTTGTAAGCGTCAGGTGCGTTGCACTATGCGAGTCCTTTTCGTTAGCCTGGCCATCCCTTTTATCAACCTGCCAGGTGCGTTGCAGCTGGGTTGAGTTTGCGTTAAGGGGTTCAATTGATGTGCCAGCTACTCGGGATGTCGCGTTTATTAGTTCGAAGAACAAATGTGTGTAGGGTGGCGTAGCCCCCGAGTACAATAGTAACAGGAGTGAAAAGAAAACACAGAGTTTTGGGGCACTTAGCTTTCATTTATTTGGAGAACAGTACGAGGTAGAATGTGTGGCTAAGTAGCCTTGGCTGGGTAGCTTTATTTGCGATGTAAAAGTAAAACAGCTAGGGGTAGAAGCGTCGCAGTTGTGCGACGTTCCAAGGGTTGGAGTATGCGACTCCTGTTTCTAGGTCCTGAAGGCGATAGGCGCCACCTGGGATTGCTTCTGTAACCAAGTATGGTCCTTCCTAGGGGGACTCGAGCTTGAGATGCCCTTGCTGCTTCAGTCGCAGGACCAGGTCACCCTCGACGAAGGATCTGGGGCGAAGCCTTCTACTGTGGTAGTTGCGTAGGTTCTGCTGGTAGATCGTGGATCTTTCTGCGGCGATTTCTCTAGCCTCATCGAGGAGGTCGACGGAGTCTTCGAGTGCAAGGGATGACTCTTGTTCGCTGTAAGCGACTATGCGCGGCGCCTTGTACCTTACTTCGGCGGGTAGCACTGCTTCTGCCCCATGCACCATGAAGAATGGCGTGTAGCCTGTGGCGCTGTTTGGAGTTGTTCGTAGGCTCCAGAGTACGGATTGGAGCTCATCTGGCCAGCAACCCGCGGCTTGTTCGAGTGGTCGAAGGAGTCGCTTCTTGATGCCGTTGCAGATGAGCCCGTTTGCTTTTTCCACCTGACCGTTGGTCTGTGGATGCGCGACTGAGGCATAGCTGATGTTGATCCCCAGGTTTTCGCAGAATTCTTGGAACTCCTTGGATGTGAAGTTCGTCCCGTTGTCAGTGATGATGTTGTGCGTCACGCCGAAGCGGTAGACGACGGACTCGAAGAACTTGACTGCGTTATGCCCTGATTGCTTGGTGACTAGCATGGCCTCGATCCACTTGGTGAATTTGTCGACTGCGACTAAGAGGTAGACGTAGCCTCCTTGCGAGGACCTTGGAAGTTTGCCTACCCTGTCAAGCCCCCATTGTGCGAAGGGCCAGGCCAATGGAATAGGCCGTAATTCTGCGCCTGGTGCGTGTGGTTTGTCCGCGAATCGCTGACAAGCATTGCACTTTTGGACTATGTCCTTGGCGTCGTGCATGGCCGTGGGCCAGTAAAATCCAGCTTGTAGAGCTTTGGCAACGAGGGCGCGACTGCCGGCGTGGTGTCCGCAAGTCCCCTCATGTATGTCGAGGAGGACTGCTCTTCCATCGGCCAGGGAGATGCATCGTTGTAACACGCCTCTGATGCTGCGTTTATACAGTTCGCCGTTGATAATGGCGAATGCCTTAGAGCGTCGTGCGATGTGCCGTGCGTCTGTCGGGTCGTCCGGTAGGCGCTTGCTGATGAGATATGTAATGTACGGCTGCGTCCAAGATTATTCTATCATCATGACGCTCATTGTCCCTTCGAGTCCTATGTCTAGCTCCAAGTTATCGAGTGCCATTGGCTCATTGGGTGGCGTAGCCCCCGAGTCCATTGTTGCGCTTGTTTTCTTCTCTGCGGCCTTTGGCTTGATGGAGCGTTCGCAGATGCGCTCGAGAAATACCCTAGGTGGTATGGGGGCGCAGGTAGAGCCTATGTTGGCGAGTGCGCCCGCCTCCTCGTTGCTTTCGCGACCTATGTGTCGCAACTCGCAGCCATCAAAGTCTCCCTCGAGTGTATCATAGAGGTCGCGGTATGCGATCATGTTGTCATTGAGTGCGTCGCACTCGTGCATTGTTTGGTTGACGACCATCTTGGAGTCGCCATATATGATGAGCCTCTTTGCGCCGCAGGCTTTTGCCATCCTCATACCGTGCAACACGGCCTCATATTCAGCCTCGTTGTTTGAGGCTGTGAACTGCATTCGCAGGATGTATTTCAGCTTGTCTCCTTGAGGTGACGTCAATATGAGTTGGTTTTCCATCCAATGCACGAGAAAGTCAAGGAGAACTTGTGACTTGATTGCGTCACGCTTTTCGTATGTGATGTCTCGTGGAGACAGTTCGATTCCCCAAAGCGCGACTCGTCCCGTGGCGTCGGGGTTATTGAGGATATGTCCCAATGGGGCGTCGCTGACTACCACGATTGGGTGTTCCTGGAAGTAATGGCGCAGTCGCCGGGCGGTCATGAAGACGCCGTATGCCAGCTTCTGGTAGTGCGGGTACCGCTGTTTTGTTGGCGTGAGGACCTCGCTGAGGTAGTATAACGGGCGTTGTACGCCATGGACCTTGTTTTCCTCGGCCCGCTCGACGACGAGCACTGTACTAACCACTTGGTTGGTAGCTGAGATGTATAGCAGTAGTGGCTCCCTTTCTCGTGGAGTCACCAGTACTGGCGAGGTGGATAACAGGCGCTTAAGGTCTTCGAATGCTTCTTGCGCTTCCTTGGTCCACTCGAATTTGTCAGCTTTGCAGAGGAGCTGATAGAAGGGCAGTGCCTTTTCCCCCATTCGACTGATAAATCGACTGAGGGCCGCGATTCGTCTGGCTAGTTGCTGGATGCCTCTTATGTTCTTTGGCTTCTCCATGGCCAGTATGGCCTTTATCTTTTTCGGGTTTGCCTCAATCCCTCTCTCGGAGATGAGATACCCGAGCAGCTGCCCAGATGGTACGCCAAAGGCGCATTTGTCCGGATTGAGCTTAATCCGGTAACGATCGAGGTTGGCGAATGTTTCACGCAAGTCGTCGATTAGAGAGGCTTCCTCCTTGGTTTTGATTACTATGTTGTCGACATAGACTTGGATGTTGCGACCCAATTGCTCCTTGAGGCAAGCCTGCATGCACCGCTGGTAGGTGGCTCCCGCGTTTTTTAGCCCGAAGGGCATTGTGTTGTAGCAGAACACACCGAAGGGCGTTGTAAACGCGGTCTTCTCTTGGTCTTCCTCCTTCATTCGAATTTGGTTATAGCCTGAGTAGGCATCGAGGAAGCAGAGGCGCTCGCATCCAGCGGTGGAGTCGATGATTTGATCGATCCGTGGTAGCGGGAAGTGATCTTTTGGGCAGTGCTTGTTTAAAGAAGTGAAGTCCACGCACATCCGTAGGATATCCGTGTCCTTTTTTGGCACCAGCACCGTATTGGCGAGCCAAGTGCTTTCCTTGATCTCGCGTATGAATTTGGCCACGAGGAGTCTGTTGATCTCCATGCCGACTGCCTGGGCCCGTGGCTCAGACAGTCGCCTGATTGTTTGCTTGACTGGTCTTGCATCGGGGTTGACGTTGAGTGCGTGCTCGGCGAATTCCCTGGGAACTCCTGGCATGTCCGCAGGACACCAGGCAAAAATTTCCCAGTGCTCACGGAGGAATTCGACGAGCGTGAGTTCCTATGCGGGACTCAAGTTGTTGGCGATGAGGGCCGTTTTGGTGGGATCTGTCGGATGGACCTGCACCTTCTTTGTGTGCACAGATGAGTCGAAGGAGAGATCAGGTGAGCTTGGCCTACTCGGGGGAGGCAGGTTGTTGTCTGTCGTTTCCTTCAATCCCGCGAGCTCCTCCTGCATGCCGAAGGACTGGGAGATTCTGTTGAATTCCCTGTCGCAACTGTCGGATCGCTCAAATCTTCCATTGATCGTGATGACGCCGTTGGGACCTGGCATTTTCATCTGCAGGTAGGCGTAGTGGGGTACCGCCATGAACCTAGCGAACGCGACACGTCCGAGGATGCAGTGGTATTGTGAAGGCCAGTCGATGACCTCAAAATCGATGCGCTCGCGCCGGAAGTTCCTCGGCGTGCCGAATATGACATCGAGGTTGATTTTGCCCAGGGGGTATACGCCTTTCCCTGGGATGATGTCGTGGAACATTGTGTCCGATGCCTCCAAGCAAGTTAGAGGGATCCTCATTGCTCGCAAGGTACTCACGAATATGAGGTTGATGCCGCTTCCTCCATCCATGAAGACGCGACTCATGTTGAAGCCTCCAATTTGCGCCTCGAGTACGAGGGGGCAATGGCATGGGCGAGGTACTTGAGGCGGGTGGTCCCGTTTATCGAAGGTGATGCATGACTCACTGCCACTGAGGTACTCAGTGGTGGCTGGTGGTGAGTGCGTGGCCAAGTTGACTTGGCGAGTGATGGCTTTCTGCACCCTGTTGGAGGGGCGCCCCTTTTGGATCATCATGGCCCCCATGGCCCGTGGGTACGGTTCTCCTCCGTGGTGTTGGTCTGGTGCAGCTCCGTTCGGTGGTGGCCCCGGTGGAGGTGGCAGTGCGCCATGTGCCACGGCGCCTGGAGCGGCCCCGTAACCTCTTTCGACTGCGTTGCGGTTCATCCGAACCAACCCCTCGTGTAGTTTGAGGAACTCGCGGCAGTCCTTGAGGAGGTGGTTGGACTTTCTCTTGCCGTCATGTTTGTCGATGTAGAAGTGTACCATGCAGGGTCCGGACAGTTTTTCCTCGATGGAGGTCGCGGGTGCCTCGTCGCGAGTGCGGCGTTACCACACTTGCCTGGTTTTCCTAGAGTCGCGGTATCCGCCGCTGCGGTATCCGCTGTTGTGGTTGTCGTCGCGTCTATCAGCATAGCCGGCTGCGACCATGTTGACGTTGTCACGGTCGTCGTAGATGCGCATGCGGCGTTTGCCTCGGCGGTCACGTCTGCGTTCGAGTTCTGCCTCCTCGTCGGAGTGAGCGCGGTTCTTCACCGAATCTTCTCCATCGGCCCACCGATTCGCAATCTCCATCAGGTGGTCAATGGTCTGGGGCTTTGAGCGGCCCAGCTCCTCCCTGAGCTCTAGACGACGGACGCCACCGTTGAATGCATCAATCGCGCGGTCTTCTGAGATGTTTTCCGTGGAGTTCTTGATGATGGACCACCTTCGTATGTATGAGCGCAGCGATTCGCTAGATTTTTGCTGGCAGCATCTCAGTTCTTCGATTGATGCGGGCCGTTTGTATGTGCCTTTAAAGTTGTGCACGAAGCTGTAGACCAGCTCATCCTAACTTCGAATGGATCCGCGTGGGAGGCTATTGAGCCATGCCCGGGCGGCGCCCTGCAGCTGTAGCTGCAAGCATTGCATGGCAGTACTTCGACTGCCTCCGTGGAGACTGACGGAGGAGATGTGATCCTCTAGCCAGATTTTAGGGTTTTGTAGACCGTCGAACTTCGGATTTTCTGACGGAAGTTTAAACCCCTTAGGCATTCGCTTCTACCTAATGGATCTGCTGAAGCATCTAGCGCCGCAGAGTTCCCCGTCTTCCTCTTCCGAGTCAGTCGACCGAGCACGTTGTGCTCTTGACTTGTCGATCTTGCGTTGTGTGAGGTCGTTGCGCGCATCGTAGTCGCGATCATGTCGTCGTGAACGACGGTGTCGAGACAAGTTGTGACTGTCATCACTGGATGATGGTGAGGAGTAGCGTTTTGCTAGTGCTTTGCCCTTTTTTGGATCTGGTACTGGCTCCTTGTCGAGGGTGGCCTCGATTAGCCCCAAACCCGCGATCGTAGATCGGTGCATGGCGGTTCAGGGATCTCCAGCCAGTGGCTGGTTGTTGAGGAGGTACATTGTGGCTACTGTGACCACGGCCTGTGGTGTCCTGGGGACCACGTTGCCTCTCGTGTCGACTGTCATAGAGCCGAAGTCGAGGACTTTCGCGGCGTCTATGCGCTCTTGTTCGGTGAGGTGAGCCATTCGCGACTGCCTCTTCTTGGCGATATACTCGTTGCCCCGTGAGGAGGATCCTCCGTAGGAGGAGAGCCCAGCGCAACGAAGGCTCGACTCGTCCGCCGCCCTTTTACGCGCCTCTAGTTGCGCGATTGCTTCTTTTTGGCACTTGAATTCCTCTTTCAGGAGCCAGTGGTAGCCCATTAGTAATTCCTGTGGGGATCCAAAGGGTAGAGGTGCACCTCGTAGGGCTTCACGGCAGCGCTCCCACTCTTGCTCGTTGAGCCTGATTACGACGCGTTCGCTGGTTTGCTATTTGATTATGCTGGGGGGTTCGACTGCTCCCCCGTTGGCGCCGTTGCCTCCGTTGCCAACATTGGGTGGATCGGTGCCATTGCCGGTGTTGACAACGGCGCGATTGGCGGAGGTATCGCCTGCGTTGATGACGGCGCACATGAAGTGATTGGGGAAGCTGTTGCTTCCGCAACTTTCAGATTCGGAACCGTAGGTTCCATCTTCTGTGGCCAGATCGCTCAGATCGGAATCGCGACTGTTGTCACTGATCGTGTTCTCGACTGCCACCGGAGCAATGAGCTCACCGAGGGTGCCGATTGATGGAGGGAACCATGATGCAGGGGCAATCGCCGGTGCTGTCAGTAGATCAGGCATGCGAAGCGTGCCCATCTGACCAACTTAGAAGCGGAAGCTTCCAATCGCCAGGCTGATGCCGTCGCCCACGGACTCAAAGGCCGGGCGGGTGGCTGGCGTGTGGACGGTGAAGTCGAAAGCACCGAAGAGCTGGCGAATCTCCGCTGTTGCGGAGTTGTAGATCACAGTCGATGGGGCCGAAGAAGCCGCAACATCAGCACTCCCAGTTCCCACAGATGGCGCCAATTGACGAGGGTTTAACTCATCAATGCCCATTGTTATGGACTTGGGTTTTGGAGAAGGAGGGAGTGCTGGAGACCTCTATCGGCTAGCAAACAAGCACACAGGGGACAAAGGATTTACCCAGGTTCAGGCCTCGTAGAGGTCCCTACTCCTGCTTGTCTGCTCGTGGAATTATCAAAGGAGTCGAAAGTTACAATGGTGCGCAGATGCAATCTGGCGAGAGTTGTGGAAACTAGGGTTGCGTGTGTCCTCCTCGCCGCCCCTCCTAGCCTTTATATAGATAGGCTAGGTCTCGGGTAGCAGGTCGAGTCGGTTACAAGTTAGGGTTCTCCCCTTCAAATTTTCTATCTTTAGCTTCTTCTTGCCTCTCAAGCAATCGAGAGTTCGCAGGTCACTCGAGTCCTTTCGTTTGGGCCTTGGCGACACCGTGGGCCTATACGTATTTAGACCGTATATACCAAGCTCTAGTATCTGCAGGGTATACCCATGTCACATAGGGAACACCCCAGACACCCCCGTTGGCCGCCCAACGCGCCACAGCCACCGCTCGCCGTCGAACCCACAGCCTCTGCCGCCCAGAGCGCGTGACGCTCCCGACCAGCACAGAGCTCGCCTTGCCGCGCCTTTAAGCCTCAGAGCACCACCAGGAGACAGGCCACCGTCCCCTACCTCGAGCCACGCCGCTAGCCCCCTGTGCCGCCCTCGCCAGAGTCGCCTGCCCACACCGCTCGGTCTCACCGTCGATCCTATATAAAGCGGCCACCCCAGCACCATTTCTCCACACTCCCACACTCCCCACCTCTCATTGAACCTCATCCACCTCTCGCCGATGCCGCTCGAGCTCTGCCTCGCCGGAATTGGAGCCGAAGCCGCCGCAGCAGGAGGAGAAGGGCGCATGCGATTTAGGGCACCCCAAGCTCCGCCGCAACCACGCCTCGTCTCGTCATCGTCTTCCAGCCCGTTTGCCCGCCTCACCGACCTTGCTAGAGCCCTGGTACGCCCTAATCGACCCCCACCGCCGCGTCTAGGTCAGACTCTCGCCGGAGTAATCCGTCGACGACGATGAACTCCCACCGTTAGATCCCCTTTTAATCGTGCGGCCTAAAATGCTAGATACCGTTTCGGTGTTTTTGTGCCGCTGACTGGTGGAGCCCGCTTGTCAGGCAGCCCGGTGCGCTCACTGTGCGTAGCTGGGCCGGCCCAGTTAGTTCCCGCGCGAGTTAGAAATTCAAATCTAGTTTTTTTCTTTTTAGAGTTAAGCTAGTTTCTGTCCACTAGTTTAAAATTCAATTCTGGGAGTTTTACAAATCCAATTGGCATGAAACTAATTTTGCCTGAAAGGTATTGAAATGATCTATCCAAGACCGTTGGATTTAATTCAATTAGAGTTATAGATCTGTCCTAGTAAAAATAACAAAATAGAAGCATTTGCACCTTGCAACATTTTTATAAAATCAACTAAGATAGGTTTTGAGTTGTTTCCAACTCTCAAAAATCACATTTCATCATATGTATCTGAATATCTAATAATATCAAGGTTTACATGCAGTGACTTTGGACTAGCACCAAAATAATGCTATATAGGCATTTCTAGTCACTTTAAATCATTAAATAATGAACTTAAACCAAAGTAATTATGATCCAACCTTTAAATCTCATTCCCACCGGTTAGAATATGTGGTGATGACATATGTCAACACGATCCCATATTTTAAGTGGTGAATATTAAATCTTAGTTAATCTTTCAATGAGTAGAAATTACTTTTCTAATTTAAAAAGAATGAAACTAGTGATTTAAACTTGTGATGCTTGTGATGATAATAGATCATCAAATGTGTGTCTTAGAATGCTATTTAGCCTAGTTAAGTATTGTTTGGTGATTGTGTACTCCGTATGTATTTATAGACGATAGTACCAACCAAGCTTTCGAGGAGGAGGAGTTCTACCAAGAAGAAGAAGAAGAAGAAAACTTCAACCACTGTGATACATTGCAAATGTATCTATAATTTTTGATGCTCCATGCTTGGTTTTATCCACTTTCTTGTGTTTTGTCCACACTTTGGAGTACTTTTCATATGATTTCTTGTACTAACCTATTAACAAGAGCCACAGTGCCAGCTGCTTGTTTTCTGCTGTTTTTGGTTCCAGGAAAGTCAGAAAATGAATATTCTCGGAATTGGACGGGACAAAAGCCAAAGTGCCTATTTTTTCAGAAGACTCGCGGAGCCAGAATACGAGACGGAGGAGGGCCAAGGGCTGGCCACACCACCCCCAGGCGCGGGCTAGGCCTGGCCGCGCCAGGGCATGGTGTGGTGGCCCCAGGCACCCCCTCGGTCTCCCTCTTCGCCTATAAGAAGCCTTCTGACCTAAAAACTTCGGGGGGTTCGATGTTTTTCCACGAAAAGTTCCGCTGCGCCGCCGCCACCGAAGGGGAGATTCGGGGGATCGAAAGTCTCTGTTCCGGCACCCTGCCGGGACGGGGAAGTGCCCCCAGAGCCATCTCCATCGATCTCCACCATCATCTCCATCGACCATCCATGTTTCCCCCATCTATGAGTGAGTAATCCCTCGCTGTAGGCTATGGGGATGGTAGGGATTGGATGAGCTCGTTCATGTAATGGCATCAGATTGTTAGGGCATAGTGCCTAGTATCTTTTATTAGTGCTTTATGACTTTGTTGCGACTTGTTGTGCTTAATGCTTGTCACTAGGGCCCGAGTGCCATGATTTCAAATCTGAACTTATTATTGATTCATTATGATGGAATTGTTCTTGGTCTTATCTGTAAGTTGTATACACACATCGTTGTCCGGAACCTATGGCCCCGAAGTGACAGAAATCGGGATAACCGGAAGGGAAAGGCTTTGATGTGAGGATAACATGTGTTCACGGAGTGTTAATGCTTTGCTCCGGTGCTCTGTTAAAAGGAGCACCTTAATTGCCAATAGTTCCCTAGAGGCCCCGCTGCAAACGGGCTGGCAAGACAAAAGATGTTGTGCAAGTTCTCATTGCGAGCACGTATTACTATATATGGAACACATGCCTAGGATTGTCTTGTACTTGGGTGCTTTATCTTATTTATCTGCAATTGCCATGTGTTTTGATTGCTACGTGAATTGTCTTATCCATGCAACGCCCGTCCATCCATCCCTATGCCTACCGCACTCGAATCCCACTGTTTACTGCTTTTGTTACTACTGTCTTTGTTTAGCTACTGCTGTTACTTTACTATTCCTACTACAAAACTGTTGCTACTGATAAACTGCTATGAGCAAGATTGTTTCCAGGTGCAGCTGAATTGACAACTCAGTTGTTAAGGCTTATAAATATTCTTTGGCTCCCCTTGTGTCGAATCAATAAATTGGGTTTCACTTCCCTCGAAAATACTGCGATACAACCCCTATACTTGTGGGTCATCAAGACTATTTTCTGGCGCCGTTGCCGGGGAGCATAGCTTTATTTATCAAGTTCACTTGGATTCACTATTGTTCAAGCTAAGTTTATCTTTCTCCTTGTTTGCTTGTTTCTTTATCAAAAATACAAAAAAAAATAGTTCCTACTCTAGTTGTTATTTTCGTTGGTATGTTATTGTCTTGCTTTATCATGCTTGATGTCAATGGTTGGTTTCTTTGAAACCGAAGCTTATTGGCAAGGTGGGTTCACGGAAGATCAAAAATATTATTACAAGGAACACCGCTTGTCACAAAAAGGGAGACACTTATGGGAACAAATTGATAGATTGTATACCATTGCTAGAAATGTGTGCTCTACTTATGATGTTACTTATTGCTGTGATGAATCTCGTTGCAGAAAGAGGTATCACCTCCCTTTTCAATGTGAGTATAGTGATAATGATACCATATCTTCCTATGCTAAAGGAATTTATGACTTTTATGATGCGGAACAAATTGAAGAATTTATTGCTTGGAAGGGTGCTTTTGAACTTGCTAGTTTGCTTGAAAATATTGATGATTCACCTTACAAATATGAGGTGTATGGTATACTCAAATTTTGCTTTGATAATTACAAGGATGAAAAATGGCTATATTCTTGAATATTTTAATAGATGCTTTCCACAAATGGAAGAGACTAATGCCTTGCAGGATCCTATGGAAGAAGAAATTGATCAACCTGAAATCTCATTAGATGAAAAAGAGGAGGAGAGTGATGAACAAAAGGAGGAAGAATGGATTAGCTACCCATGCCTACCTTCTAATGAGAGTAACTCTTTATCCCTTACATTATTTGATTGTCCCCCTTGCTTACTAAAGGAGAATGAATGTTATGTTCCTGAGGTTTCTCTTGAAACTGTTTATAATAAAGCTCTAGTGCTTGTAGATCATGAAGAGCATGCTTTATGTGATAGTTATATTGTTGAGTTTCTTCATGAGGTTACTGAAAATTATTATGAGAGAGGAAAATATGGTTGTGGAAGTTTTCATGGTATTGAAACACCTCTCTATGTGCTGAAAGTTTTGAAATTACTTTTGTTTTATCTTCCTATGCTTGTCACTTTGTTCTTTGCGAATTTATTTGCATACACGATTCCTATGCATCGGAAGTGGGTTAGACTTCAATGTGTTTTGGATTTGCTTCTTGATGCTCTCTTTTACTTCATTTCATATTTCTTATGAGAGCATCCTCTCAAACTTGTATGCCTGAAGATGATAATATGTCTATTATTCTTGGGAGACCTTTTCTTAAATACTGCAGGAGCTGTTATTAATTATAATCAAGGGAAGGTGACCTTCAATGTTAATAACAAGGAAAACATTGTCTATTTCCTCAAGAAGATTGAAAGGACTTATGGTTTGAATTCAATTGAACATGTTGAGGGCATTCAAGTTGGAGAAATATATTGTCCCATACCAAGAGGAAAATTTGAAACTATTATCATTGGGACCATTGCTATCAAGGTTGAGGTAACATAATCATTAGTGGAATACAAAGTTTTGTCTCATATGAAATTGTTTTGGTAACAATACCTGATCAACCTTGTTAACAAAAGGATTTCATTGAGCAAAACAATGTTTTCACCATGATTATCTCTGCTTACTTCTATTCTATCCATTCTAGTTTTTGCTTATGCCTAACTTAAAGGCGTTAAAGAAAAGTACTTATTGGAGATAACCCAAAAGTTTTAGATGAGTCTTGGAAGTAATTACTTCATTAATAACCACTCCTTATCTTTTTTTATTTGCTTTTTGTGCCAAGAGTAACCTCTAATGAGAGAGAAGTAATGATTGGGAAAGTTGTTGTCCCGAAATAGATTTTTGTGCTTCACCGTAAAAATTCGTGAGAGAGCTTTGTATGTCGGCTTGATCTGTAATTGTTTGTGCTTCTGCCCCAGGTTGTTATCTAACTTTCCTTAGTTCAACACTTTTTGATTTGAGCAACAGAAGGACTTCGAAAAAATTTGTCTTTACCTGCCGGTCTATTTTGACAGATTTCTGCCATTTTCTGCATTTGCTTCTTGTTGGCTCCTTTTTGAGTTCTTTTGGGGAATTGAGCTTTTTGAGGGAAGCACTACAGTAGCTAGTGTCCTAATGGAAGTTTATTTGGTGTTAGAACTGAACCTTAAGACTTATTTATCTTAAGTGCATTAATGTTGCTAATAAAGATTGTGTGAAGTTTTGTATGAAGGAAAAATTTCAGGTGTATGGAAGGAATGAGTAATGAGATGAAGGATGGACTAAAGACCAAGCTTGGGGATGCCATGCGTGTCACCCCAAGAAATATCCAATAAGTACAAGCGTCAAAGCTTGGGGTTGCCCAAGGCATCCCCTTCTTCATCAATAAAAATCTCAGGTTTCTTTCAACCACTTCATTTTTATTGTTTCATGCACAGTTGTGTTGCTCTTGGAGCGTCTTCTTTTTTGTTTTCGTTTTGTTTTTTAGTTTACGTGGTTTGCTTAGTTTGCTGAATAAATTGGTTGGACGTCCTCTTTCATGCATTGGTGTTCAAATAGTTTGGTTTCGTTTGGTTTGGAAAAGAGTAGGAAAGCTCATGCTTAAGTGGTAAAGAGGGCTTGTTTTTGACTGTGGCTTATGCTTTGTCGTGCCATGCTTGATATTGTTTTGGCTTTATGCTTAGTATTCTTTTCTGTAGCATGACTTGTTATACACAATTGAGATTGCTTAATGTGCCTTGCATGAATCATGCGTTGTTTTAGCATATTAAAGCATAGTATTGTGGTATTCTCCTTTGATCCTTTATTTGGGTTGACTTGGCACATGCTCACACCATGTTATGACTATCTCAAGTCACCATAAGCCTTTATGATCCTTTAGTTTTCAACTTGTAGTATCACTTTATGCTTTGATCAATGATGTTTTGTCACTTTGCATGATTATGGCCATTATTGCTCTCTCATTTGTCGCTCCCTTACTATTGCTAGCCTTCACTTTCACTGAGTATGTTTTACTCAAGTTCCCAACTCCCTAAACCAAATATTTCCAAAGTGTCCACCATACCTACCTATTAGCATCATTTGCTACTTCCGTGCATATTCAATATGCCTTGTTTTCTTCTGAATAAAATGTTTGCTTGTTTGAGAAAGTTAGTTAGTAAAGCTCTCACGAACTTGATGGCACACTTTATTTCCTACACTTAATAAACCTGAACCATTATGTCCTTCTTTTTTGCGCATATGATTGCGCTTTATGAGTTGAAGTTAGCAGAACCATGTATCATGGGGACCGCTTTCAACACTTCATAGGTACTTTGTACCTAGTTGATATCATGTTCTTTTGCTTATGGATCCCGACGGTGTGAAATAAAAGTGGAATTTGTAAGATCATGGAGTTTGTATGTATGTTAGAGAAACGCCTGGGCCGCTAGCCTAAGCTATGCCTAATCATGGTAGAAACTTTCAGCATAACCATAATGAGCATTCTATAAAGCATCCTCAATAAAAATCTATGCACATAGTAAATAAAAAGATCGCCGAGATGCTCATTGTCTGCTTGCCTTGTATTTTGATTATGGGATAGCTCATGTGTCATGTGCAAGGGGTACCCCGTTGGCGGTTCTCTATGATAAGTATATACTTACAATGAGAAGAGCTTACTTGTGACTGAAGTTGAGTAGCATGAGGATCGGTCTTTGTAAGTAAGGGGCATGAGACTTCGATTTATAACTTGTCAAGCATATCCTCTTAGTTGTGTCACTTTCACCTTAACCACATTAAAGATGCTTATGATAGGGGCAATGAGAGCTCAAAGCTAATGAGTACCATACTTTCAGCATTTGGAAGCCTTTCAAATCATTCAAAACCTTTTCATTTCCTTGTTGATTGAGAGCATAGTGGCCATTCTTAGTTCTATGTGCATTGTCCCAAGACTTGTTGATTGATGCATACCTTGATATTGCTTGTATTAAACTATTTGTATCTAGTCACTCTTGTGAACTTTGAAGGTGTCCTATGCATTTATGTTTGCTACTATTTGAGGGACAAGCTGAATGCCACTATGCTATGTTTTCTTTATGTGAAACAAACAAACGTCTTGCAAAGCATTGTTATTCATGAATCTTTTGTTTGTGCCTTTTCATGTTGCATCTTAGTTTCTTTGTCTTATTGCTAGAACTTTGTCTTTCATGTTATGATTGAAGTACTATGATCCCAGCTTTGAATGTTTTGCAAATACTTTGATCAAGTCTTTGATGGTGCATGTCACCTCAAAAATTATTCTTTCTTTTTATCACTTACCTACTCGAGGACGAGCAGGAGTTAAGCTTGGGGATGTTGATACATTGCAAATGTATCTATAATTTTTGATGCTCCATGCTTGGTTTTATCCACTTTCTTGTGTTTTGTCCACACTTTGGAGTACTTTTCATATAATTTCTTGGACTAACCTATTAACAAGAGCCACAGTGCCAGCTGCCTGTTTTCTGCTGTTTTTGGTTCCAGGAAAGTCAGAAAATGAATATTCTCGGAATTGGACGGGACAAAAGCCAAAGTGCCTATTTTTCCAGAAGACTCACGGAGCCAGAATACGAGACGGAGGAGGGCCAAGGGCTGGACACACCACCCCCAGGCACGGGCTGGGCCTGGCCGCGCCAGGGCATAGTGTGGTGGCCCCAGGCACCCCCTCGGTCTCCCTCTTCGCCTATAAGAATCCTTCTGACCTAAATACTTCGGGGGTTCGATGTTTTTCCACGAAAAGTTCCGCTGCGCCGCCGCCACCGAAGGGGAGATTCGGGGGATCGAAAGTCTCTGTTCCGGCACCCTGCCGGGACGGGGAAGTGCCCCCGGAGCCATCTCCATCGATCTCCACCATCATCTCCATCGACCATCCATGTTTCCCCCATCTATGAGTGAGTAATCCCTCGCTGTAGGCTATGGGGATGGTAGGGATTGGATGAGATCGTTCATGTAATGGCATCAGATTGTTAGGGCATGGTGCCTAGTATCTTTTATTAGTCCTTTATGACTTTGTTGCGACTTGTTGTGCTTAATGCTTGTCACTAGGGCCCGAGTGCCATGATTTCAGATCTAAACTTATTATTGATTCATTATGATAGTATTGTTCTTGGTCTTATCTGCAAGTTGTATACACACGTCGTTGTCCGGAACCTATGGCGCCGAAGTGACAGAAATTGGGATAACCGGAAGGGAAAGGCTTTGATGTGAGGATCACATGTGTTCACAGAGTGTTAATGCTTTGCTCCGGTGCTCTATTAAAAGGAGCACCTTAATTGCCAGTTGTTCCCTAGAGGCCCCGCTGCAAACGGGCTGGCAGGACAAAAGATGTTGTGCAAGTTCTCATTGTGAGCACGTATGACTATATATGGAACACATGCCTAGGATTGTCTAGTACTTGGGTGCTTTATCTTATTTATCTGCAATTTCCCTATGTTCTAGTAGCTATGTGAATTGTCTTGTCCATGCAACGCCCGTCCATCCATCCCTATGCCTACCGCACTCGAATCCCACTGTTTACTGCTTTTGTTACTACTGTCTTTGTTTTGCTACTTCTGTTACTTTACTATTCCTACTACAAAACTATTGCTACTGATAAACTGTTGTGAGCAAGATTGTTTCCAGGTGCAGCTGAATTGACAACTCAGTTGTTAAGGCTTATAAATATTCTTTGGCTCCCCTTGTGTCGAATCAATAAATTGGGTTTCACTTCCCTTGAAAATACTGCGATACACCCCCTATACTTGTGGGGCAAGCCACCATTAACAATGCAAGCTAACCCTTGCAAGTTTCCTGCTTAGCAAGCTAGGATCAAACTAGATGATTTAGCAAAGATGCTTTAGGCATGCTTTGATCACACTCCTTTGACTATTAGTTACCCCAAGTCTTATTCACAAGTTTTACCTCCCTTAGTTTACACAAAGTTCTTTACTTGTTTTGAAGGTAGCATTAAGACTGGATCATGAGATCCTTATTTGTGTAAGACCTTATGTATGGTTTGTAATGGATGATGTAATGTGATATCCAATCCGTCATGTCTCGCAAAAATGGTAATCCTGGGATTGCGAGGTATGGCATAACGGGCATCTGGGATTAAAAATCCGGGTGTTGACACCTTTCAACTATTGGAACCCCTCGAGGCGGGAACCAGTGCCTTTACACAACTAGCGGGGCACAACTCCACAACCGAATTGGAGGCTCCCGTAATGACAACAAGCTTCCACAAGAACAATTGTTTTCAATAATATAACACAAGATGTAGATATTAACGAGAATACTAGATCGGGGATTATCCAAGTGAATGGAGAGGAGTTGAAGCGCTTGATTCGTGATGACGATGAATGATGTCTCCTCCTTCAATTCCCCCAAAGATCAAAGCCTTCGGGTGGTTGAAGTGGGAGATCTAGGGAGAGAGATTTTGCACCAGGTCTGATCCTTTTCGAATGAACCAAGAGATTTGACAGGAGGGGAAGATGAGGCTTTTATACCCCCCCCCCCCCCCTGTCCAGATGGAGCTGTTGGAGCTTTTTGGGGCCGGATTATCCGGCCTAAGTGAGGGCTGGATTATCCGACCCGGGGAAAACTCCGCCCCAGCCTCGGACTATTCGGGGGAAAATCCGCCCTCGGACAGAGACACGCGCCATGCTAGCCTTTGCACTTCTCCTGGGGGCCGGATTATCCGGCCGGGGAAGAGAATCCGCCCTGCTCCGGGTTGTCCGGGGAAAAATCCGCCCCTAGACAGAGACTTGCACACAGCCGGCCCTGGCCAAGAGGGTCATGCCGGATTATCCGAACCTTGATGGGGGCGGATAATCCGGCCCCCAAACACCAAAAACACTTCCCTGCACACTTAGCACACATTGGAAAACTCCACGGTATTGTTATCTAACACACAAAACACAGGGAACCATTAAATGTTCTTTCAATCTCCCCCTTTTTGGTGTTAGATGACAATACTAGGATTTGCAAGATAGCTCTAATAACAACAACATTTAACAAGTGAAAAAGACTCCCCCTCAATGTGTGCATAATAAAAATTTGCATTTGAATACAAATGCACAAAAGTAGGTACAAGTCTATTTCATTGGAGCATAGGTAGAATATTCATACCACCGTGAGCGAGATAGAGACGTCCTCAATATACTATAAGAATATCCAATGATAGCCATTATGAATGCCTTCCTCGATATAGATATCCAATATAGCCAATATGATAGATGAATCCATAAGGATAAACCACAAGATAAATCTAGAGCCCCACATAAACATAGTCTCATACAAGGCAAATCACAAATGGAAGTTCAACACTAAATGGGCACAAGCGAGAAAAAGACCGAAAAGATAAAGTGCAAAGCTTGCGCCCGACCCATGCAAATCCACGAAGTCCTAATAGAACTACTTCTCCCTCTTTGGCATCGAAACGCCAAAAAGGAAGAAGAGCAATGCTAGCACCCCAAGGGATCCCTCGTAGTCATCATTGTCGTCCTCTGTCCATGTCCTCATCCTCAAGCTCCTCAGTGTCATCCTCCTCTTCATCAGAAGTGGCCACGGAAGGAAACATGTGACGCTCAAGCTCTCCATAGTTGAGCCCCAAAGAAGAATTCCACCGAGCATAAGGTGTGGGAGTAGTAGGAGTAGGGGGATCGCCTGATGCTCCGAACACATGGTGAAGAATGAGCTACTGATTGTGGGCCATCTCATGGCGCTGCGTGTACGCCTCATACTTCCCCTTGTGTGTGTCCACCCCCATACAAAGAATGTTCCGCTGGAACCAATTCATCTGCTTCATCTCACAAGCAATAGGAGGCACTGGGGGCCTACGGGCACTGGCACGAGCATCCCTCATGAATCCCTCAGAAGAAGAAGATGGGTGTGAGGTATTCCTAACCTTGTTGTAGATCTTCTTCGCCTTGTGCTCAACATCAATGTTAAACTCTCCAGTGGGAAGCAGGTGCTTGATCAGCATCATAATGTAGGGGGCATACGGGACGGAGAGCGTATTGAACATTGCATCGGTCAACTCATGATAGATAAAATCAATCACATCCAGCTTGTAATTAACGGACTCATCTTCACTAGATGCCACCTCGTGAGAAAAGGCAAGAAGCTGAACCAGGTGACCATGAAAACTGTCATTGTTTCCTCCACTTGGGGTGATAGAATCACGGAAGAGACCCACCAATCTAGCATACAAAGGAGAAAGACCAGCAAAGGAACCCACAATACCATTGTCAACTGTGCACGGAGAGAGGACAACATCTTTATTGGGATTGAGCTGGGTGATGATACGATGGCCACTAGCACGATCCCTATTGCGGAAGGAATATCCAAGCACCCTAGAAAAAACACGAAAATCAGCTTGCATTAGCCTATCACGAGTCATCCACTTCATGGTGCGATGCTCATCACCACAAATGACCAAAGTGGAGAAGAATTGCTTCACAATCTCTAAATCATAGGAACATTAAAGAGCCATTATAACATCCCAATTTCAGAAATCCTGATTTGTTGTCCAGAATGCAAAAACCAGGGTGAACAAAAACTTGTTCTTGTGCTTTAGTGCAGTGCTTGCTTGTTGTTTGTTTGCACTTGTGCTTATGAAGTGTATCTTAGGATACTCCTTACCTCAACCTCAGTTAGCAAAAGCTATTTACCAAAACTATCTTGGCTTACTTTACATATTCTCAAACATTCTGGCATTTCAAAATAGGAGCCAAGATGACTATGTAACCACAACTATTTTGTTAGCTTCTATTGCCAAAACTATGGAGAGTTATAGACTACAATCTCCTTATGTTTTCAAGATAGAGCACTCAAATAATCTTACCTCTACCTTTACCAAAACTCGTGTTCAAAGAATTTGAATTCTACTCTTGATAGAGATACCAAGAACCCTCGTCTTACTCAAAACTCAACCTCTTCAAAATGCCCCAACCTTACCTCCAAGCTAAGCTTAATGGTAACCCCTAGTACTAGTTACTTAGTATATAAGATGAGTTTCCTTGATCTGCTGTCTAATGAGTTGCTTTGATCTGTTGTTTGATTTGTTTGCCTAGGAAGTAGTATGAGCCACTCTAGGAGCTCATAACTAGGATCAAGATGTTTCCCCAATCATCAATCCCGAAGCAAGAAAGCCAACCTTTTTATGATCCCTAGCCAATAGGTGATCATATAAAACCCTTAATCAGATCCATTCTGAGGATCTCCATCCTAGATGTTTCCAAATCCTTAAGACCAACATAAAGCAAGGATCTCTTCTACTCACTCTACACTTCCTTATCAACCACTGGTTAAATCTCTGATACCTTGCAACTCCTCCAAGAACATTCCCTCTCATACTCTAGTCAAATTCCTCAAAACTGCCCATTTTGACAAAGTCTGGAAACAGTTTCAGCATCACCTTTTTTGAATGCCTTCTTTTCTCAAACCAAGTGCATTTTTGGAAATGCACTTGAACCATAGTGATAACCATCCTAAGGACTAACAAGGCCCACATATAGCCCTAGCTAGATCCTCCTCCAACCCACTTGTCCATGATGGTTTTGTAGACAAGAAAATATCATTTCCTGCAAAACTAGTCATCATACCTACTTTGGTAGAAACTCACACCCTCACGCAACGTCCTTTGGACCAAATCTCAGCATGGTTGTGTTCTACTCATTCATGTCCATCAGAACCTACTTCACTTGTCCCAAGTGGAGCTCTGTGCTTATTAAACCCACATGGTTTAGAAGGCATCATGACACTTTCTGCATGGCAGCTTTAATTTCAACAAAGTTTGCCATCTTATCTAGATCACCTCAAATACAATTAATTCAAAATCTTCTTGCCATGATCATCTACATGACTTGGCCTACTCAACCATCTATCCCTTGCACCAAGGTGAGCTCTAAGATCCAAGATGCAAGCATGTTTTGGTGGTATAAAAATAGCACCACCCTAGATCATCAACTCATGGTTTTCCATCCTTTTTGAGTTGGATTTCCATTCCACAAGGTTGCAATTGCTTGCTACACCTTGTCCACCTCACATACCTTGATCACAATATTTATCAATAATTATCCATAATTATTATGACCCCTAAACTATTTAATTTCTTGAATAGTCAAAATCTCCAAAACTCCCTCCATAAAGGAAAGTTTGGTTTTTACCAAACCACCTCCCCAACTTTTGGCTCATGTGAGTCCTAAAAATCATATCCTATCTTTACAGCTCAAAAATAAATATTTTTGAGAAGCTTTATTATTTCTTTTTGCCCATTTTCTTAAATGGCTGAATTGGAATAATAATTGTTTTAATTACTTCTTTGCCCCAATAAATCTTGGGAAAATTCCCCTAAGTGTGCATTCACATTTGGTACCCTTCCACATCAAAATCCATCCTTTCCCAATGCAAATTTATCAAATAATCTTCTAGAAATCATTTCTGTCCTTTCTGGGTAATTGGATTTAGGAGGACTAAAACTCCTCTCATAAATCTCAAATAAATCCTAGGAGTCTACCTTTACCCCATCTTCTGGTCCAATGCAAGATTTTGGACCTTCTTCATAAACCTCTAGTTTGGTCAAATTTGTCTATTAAGCAAATCACCACTCTAAGAACTTCCAAATCTCATTCAATCTTACTCAATGTATCTCCTTAACACCATGACACATCCTTGGTCGACCACCATTGCAAGATCCACCCCAACAAATCCTCTTTTGCCCTGGCAATAATAGAAAGGAGGAATAACCCCAATTATTACAAGGATCAACCTAATCTATTTACCACTGATGCCACCGCCCCTCCCCCTGGTCAGCATGACCCAAATACCACTACTACCCCTCTCCACCTCCCCCTGGACCAATCACTGGCCAGCATTGCTCTCCCCCATGTCCAATTTGGTAATTTACCACATCCACTCCCTCTACTTGGTATAAAGCTAGCAGGCCTCCCCCAGCCAGCCCTCTGCCCTCATTTTCCCCCTCTCACTCCCACTTGCCTCCCCCGAGCACCACACCCCCTCCCCTACTCTGTGCTGCCCGAGAAATAAGAAGAAGGAGAGCCTCGGCCTCCTCAAGAAAACCGAGCAAGGCATCCTCTCCTCCACTCCATTCCCTCTGCATGTCAGCCCCCGAGCTCCCCGTGCTCTCCTGCATCTAACGGTGCTCTTCTTTTTGCCTAGGACTAACCCCTCCGTCATCGGCGTTGAACTCCGGCAAGGTCGCCCTCGGCCTCCGACGCGCTAGCTACCTCCCGGCACCAGATACCCTCTTGCCGCCTCTCGTTCGGCTTGTTGTCGACCATCGCGTCACCTTGCCGCCTCCTCGACCTCCCTCGAGCCCCCAGGTATCCTCCCCGCTCCTCTCTGATCCGCCTAGGGTTCCCTCCTCCGGCGCTCTGTCTCTGCGAAGCCGACATCGGCGAGCCGTCCATCGCGACTTGATCCAACGGCCGACAGTGTCTTATACCGCTTCGGCGCTCTCGCTCGCTGACAGCAGGCCCCGCTCGTCAGGTTCAAACCGCCCCCTCCTGCGCGTCACGCTGCCCCCGCTGTGGGCCGAATCCTCCTTTGCAGCCCAGTAGGTCACAGATCTGGCCCATCGCACTCTTTTCCTTTTTCCTTTAGCATATCCATTTATTCCAGAGAAGTTTCTACTAGGTTTAAATCCAAATAAAATGGTAAACATAATCCAAATGCTAGATCCAAATTCCTGGTGGTTCTCTGGTGTTTTCTCAAACATGGAGAGGCAACCCCATGTCTAAAATAATTTTCTCTAATTACTAGTAATTATTCTACTAGAATGTATCTGGTACACTAATTATTTTCCCACAGGGAGTTTTACAACTCCATTTGTGTTGAACCAATGACCTACTGGAAGGTATTTGAAGTACCTATCATCGAACATAGGTCCCACGCCAAGTGGAACATTATTCTGCCTTTAGCAAAAATAACAAATCTAACAACTTTCTGTCTTACATAATTTCCCCAGGTCTAACCAAATGTGGTTTTGACCTGATTCCACCTCCCAGTACACACCAGAACCCATAGCTACCAAATACTAGCAGCTCAGAATTTATTGAGCTCTGGATAATTTTTAGTGATTTAAATACTTCTGTAATGGGTATTTTCACTAAATAAATCACTTAAGGAGTTTGACAACTGCAATCAGAGTGAATCCAATTCCTACAGAAAGGTATTTTATATACCTATCACCTGCCCTTGGAACCAACTCAATAGCTCCTGTAGATTTAATCTGGTGATTAGGAGAAGAATCATACAGAACTGTCTTTAGGAATTTCTTGAGCGCATTTTGGTAATTATTTTGACTTGATTCCAACTCTAGGTGGTTTAGTACAGTAAGTACTACCTAACCATCCAAGGAAAAAAAAATTGGACCTCCAGAACTTTTCTGGTGAATTATTTCCTCAAACTAGAGTTTAATCCACTATTAAAAGCATAACTCCATCTAGAAAAGTGATAATCAAGTGAAACCACTTGTGATGGTTTTGTCTTGTAAAGACCTATCTGTGGATATCACTTTTGCCCTTTTGTAACCTACTGACCACAGATCCCTAATCCAAGCTCTTTGTATGTACCCTTGACAACTACCTTCCAAGAGAAAACCCCCTGTGGGAATCTTGTAAATTCCACCACCCTTATCCAACTTCTCCAAAACCTCCCAAGTCCAGTAGTATTTCTCATGCTTGTTTGCTGTATGGTTTGATGCTTGTATGCCTTGTATTGATTGTGATATTGTCTACTTGCATGTGTACCCAACGATGACGATAGTGTGAGTGTCTGGCGACAAGAAGAACGGGTTTTCTTATTATTATATTTGGGTTTTCTTGGTCATCTGAAGAAGCCCAGGGACTTATTGCTGATCACAGGCAAGCCACCATTTCTCGAACTCTGTTATATGTCCAATTCTCCTTTACCTATTTTATATTCTCTTTATAAATTGCATACTCTACCTGCATGTCTTGCTTTACAAACACTACGGTAGTAACTTGGCTCATCCAAGTTATGATTTCGTGCCCTTTGAGGCACCACCCTGATGTACCTACCATTTTACCCCTTTATACCGAGAGTACGATGGTTAGCATCCTACCTCCTTGGGAAACCCCGGTTTTAAGAAAATAAACTGTTTTGGAATTTTCCCCACTACAACTGTTTCAAAAACGGCTTTGTAAAACCCTGGGAAGAGGCATCATTCCGAGTGGAAGTTTTAACAAAAGAAATGGTGAAGAGGATAAAGAAGATTGTGATGGGATCTTCTACGCCTTTACTAGAACAATTTTTATCCGCGCAACCACATTACCCCAGGTTGCTGGGGCTTAAGTCGTAGTTTGTCTGTATTAGCCGAGGCAACTTCTACCATGCTTATAGGGAGAAATCCCTGGAATTCCGGGTCGGCGCCCCCAGATCCCAGATATGACGCCTGTCGCTTGCTTCGGCAAGAATGAGCCTGACCAATCAAGAGTCCAGTGCAACAATTGGGTCTCCCACAGATGGTATGACTTAGGTAGTACGGAAGGAAGAGGAGTCACCAAATTTAAGGTATACACCAAGTTACGGCTTGGGTATGCGCATGTACGGAAGGAAGGATTATGGCTGGGAGCCACATACGTGTTGCCAGGGAGATCAACCCAAGAGGAAAAGCATGCCTTTGCTAGTGTAGACAAGCGAAAAGTTAGGTTTGATTATCTAGACCCCCATCTACCCTGGTAGTGGGCCGTGGTTGTATCCCGGCGGATGTATTGATTCTTGTGGGTAAAGTGTGCAAACTCTGCAGAGTATAACCTATTCGAATAGCCATGTCCACGGTCAAGGACGGTTGTAAAGGTGTTGGCTAGGAGTACCCAAACCGTGCTTGTTTGGGAAACAAGTACTTTGAGAACGAAGGTTCCAGGGGAACCCGAGTTCGAAGGTTTTGTTTTGACCCATGGGGTCGAAGATGTTTAAAAAGGGTTTTAACTACAAAAAAAACTGTTTTCAAAACACTTTCTCAACAAAGACATGGAGATGGCTAGATTTATAAAATAGAAGCATGTTTTCAAAACTCTCTTTCAACAAAGATATGGAGATGCCATAATTTCAAAGTTCGTTTAGGCTTTCAAAAGCAACCCAGATAGAGCTACCTTGCCACAGCCATAATTGCATTTCCTTGTTCATTTATCCCGGTGATTTTGCGAGTACATTCAAAGTACTCACGGTTGTGTCACTGGCTATTTACTTGGCCAGATTTTCAGGAAATTTAGGTGGCATCCAGCGAGCTAGGTCGTGTAGTCAGTTGCCTGTAGGTTGAGGCACGATTGGGCTCTGCGCTTGGCATTGTTCCGCTGCGAATGATGCTGTAGCCATAGTGGCACTTATGTAAGTCTTGTTTTTCGTTATGTTTTCGGATGTTGTAATGGTACCTGTCGGTTATATTCCACGGCTCACTGATCATGGGAACGTGGATGTATGCATAACAGGGATTTCTCGGATGAATAATCCGGGGGTCCCACAGCCATGAGATGGTGCAGCCCCATCTTCTCAGTCACATACATAGCATCAATAAGTTGAGGTTTTTCCATGGCCTCAGCAATAATCAGGGGATGCATAAGACGAATCTTCTGCCGAGCATAAACATCTTCATAGATAGACTTTTGGTCAGCACACCAAAAGAGGGAGTCACCAAGCTCAGTGTCTTGCGCTGATTCAGCAAACAGGTCACGATGACGAATGGAAGAGTAAGTAATAGCATCCATCTTCTTATAGTTAATCTTGGGCTCTTTTCCCTTCCTCTTGGACACACTCTTCCTGGTCCTATCCCTCTTTGCCTGTTCAGCCATGCGTTCAGCCTCGTTCTTCCTTCTCCTTAGCTCAACCTCGTCCACTATGTTACCCTCACCGTCGTCCCGAAAGTAGTGACCACGAGGACGACGCTTGTAGGTCTTGGGAGCACAAGAACCACCTGTGAAACTAACAAGATGGATAGCATGGGGATGAGAACACACACAAGCCCGAGAGAGAACATAGAAATAGTAGGCAAGCAGTCCATAGTCCAAACATACATAATGCACAAAATCCATAAGAATCCGAAGCAGATTGGACTCTATCAGGCCGGATTATCCGGCCTAGCCAGGGGCGGATAATCCGGACCTGGCAGAAAATCTTAGAATCCCCTAGATTGGATGCAAAAATGTAGATCGGACCTAGGTACTACAATACTACGATCTCTAGATGAAACAACAACCTTTCAGACCACATTCCACCCAACAAGTGACACATCAAGCCAAAGATGGGGGAGAGGGAGTTACCCTCACTCATTGGAGGAATAATGCGGAGGAGAAGGTACCCGGAGGCATGGAGAAGAAGATCTGGGGAGGCCCGGAGAATTCGGTGGCCGGGAAGACTCCGGGAAGGGTGGGGGCGGCAGGCAGCAGCTGGGGAGAGGGAGGAGGGGTCGACGGGAAGAACTGCTCGTTATGAGCCCTTTCCCCCGACGCAAAGCCTTAATAGATAGCAGCCACTAGGGCCAAATTATCCGGCCTACACTTGGGCCAGATTATCTGGCCTCAAATCTGAATTTCTATTGCACACAGATTCAGGCCCGCGCGTCCCCAAACAAAACCTCCATAAGATGAACAAAGGACTTGTGTGCTAGATGAGATGGCTTAGGGGTAGGGAGAGGCTTGGGATTAGACAACCAAACTGAGATGGTACTACACACTCAAGATTGCAAGAATAAAATAAACGAAAGGCCAAAATTGAGTGTGATTTCCATAAGAACACGAGATGAACAAAAACAACCAATAAGATCCACATAAAACCAACTCTTCTCATGGAAGAGGGTGGTGGCCGAGGCCACCTTGTTGGAGTGCATGGTATGAGACCACGAAGATATATCTTGGGTTCATGACCAATACTCATCAATAAGCTCACATATCACAAAATGATATTAAGAGAAATGAATTGTCTTGCTTTCGGCATTATGGGGGAGGGTTAGCCCAATCAATTAGGACCACACTCCCCCTATATCCATGCCCGCACCTAGACCAAATAAGAATGAGATGTAAGAGTGAGTGCATGGGTAATCAAGATAAGCTCCTTGAATCAACGATATTTAACTCATTCCTCAATAAACAAAACCCTGCTTCATCAAGTGGCTTCATGAAAATATCGGCAAGTTGGTTCTTCGTGCTCACAAAAGATAGATCAATATCACCGCAAGCAACATGGTCCTTAATAAAATGATTCCTGATCTCAATATGCTTCGTCCTTGTGTGCTGCACCGAATTGTACGCAATTTTGATAGCACTTTCATTATCGCATAAAAGAGGCACTTTGTCACAATTGACACTGTATTCCTTTAAAGTTTGCCTCATCCATAACAATTGAGTACATGCACTAGCAGTAGCCACATATTCGGCCTCAGCGGTGGAGAGAGATATACAATTCTGTTTTTCAGAAGACCAACATACCAATGACCTTCCCAAGGAATGGCAAGCTCCAGAAGTTGATTTCCGATCATCCTTATCACCAGCCCAATCTGAATCAGTATAGCCACATAGAGAGAAATTTGAGCCCTTGGGATACCATAGACCAAAATTAGGGGAATGAACCAAATATCGGAAGATCCTCTTGACCGCCACTAAGTGGCTTTCTTTAGGAGCTGCTTGATACCTTGCACACACACCTACACTCAACACAATATCGGGTCTAGATGCGCAGAGGTAGAGAAGAGAGCCGATCATGGACCGGTATACCTTTTGGTCCACATCTTTACCGTGAGGATTGAGTTCGAGATGACATTTAGTTTGCATCAGGGTGGCGACGCCATTAAGATCCGTCATCTTGAATCTCTTGAGCATGTCTTGAATGTATTTTGCTTGATTTATGAAGGTTCCTTCTCTAAGTTGTTTGATCTCAAAGCCAAGAAAGAATCGTAACTCCCCCATCATAGACATCTCAAACCTGTTAGTCATAAGCTACGAAAATTCATCATTAAAAGCTTTATTAGTAGAGCCAAAGATAATGTCGTTTACATATAGTTGGCATACCTGAAGCACCTTCACAATCTTGACTAGTACTTACTCAAATTGGAGAGGGGCTGGATAATCTAGGGTCAGCCGAAAAATCCGGCCTGGGACTTGCAGCAGGTTCTTCGACAATGTGATCATTTCTGCCAGTTGAGGATGGTTGACCGGATAATCCGGTGTCCACCGGATAATCCGGCCTGGAGCATTCTGGAGCAGTTGCTTGATGATCTTCAGCAGATTTTTGGATTGGTGTAGAGGTTTCTCCAATGGTTGGAGCATGTTGAGCTTGTGTCGATGAGGGCTCTACTTGAGTAGAGCATTGTCCTTCCAGATCCGCCACAAGGGGTTCCCCAATGGGGCGGAAAAATCCCACGCCCATTCTTTTTATGGAATCTTGTGGTATTTCAACATCTGCATCACAAACATCAACTTGCCCCGCACGAGAGCCATCATTTTCCTCGAACACCACACTACAAGATTCTACAACAGTTCCGAAGAGCTTATTGCAAATGTATCTATAATTTTTGATGTTCCATGCTTGGTTTTATCTACTTTCTTGTGATTTGTTCCAACTTTGGAGTACTTTCTATACACTTTCTTGGACTAACCCATTAACAAGAGCCACAGTGCTAGTTGCCTATTTTCTGCTGGTTTTAGTTCCAGGAAAGTCAGAAAATCAATATTCTCAGAATTGGACAGGACAAAATCCAAAGTTCCTATTTTACCGGAAGACTCATGGAGCCAAAATACGAGACGGAGGAGGGCCAGGGCCTGGCCACACCATGTGGTGGCGCGGGCTAGCCCTGGCCGCACCACCAGGTGGTGTGGGCCCCTCTGGCCTCCACCGACCTTGCCTCTTCGCCTATAAGAAGCCTCCCGATGCATAAACCCTAAATCATCAATCCTCTAGCCACGAAAAGTTCCACAGCGCCGCCGCCACCGAAGGGGAGATTCGAGGGACAGAAAGTCTCTATTCCGGCACCCTGCCGGGACGGGGAAGTGCCCCCGGAGCCATCTCCATCGATCTCCACCATCATCTCCATCACTGTTGCTGATTCCCATGATGAGGAGGGAGTAGTTCTCTCTCGAGGCTAAAGGTTCTACCGTAGCTATGTATTCATCTCTCTCTATGCGTGATCATATTGAGATCATGAGCTTGTAATCTATAGATCTATTCTGCTACTCAAGTGCTTTAATGAATCTCTGCTCTCCCCATGTGTGTGAAAGTGACAGCGTGCTCACCATGGTGGCACTTAGGCTAGAGATTACAAATACTTGTTATGAGTTATATTTGGAGTTGGATATCTTTATGAAATTGTGGTGTTTGTTGGACTCATCTAGTACTCAAGGTGATAGTGTGGGGTTTTCTAGATGGGAAAGATGAATTTTGTGGTGTGCTGTTATAGCCCTACCATTGATTAGAGTGTCCAACCGGAGAGTAGTTCAGCGTAGTATCATAAAGAAGAATATATTTATATGAGAATGTTCACTAGTGAAAGTATGATCCCTATGCCTTGTTTCTAAGCATTGAAACACCGTTTGCTACTAGATCTGTTGCATGTTTGCTTGCTTCCATCTTTATTTCAGTTTGCCTTTAGTCTCTTCCACGCCATCAAGTAATTTCCTATCACCATTACCACTTATAATTATCCATACCACTTCTATTTCACTATCTCTTCGCCGAACTAGTGCACCTATACACCTGACAAGTGTATTGGGTGTGTTGGGGACACAAGAGACTTCTTGTATCTTGTATCTTGATTGCAGGATTACTTGAGAGGGAATACCTTTGACCACTTCCTCCCTGAGTTCGATAAACCTTGGGTAATCCACTTAAGGGAAAACTTGCTGCTGTTCTACAAACCTCTGCACTTGGAGGCCCAACAACTGTCTACAAGAATAGGAGTGCGTAGACATCAAGCTATTTTCTCGCGCCGTTGCCGGGGAGGAAAGGTAAAAGGTATTCACACCGGAGGATTAAAGAAGAAGAACCTCCCACGGCAAACGCCTATTTTCCGGTGTGAGTGCTCGAAGTTATTTCCTTTCGATTCTGCAATTTTGTCTTTTTGTTTCTTGTTTTCACTAGTTAGGCTTAATGGAAAACAACAACAAAATTAGAGAGCTTTTTATAGTATTTATCTTGAGTTAGGACATGAAGTGTTTGAAGAGAAAATTAAAAAACCTATGGAACTTTATTTGCATGCTAATAGCAATGTTGTTAGTATGAATTCTTTGGACACCATGATTGCTAATGCTATGGAAAAGTCTAAGCTTGGGGAAGCTGGTTTTGATGAGGATGATATTTTTAGTCCCCCAAGCATGGAGGAGAAAATTTACTTTGATGATACTATACCTCCAATATATGATGATTACAATGATGAATATGATATTTTCAGTCCACGTACTATTGAGGAGAAAATTAATGATTACAATATGTGATATGGGGTGGCCCGATCTTCTCAGCAAGCTCTTGTCGATGGTGATGGTGGATGATAGATAACTAGTGCGTACCTATGATCTCTCTCGCTCGATCCCTGATGCCAATGCAACAGCTCTCGAACCTTGTAGGATATTCACAACACCACACTCTTGTGCACGCAGCCGTGACCACGAACGGTAGTATGCAATCTACTAATTCCCAATGGAACAACAGATCACACTCAATTATAGTTGGCAGATTCGAACACAGGGTAATTCCAGAGGTTCTATGAAAGAAACAACTCCAAAATATTTTAACGTGGTCTAAAAACCTAACTTGTGACGGCTACGGAGGTTTATATGAGGGCTGGGGCGTCCTCCCCTCTAAACGGGCCTAAAAACAGCCATAACTTGGCCCAAACTGACTCAATTCGACTCAAACTGATACATACCGACCCATATATGGGTTCGGCCTTATTGGCCCGCAGTCTAAACATCGTGGAACACCTCAAACATGTAATTCTTGGTGCGCCATCTCTCTCTCTTGCTCATACGTGATTTCCTTATTGCCTCCTAGTGCGCATGCCTCCCGCTCCTCCCTCGCGCAGTTGTTGATATTGGAAATCAGCGCTTGTCCTTCTTGCTGCAACTCTCCTCCTCCTCGTGCAACGCTTGTGTTATATATAAACCTGATCATACAAAGATGCATAGACTTAGGTAGTATAAAGTTCTCATTAAGTAAAACATCAGGTTCAATTAGGAATGAATTCACCTGATAGTCATTATTGATTTGACTCAATATTTCCTTCCAGTTCAGGCAGTCGGAATCATCATAATCCATGTATATATCCTCATCATCCTCCCTTTCTTCATGAAAAGCCGTCCTCGGCTTTGGGTAAGCTGAAAGTGGGAGAAACAAAAAGAACAACGTGTACGCAAAGTATATGTATATATAACATGTTGTATTATTGTTGTTCACATGAAAAGTATGTCCAGTATACATCAAGCAACTTAAATTGCAGGTATAAGTGAAGTACAAAGAATCATGATCATGGTGAAAAACAACTAAATAGATAGTCATGTTCTTCAATATTAAATTCAGTTTTCTCAAAGAAGATCTATGATCAAATTTGTGAACAAGATCAAACCAATTCAATATGTCTGAAAACCAAATTGAAGCATGCCATGCTTCAACTGCGCTACTCTTTTTATTATGAACATGATCATGTTGTCTAGTATGTAAAATGCAACTCAATTTGCAAATACAAGTGAAGTATAAAGCATTAGCACAACTAGACAACGAATTTTGGGATAAACACAACGAATATAAAAACTGGGGTTCTATTCTAGCAAGATTACAACGATCCAACATAGGTAAAATTACTTGTGTTGGTTGCGTTATATCAACTAGACCTCACTTTAGTTTCATATTATCACAAATTTTAGGATATATCTCACAACACAAAATCGTCGACACACAACATGTATGGCTGAAAACAGCATGTTTCAGTTCAGCGATTCAATCACAAGTAATGCATATGTGATCCACAAGAAAATTTTCATGCATGCTATATTCACCAATCAGATTGAAAGTGAAACAAGGAGAATATGTGCTAGAATTCAGAAATGAAATTTCAGAAATCTTATCCATAGCACAACTCATACTCATAGGTTCATTTAGCATGATGGAATACACAATATCAGTAGGTGGTATTCGAGCAAGTATTTCCTTATGTGTTATCCGTACCACATGATCAAAATTTGAATTTGGTAAACTATCACATGGTGCTGAAACAGTAGTGCAAGGCAAATCACAAAGAGGCTTCAGTAAAGGAATAGACTCAAAATATGTCGCACATGTTGGCTGAAGCTCCAAATCCGTACTAATGTCATTAACAAACTTCTCAGCTGTAGCAGGTACTACGACATCCTCCTCAAGTAACAATACCAGATCATGTGATGCAGGTTGTAAAATAGGCGGCTCCCTTTCTTCAAAAGCAACATGTACATCACAAGATACAACACTAGGAGTAGACATGATTACATTAGTAGAAATATCCTCACATGTATTAGCATCTACTGCACTGATGTTTTCTTTTTCTCTCAGACTCTTAGAATGGATGCTCTCAACCTCACGTTTAGTGGAATCACACAGCTCACTTTTGATAACACTCTCACTCGGCTTGGCTATGTGGCTCTCATTCTCACATGGGTTGTAATGCACACCGTGTTCAAGATGACAAATAATAGAATTGTCATCGTTCATCATGACCTTGTACTTAGCAGACAAACTGAACTCTTTTGTCCTCTCCTTGCGAAGAAGATGATACTCATGAAATTTGTCGGTTGAAATCCTGAGCATAACACGCCTCTTCATGTTCCATTTGAAAGAAATCCTTCCAATAACAGGACATATTTGAGCATCAAACCTTCTGCTCCAAGGTTCTCCCAATAGTATGTGATAAGAATCAAGTGGTATAGGAGATACATCACAGCGCACAATCTCAGTATGCTCTTTAAAAGTCATAGGAACATCAGCGGTGTGTGAAATCAGCAATGTGCCATATGATGAATGCAAGAGATATGGCACCGCACGGGCACATGTGGGTAGTTGCAACTTTTGTACAACTTCAACGCTGATCAAATTAATAGTAGAGTTACTATCAATGGTAATGGAAGCACATCGCTCACCAATCATCACACTATGGTGGAAAAGACCATCACCATCAAAAATACCGCGTTCTTCCTTCCAAAAAGTTCCACTACAACGCCAATTGTTGATATGGGCTGGCCCGATCTTCTCAGCAAGCTCTTGTCGATGAATTTGTAACTATACGTCTCCACATTATTTGTAACATCACATGCCTCCATTTTCTGCATCACATCAACACTACTAGAAGACATTATTAGTACATTAGTGCACAAATCAAAATCAGTATGGTGCAAACTCTCACAACTCACTCACAACTAATAAGAAAGGAGATCTTACCGTTCCAAAGTGAATAGAGATGATCTACCAAACTAAATCAAAAACTGATGCACTGATGTGATGAAGTGAATATCAAAGGTATAGAGAACAATCACAGGGCACACAGGGTATTTATGGTGGAGCTGTAGGTATGGTATCCTAACTACACCACAAACAAGTCCTAGTGCTGATCGTATGACAAAGACCCACGGAAACACACACGGTGGAGATAAATGGGGCAATTGCAACTATGAAAATGAGCTCAAAAAAGTAAGGTATGTCGGAGGAATGCTCGTGTTGCAATGCACAAGGAGAGACGCTAGCAATGGCTCAACGAAACGGGCACAAGATTGCTAACTGAGCAGCCCGTAGAGCACTAAGCACGCTAGTCTCATAGGATAGTTTTAGACACAAAGAAAGGCTTACTAAGGCTCACAAGGATAGGTACGCTATGTGGACTCAGTAAAAAAAATAAAAAAAAATTTTGACCTGAGAATTGGTCTCTGCCACGGCAGAAAAACGGCCTACAATCCTGCCGCGGCAGGATGGCGGCAGAAATTTTTTTTTCTCGTACTAGCACAGACTGGTCTGTGGTAAGGCGACGGTTCGATTTTTTTTTCCACGCTGGAGCACAGACCTGTCTGCGGTCAGGCGTGAGGCAGCGAGCCGAATTTTTTTTTTTGACTCGCGAAGTAGTACACAACTAGGACTCTTTACTTGGATCGGATCTGACTTGATGGTAGCGGAAAAAGATGGTGGAAAACAACTAGAACAACTAGAAAACAAATCTACGAAGAACAGATCTAGATCTAATCTAATAGAGGAACTCGACCAGCAACTATTACTCGAATACGATGTAATCTAGGCTATGGCAACTCTTTTTGTGGGGCTTTTTCTGTATAGGATGAAAAACACTCTCTAATATATGGATGGATTGTGGATTGCTTACCGAGGCAACGAGGAAATCTGATACCAAGATGATATGGGGTGGCCCGATCTTCTCAGCAAGCTCTTGTCGATGGTGATGGTGGATGATAGATAACTAGTGCGTAGCTATGATCTCTCCCGCTCGATCCCTGATGCCAATGCAACATCTCTCGAACCTTGTAGGATATTCACAACACCACACTCTTGCGCACGCAGCCGTGACCACGAACGGTAGTATGCAATCTACTAATTCCCAATGGAACAACAGATCACACTCAATTATAGTTGGCAGATTCGAACACAGGGTAATTCCAGAGGTTCTATGAAAGAAACAACTCCAAAATATTTTAACGTGGTCTAAAAACCTAACTTGTGACGGCTACGAAGGTTTATATGAGGGCTGGGGCGTCCTCCCCTCTAAACGGGCCTAAAAACAGCCATAACTTGGCCCAAACTGACTCAGTTCGACTCAAACTGATACATACCGACCCATATATGGATTCGGCCTTATTGGCACGCAGTCCAAACATCGTGGAACACCTCAAACATGTAATTCTTGGTGCGCCATCTCTCTCTCTCTTGCTCATACGTGATTTCCTTATTGCCTCCTAGTGCGCATGCCTCCCGCTCCTCCCTCGCGCACTTGTTGATATTGGAAATCAGCGCTTGTCCTTCTTGCTGCAACTCTCCTCCTCCTCGTGCAACGCTTGTGTTATCAATAAACCTGATCATACAAAGATGAATAGACTTAGGTAGTATAAAGTTCTCATTAAGTAAAACATCAGGTTCAATTAGGAATGAATTCACCTGATAGTCATTATTGATTTGACTCAATATTTCCTTCCAGTTCAGGAAGTCAGAATCATCATAATCCATGTATATATCCTCATCAATATGCCTCCTATATTTGATGATTATGGTGATGAGAATAATAATGATAGCTATTTTGTTGAATGTGCTCCCACTACAATTAATAAGAATGACTATGTTTATGTGGAGAGTATTAATTCTTTTATGCATGTGGCTCATGATAAGAATGTTTTATGTGATAGTTATATTGTTAATTTTATTCATGATGCTACTGAAAGTTATTATGAGAGAGGGAAACATGGTTTTATGCATCTTAATAATATTAGGTTTCCCCTCTTTATGTTGAAAGTCTTGAAGTTGCACTTGTGTTGTTTTCCTATGCTTGTTGCTTTGTGCTTTCATGACTTGTTTCTTTACAAGATTCCTATGCATAGGAAGTGGGTTAGACTTAAATGTGTTTTGAATTTGCTTCTTGATTCTCTCTTTTACTTCAATTCATATTTCTTATGTGAGCACCTTCTCAAACTATCATGCCTAACTTAAAGGCGTTAAAGAAAAGTACTTATTGGGAGATAAACCAAAAGTTTTATATGAGTCTTCGAAGTTATTACCTCTGTAATAACCGCTCCTTATCCTTTTTATTTGCTTTTTGTGCCGAGAGTAACCTCTAATGAGAGTGAAGTAATGATTGGGAAAGTTGCTGTCCCGAAACAGATTTTTGTGCTTCACCGTAAAAATTCGTGAGAGAGCTCTGTATGTCGTATTGAGCTGTAATTTTTTTTGCTTCTGCCCCAGGTTGTGATCTAACTTTCGTTAGTTCAACACTTTTTGATTTGAGCAACATAAGGTCCTCGAAAAAATTAGTTTTTACCTGCTGGTCTGTTTTGACAGATTTCTGCCATTTTCTGCATTTGCTTCTTGTTGGTTCTTTTTTAGTTCTTTTGGGGAATTGAGCTTTTTGAGAGAAGTGCTACAGTAGCTAGTGTTATAATGGAAGTTTATTTGGTGTTATAACTGAACCTTAAGTCTTATTTATCTTAAGTGCACTAATGTTGCTAATAAAGATTGTGTGAAGTTTTGTATGAAGGAAAAAATTCAGGTGTATGGAAGGAATGAGTAATGAGATGAAGAATGGACTAAAGCTCAAGCTTGGGGATGCCACGCGTGTCACCCCAAGAAATATCCAAGAAGTACAAGCGTCAAATCTTGGGGATGCCCAAGGCATCCCCCTCTTCATCAATAAAAATTCCAGGTTTTTTCCAAATGCTTCATTCTTATTGTTTCATGCAAAGTTGTGTTATTCTTGGAGCGTCTTATTTTTCGTTTTCGTTTTGGTTTTTCGTTTGCTTGGTTTTATTAGTTTGCTGAATAAATTGGTTGGACCCCCTCTTTCATACATTGGTTTTCAAATAGTTTGGTTTGGTTTGGAAAAGAGTAGGAAAGTTCATACTTAAGTGGTAAAAAGAGCTTGTTTTCGATTGTGGCCTATGTTTTGTCATGCCATGCTTGATATTGTTTTGGATTTATACTTATTATTCTTTGTTGTAGCATGACTTGTTATAAACAATTGATATTTCTTAATGTGCCTTGGATGAATCATGCGTTGTTTTAGCATATTAAAGCATAGTATAGTGGTGTATCCTTTGATGTTTTATTTGGGTTGACTTGGCGCATGCTCACACCATGTTATGACTATCCAAAGTCATCATAGCCTTTATGATCCTTTAGTTTTCAACTTGTAGTATCACTTTATGCTTTGATCAATGATTTTTTGTCGCTCTGCATGATTATGGCCATTATTGCTCTCTTAGTTTGTCGCTCCCAGTCTTTTGCTAGCCTCCACAACAAAGTATGAGTTCCACTTATGCATCCAAATCCCTAAACCAAGTTATTCCAAAGAGTCTACCATACGTACCTACTAGCTTATGTTATTCCAAGTATATTCATGCTTTTGTTTACCTTCCAAATTAAACTTGTTATGAGAAAAGTAGTGATTAAAGCTCTCACGAACTTGATGGCACACTTTACTTTACTTGCCCTTAATAAACTTGAACCATTGGGTCCTTATTTGTTGGGTATATGCTTGCGCTTTATAAGTTGAAATTAGCAGAACCATGTTTCATGGGGAACGCTTTCAACATTACACTTGTACTTTGTACCCGTTGATATCATGTTCTTTTGCTTACGGATCCCGGCGGTGTGAAATAAAAGTGGAACTTGTAAGATCATGGAGTTTGTATGTTTGTTAGAGAAACGCATGGGCCGCTAGCCTAAGCCATGCCTAATCATGGTGGAAACTTGTAGCATCACCATAATGAGCACTCTATGAAGCATCCTCAATAAAAACCTATGCAAATAGCAAATAAAAAGATCGCTGAGATGCTCATTATCTGCTTGCCTTGTCATTTTGATTATGGGAAAGCTCCCGTATCATGTGCAAGGGGTACCCCGTTGGCGGTTCTTTATGATACACATGTACTTACAATGACAAGAGCTTACTCGTGACTGAAGTTGAGTAGCATGAGGACCGGTCTTCGTAAGTAAGGGGCATGAGATTTTGGTTTATAACTTGTCAAGCATATCCTCTTAGTTGTGTCACTTTGACTTTAATCACCTTCAAGATGCTTATGATAGGGGCAATGAGAGCTGAAAGCTATAAGTACCATAATTTTTGGAAGCTCTTTATGAGACTTGAATCCCTACTTCCTTTTACAAAGGCCTTTCTTCCACCATTATATTGAGTCTCCACCTTCTATCTTTATGCACCTACTTTGAGAGCATAGTGGCCATTCTTAGTTCTATGTGCATTGTCCCAAGACTAGTTGATTGATGCATAACTTGATATTTCTTGTTTTAAACTATTTGTATCTAGTCACTCTTATGAACTTTGAAGGTGTCCTATGCATTTATATTTGCTACTCTATTGCGGGACAAGCTGAATACTATTATGCTATGTTTTCTTTATGTGAAACAAACAAACGTCTTGCAAAGCATTGTTATTCATGAATCTTTTGTTTGTGCCTTTTCATGTTGCATCATAGTTTTTTTGTCTTATTCTTTGTCTTTCATGTTATGATTGAAGTACTATGATCCCAGCTTTCAATGTCTTACAAATACTTTGATCAAGTTTATGATGGTGCATGTCACCTCAAAAATTATTCTTTCTTTTTATCACTTACCTACTCGAGGACGAGCAGGAGTTAAGCTTGGGGATGTTGATACATTGCAAATGTATCTATAATTTTTGATGTTCCATGCTTGGTTTTATCTACTTTCTTGTGTTTTGCTCCAACTTTGGAGTACTTTCTATACACTTTCGTGGACTAACCTATTAACAAGAGTCACAGTGCCAGTTGCCTGTTTTCTGCTGTTTTTAGTTTCAGGAAAGTCAGAAAATCAATATTCTCAGAATTGGACGGGACAAAAGCCAAAGTTCCTATTTTACCGGAAGACTCACCGAGCCAGAATACAAGACGGAGGAGGGCCAGGGCCTGGCCACACCATGTGGTGGCGCGGGCTAGCCCTGGCCGCGCCACCAGGTGGTGTGGGCCCCTCTGGCCTCCACCGACCTTGCCTCTTCGCCTATAAGAAGCCTCCCAATGCATAAACCCTAAATCATCAATCCTCTAGCCACGAAAAGTTCCACAGCGCCGCTGCCACCGAAGGGGAGATTTGGGGGACAGAAAGTCTCTGTTCTGGCACCCTGCCGGAACGGGGAAGTGCCCCCGGAGCCATCTCCATCGATCTCCACCACCATCTCCATCACCGTTGCTGATTCTCATGATGAGGAGGGAGTAGTTCTCTCTCGAGGCTAAAGGTTCTACCGTAGCTATGTGTTCATCTCTCTCTCTATGCATGATCATATTGAGATCATGAGCTTGTAATTTATAGATCTATTCTGCTACTCAAGTGCTTTAATGAATCTCTGCTCTCCCCATGTGTGTGAAAGTGACAGCGTGCTCACCATGGTGGCACTTAGGCTAGAGATTACAAATACTTGTTATGAGTTATATTTGGAGTTGGATATCTTTATGAAATTGTGGTGTTTGTTGGACTCATCTAGTACTCAAGGTGATAGTGTGGGGTTTTCTAGATGGGAAAGATGAATTTTGTGGTGTGCTGTTATAGCCCTACCATTGATTAGAGTGTCCAACCGGAGAGTAGTTCAGCGTAGTATCATAAAGAAGAATATATTTATATGAGAGTGTTCACTAGTGAAAGTATGATCCCTATGCCTTGTTTCTAAGCATTGAAACAATGTTTGCTACTAGATCTGTTACATGTTTGCTTGCTTCTATCTTTATTTCAATTTTACTTTAGTCTTTTCCACGCCATCAAGTTATTTCCTATCACCATTACCACTTATAATTATCCATACCACTTCTATTTCACTATCTCTTCGCCAAACTAGTGCACATATACACCTGACAAGTGTATTGGGTGTGTTGGGGACACAAGAGACTTCTTGTATCTTGATTGCAGGATTGCTTGAGAGGGAATACCTTTGACCACTTCCTCCCTGAGTTCGATAAACCTTGGGTAATCCACTTAAGGGAAAACTGATGTTGTTCTACAAACCTCTGCACTTGGAGGCCCAACAACTATCTACAAGAATAGAAGTGCGTAGACATCAAGCCGTTGCATTCAATTGACTATCCACAACTTCTCTTCTAGTCAAGTTGGTGGGGTCTCCAATATGAAGACCATTTTCGATAATCCTCCAAAGTTCAATTGACGAACTGCATACATGAGATTTCATCAAGAATTGCCATTGATTAAATGTAGATGCAGTAAGCTTGGGTGGATCACCCCTATTGTTTATATGAGGATGAGGGATAGGTGGGTCGGGAGAATATAGATGAGGAACCTCACTATAGTCCTCCTTACCATTTCCCTTCTTGGAGGCAGAACCATTATGTTTTTCACCTACCACTTCATCTTCCTTAGATCTAGCGTGAGCCTTATCCTTAGATAGAGGAGTGGTGGCCTCAGAGGAAGATGGGGATGGGGTTGTAGATGATGTGAGGCGAGCAATCATTTGATGCATCTTTTCCATCATGGTCTCAAAGGATTTCAACAAGGTTGTTTCCAACATCTTGAGGTCATCCATTGTGACCTTGTCCACAACCTCATTCCCATTTTCCTTAGTACCCATACTTCTCTTAGGCGGTTAAGCCCGAATAAAGAGCAGGGGCTCTGATACAAATTGAAATGGATTGTATGGGCACCTAGAGGGGGGGTGAATAGGTGTTACTACAAATTTTAATGCTTTTTCAATTTTAGGCTTGACACTAAAGGTAAATTCTCTAGATATGCAACTATGTAGAGTCTCCCTATATGCAAACCTAACTACTAGCGAGTAAAGGCGAGTAAGAGTGGAACGATAAAACCGTAGCGGAGCATGCAGAGACACGAGATTAGTTTTACCGCGGTTCTTCCTTGTTAAGGGAAGTACATCTGCATTGGAGGGGTGGGCGGTACTAAGACCACCACGCCACAATAGGCCTCACCCTGTTCTTCGATGGATCTCGCCACCAAAGGCCTGATCCACCTTTCCACTATTGGAACCCTTCGAGGCGGGAACTGGCGCCTTTACACAACTAGCGGGGAACAACTCCACAACCGAATTGGAGGCTCCCGTAATGACAACAAGCTGCCACAAGAACAATTGTTATCAATAATAAAACACAAGATCTAGATATTAATGAGAATACTAGATCGAGGATTCTCCAAGTGAATGGAGAGGAGTTGAAGCGCTTGATTCGTGATGACGATGAATGATGTCTCATCCTTCAATTCCCCCAAAGATCGAAGCCTTCGGGTACTTGAAGTGGGAGATTGTAACACCCCGTCCACTCCTGGGCCCGGGGGGTGTCACTCCTGGTAGCTTAATAAGATATCTAGACTGGCCCCACAGACCAACACTAGTCTTTTCTGTGCACTTTGTCCTCACTCGTGCGCACCCGGTACCCACTTCTCGGTCGGTCACCCATCCTAGAATTGCTCTAGGCCAAGCACGCTTAACCTTACAGTTCTTTTCGAATGAGCTTCCGGAAAAGAAGTTGCAACTTGTTGGTATGAGTATTCTGCCAATCCTATTAAGCCATGTGCATGGTCTCACATACACCCACCCTTTAGAAGATCGATGCCCGCATCGATCAAGCACACCCCAGGAACGTTCCCTCTTGGCACGCGTCTGTGCGTCCAGTGTCGGCACATGTGCCATGCCGTGTCCACTTCGGGCCACACGCGCCATGCTCCACATGTCCCACCACTAACCCGCACAAACCCGTTTAACCGCGAGGTCGGCTCTCATACCACTTTTAACACCCTGTCCACTCCTGGGCCCAGGTGGTGTCACTCCTGGGCCTAGGTGGTGTCACTCCTAGGCCTAGGTGGTGTCACTCCTGGTAGCTTAATAGGATATCTAGACTGGCCCCACAGACCAACACTAGTCTTTTATGCGCACTTTGTCCTCACTCGTGCGCACCCGGTACCCACTTCCCGGTCGGTCACCCATCCTAAAATTGCTCTAGGCCAAGCACGGTTAACCTTAGAGTTCTTTTCGAATGAGCTTCCGGAAAAGAAGTTGCAACTTGTTGGTATGAGTATTCTGTCAATCCTATTAAGCCATGTGCATGGTCTCACAAAGATCTAGGGAGAGAGCTTTTGCACAAGGTCTGATCCTTTTCGAATGAACCAAGAGATCTAACATGAGGGGAAGATGAGGCTTTTATACCCCCTGTCCAGATGGAGCCGTTGGAGCTTTTTGGGGCCGGATTATATGGCCTAAGTGAGGGCTGGATTATCCGGCCCAGGGAAAACTCCGCCCCTGCCTTGGACTATCCGGGGGAAATCCGCCCCCGGACAGAGACACGCGCCATGCCAGCCTTTGCACTTCTCCTGGGGGCTAGATTATCCGGCCCAAGGGGAGGGCCGGATTATCCGGCCAGGGAAGAGAATCCACCCTACTCCAGATTATCCGGGGAAAAATCCGCCCCCAGACACAGAATCGCGCACAGCCGGCCCTGGCCAAGAGGGCCAGGCCGGATTATCCGGCCCTTGATGGGGGCATATAATCGGAGCCCCAAACACCAAAAACATTTCCCTGCACACTTATCACACATGAGAAAACTCCACGGTATTATTATCTAACACACAAAACACAGGGAACCATTAAATGTTCTTTCAACCCCTATTTCAATGTTTTTGACTTTCAGGTACCCAAACGACGTCCAATTGGCCTAAAACTTCATGGGACCCAGCATTTATGAGAATGAAGAACAATAGGCCAAAGATTCGCGAGAAAAGAAGACCAAGGAGGGAATGGGCACAGCAGCCGCGACCAACCCCCTGTTCGTGGTTGGTATGGTCTTTCCTCCCTCGAGTCTCCGATGCCGTCGATTCTTTCGCCAAACGACTTGTGTTGGCCTAAAACCTACTATATATACCTCCTTTCGGCGATCCTCAACACAGACGGAGGCAGAGATCGAAAACATAAAAACAGAGAGTCAAGAGGTTGCCGCCGGAGAAGATCGGAGGGGAAACACCACCGGAATCGCCTCCAGAGGGCTCCTCCCCCCTCCGACGTGTTCATTATCAACACCTACAGCAAGATCCTCTCTATCCCCCTACTGTAATATCTTGGCAAACATGATGTGTGAAGCAATATTTTATCTTCCCTTGATCTATTGTGACCTCATGTCTTTGTTTGAGTAGCGAATTGTTATGGCAAAGTAAAATAGTTCGTTTATTGGTTACATTCAGTGTTGTTATCTTTTATGATTGTCTTCTGGTACAATATATGAGTGAACGCATATGTTGGGGAATGCATGTAAGCTGATCATTATGATATAATGGAGTGGGGGGGGGACTCTGGAGGACAGAAAACCGTGGTCCAATTTATAAAGTAACATTAGGGGGGACATATATTGGGGACCGTAGAGTTTATAGCTATGGTGAGACAAGTATGTCTTAATAATTTCTATGTTTGCTCAGTAACATGGCCTTAGGATCCATCATAAGAGTTGTGTATGCATATTTATTTGGCTGCACCTAATTAAAGCTTTGTCCTGAAAGAAACAATAAACAACCAAATAAATGAATGAAATAACAATTGGCTAAACATTTACTCTCTTATAGAAACTTGCTACTCGTGGAACTTGCTACTTGAGAACAGTTGCCACCACTCCACTCGACTTTATAAGATTAATTTAACTTGCACTAATTTACTTGTAGTTCCCACTAACACATGCTTTATTTATTTCTCCCTATTACCAAAACAAAACAGACACTTAGATGCTAGTTTTGCATAGAAGTCCATATAAGAGGTTTATAGGGTTTTAGAGAATAGATAGTTTACCTTCAGCTCCCCATGAGTTCGACACTCAAATATTTATTAAATTGTACTACGGTGATCTCCTGCACTTGGGGGTTATCAGGCGCTTCTACAGACAGTTCAAAAAATCGTAGATATTTTAACTACGTTTGTGAGGAGCTTATAGTAATTTAAAAATTACACCTAAACTTTAAACAAATACAAAAAATGATACGAATGAATAACATGCGCCTACTCCATACCTCTCCAGTGACATATCATCTGCATCATTCCAATCTACGGTTAAAAAATCAACAAAATGGCGTCTGTTGGCTATTTGAAATTTTTCAAAATTTAGTATTTTTAAAAAAAATAAAAACCACGATGAATTTGAAAAACCTTACAACACAAAAAAATTGTGAAATTTTAATATCTATCCAACGCCATATCATTTGCATCATTCTGACAAACCGTTGAAAAATGGCATTGTAGATTTGCTTACAGCGATTTTAAACAGAATTCAGTAATTTCAAAATTAAATTTCATAAGTTGGAAATTGAAAAAAAATACGAAAAAGTTGCGGAATTTCTATAGCTTTCCTACGGTATATCATTTGTGCAATTCTGAAAAAAAAAGGTTAAAAACTGTAATAAAATTAATGTAGTTCAAACGTGCTACAGCGAGTATAGTTCAGGCGCGATAAACACATTAGTTTAGGCACGAAACCGTAACAAGTTCAGGGTCGGTTGTAGATTACTGTGCTACAACCGGTTGTAAAATAGACGGATATATATATATATATATATATATATATATGAATATATAGTCTTGCTATTTTACAACCGATTGTATTAATGATCTACAACAATCTACAACCAGTTCTGAACTTTCTTAATAAACGGAGCTGAACTTGGCATGAACACTACCAAACTTCCCGCTATAGTACGTCTATGAACCGTAGTTTTGATACGGTTTTTGAACCACTTATCAGAATTGCGTGAATGATATACAGTTAGACAGCTATATAAATTTCGCAACTTTTCTGTTTTTATCGACAACAAATTTAAATATAGTAATCAGTGTTCTCTCGTACGTTTTTATTTCCGTATAGTATTTTTGTTGCATTTTTCACACATTTTATCAAAATAACACTTGTGATATACCGTTGGATTCTTACTCAAATTGTGCAACTTTTTTGTTTTTCAAAGTGTTTTGAAATTTTGTACAGTTCGATACTAATTTCAAATATACAAAATACCGTTTTGGCGTATTACTTATTTTAAGATAATATTTTAGTCGTTGTTTTCAAACCGTTTATACGATTCAAACAAATAATATGGCGTTAAAAAGCTATGGATTAGGCGCAATTTTTTTGTTTGTATAATTTTTGCAAATATTTTACAGTTTAAGAGCAGTTTAAAAATACGTGATTTAGGTTTTCGAATTTCTCGATTTTGCACATAGTGTTTTTTAAATTATTCATAAACGTCTTATCAGAATGAAGTAAATGATATACCATTCGAACGATATTCAAATTGCATATCTTTGTTCTCAAAGACATATTTTCAAATTTTATATGGTTTAGACTTGATTTTTAAAATATAGAAATCCAGATGTATTCAAAAAATCACGGATGCTATTTAAATGATAGTTTTTCAACTGTTATTTGAAAACTCTAATATAGGCGCATCTAATTTATTTAGATTATTTTTGTCAATTTTTTATAGTTTAAAAGCAATTTTTAATTACTGCCTGCTGTTTTGAAATGATGGGCAGAGAAATGTGGTTGAAGTGTCCCGTTTGCGGACTTGAACTATCTGCTAACTATCGTAAAAACGTACTTAAATTTATTGCAAACTCCGCTAAGTGTACCTTAAACTATCCGCATACTTTTCCCACGAACGTAGTTGGACTAAGATTTTCTAAAGTGTTAGTGAAAGCGCACCTGAACTTATCACGGATAATCTGAAGTGCTAGCTATATTGCACCTCAACTTTTCCTAGCAAGCACAGCTGAAATGTACACGCATTTCCTGAATTGCTTATGATATTGCACTGAACTTATTGTGGGCTATCTGAACTGTGTGCGATATCGCTTTTGAAATTTTTCTGCGAGCGTATCTAAAATGGTCATGATTTTTTCTGAATTGTCTACGAAAGCCCGCCTGAACTTATCGTAGACTACCTGAACTTTTCCCGCGAGCGGTTGAAATGCCCACGAATTTCCTGAACCGTCCGCCGCAGGTTACCTGAACTTCCCACGATATCGCAAATGAACTTTTTCCGCGAGCATAGAAGCAGTGCTCATGCATTTTCTGAACTGTCCGCGAAAGCGCACTTGAACTTATCGCGGACTAGCTAATCTGTCCACGATATGGCACCTGGACTTTTCTCACGAACGCAGCTAAAATAGCACGCATTTTTTGAACTATTCGTGATATCGCACCACTGTCTTGTAAAACTCAGTTGACCTATCCATGATTTTCTTTTTTTTTCTTTTCTACTCGTGTACTTATCTAGCAAGCTTAACTGAACTGTTTAGAAATTTTTGTTGATGTTTTTACGAATATGAAATACATCTGTACTTTTCTCATTAGGGCACTTGAACTGCCACGTGTACTACGTGTGTACTTATGTCGCAAATTTAACTAACATATCAAGTTTTTTGCCGATTTTTTTACAAAAATGAAAAGGAATTCTCGTGTTGAACTACGGTGCACCTGAACTGCCATGTGTAGTATGTGTGTACTTATCACACAAGCTTAACTAAACTTCCTAATTTGTTTGATATTTTTTTCCGAAAATGAAAAACAATTTTCGTGCCGAACTACCATGCACCTGAACTCTCTTGTGTACTATGCGCACAGCGGCCAATGCGCTCACGACGGGGGACTGTGGTTCTAGCCCTATTTTTCCCGCCGGTGGTCGACGTCTCTATCCCAAGGGGCACGGCCGATGGTTGGGGATGAGTAGGGCACCGGCCATCGACCTCGCACCAGAGGAAGGCGGTGGTTGGGGGATGAGCAGGGCGCCGGCCATCGACCTCACGCCGGAGGAAGGCGGTGGTTGTAGGTGAGGCCGTCGGGGATGAAGGCTTCGTGGCCACCCACAGTCGGAAGCGGCTCATGGCCTACAGGGACTGCCCACGGCTGGAAGCAGCTTGGGGCCATCGGGGACGGAGGTGCCCGGGGCCGTCGTGGAGAAGCTGGGCAAGATTCGAGGCGGGGTGCCGTGGCCAGTAGGGGCGGCGGGGGAGGTGGGGCGGCTCGCGGGTGGAGGAGCATCTCTGTGAGAGGTCGAGGATAACGTGGAACGTGGAGATAGAGAAATTGGAGAGGGGGTTCGGGGCAGTTTCTTCTGAATCGGGCCCTTATAGGGGCTACCCCGTTGTAGATTAATATTCAACAACCGGTTTTAGAAGATTTTTTCTATATATATGAATAGGGTATATATATATATATATATATATATATATATATATAATAGATATAGATTAAGTATAGATTTCACGTAAATTTTGTCTTACTTCGTAAGTCGAGAAGAGCATAAGAAAACTTAGAAATAACATAATTTTGTTTACATGTCGTATAAAAATATGACGTAAAATACATATTTTTTATATTTTACACTATAATGACTTGTAAACTTTATATTTTTTTCTTTTTTTTTAGTTATGAGTTATGGTGAATATATGAATATAATTATTCGTATGTAAAACATGTTTTTTTAAACATAACAACGTAAAAATATGTTAGGTGATTTGCACCTGGGTGCTAAATAGAATTTTTCTATATATATATATGTATATGGACCCTCGAACAAAATGTCTACATTTCTCACTGCAACATATGTCCACATACGTTTCTGGGCGTATAGCCGAGCCTCATACCTTATACATTATACATATTGATATATATAACCACTTCAAACACTAAAAGAAAGGACCACCATGACAACCATCGTATATCTTTAAAGAGACTGCATACTTCAATGGAGTAGCAAACAAGCAATGTGTTGAACAAAGGACGCAAGGATTCATCTTCTTTACAGATACTTGATGAGAAGCCAAACAATCACTACGAGCAGCACTATGGCGGCAACAGATAGCAGCAAGGCCATGCATGAGCAGCCTCCTTTGGTGCGCTTGTTCAGAATCGCAAGCTTCTTTTGCACACGCTGAATGAAGAGAATCCAGTCAATGTCACATCCATGTAAGCTGAACTAATTGATACTGTCCTCTGATCCATATTAATGTTCTCAGATTTGTCTAAATTCAAATGTATCTAGTCATATTTTAGTGCTAGATACATCCGAATCTAGACAAATCTAAGAACGTTAATTTGGATCGGAGGGAGTAGTAAAATACAAAATATCTACCTGAAGGCGGGAGCTTGTAACGTCCACGTGATCTTCAAGGTCATCCTGCAACATAGAGAAAGCAATTATTCATCCATTATTGGCAATACATGCACATGGCTCTTTTAGGGGCACTAGCACTAACAATCAATCTTGTGTGCAGAGTAAGTTCTTCATTGACTGCTAATGCGATATGCTTTGTGCTCAGTACTGTCTCCTCCAGCTTTTCAAGACCCTCATCTTGTTCTGCAAATTGTTAATGAAAAGGAATAAGCTACCAACACAATGGTTATCACCTGCACAAAAAGCAACTTCTAAAAATAAAAATAAAAATTGGAAAAGGAGAATAATATAAAGATACGTGCCAACCAATATGAAATGATGTAACAAAACCAAATCCCCATGGAATCTATTAGGTGCGATTAGGCACAAATAGCTAAGGGGCGGGCCGACCCATATTTTGGACACGGAAAGTGTCCGTTTTGGACTGTTTGGGTCGGATAGTGGACAAGTTTTTCGGCCTTGGTCGTTTGGGTTAGGTGGTATGCCCAGCGGCCAGACACAATTTTTTACCCCATATATTCAATGGATTCCATATATTTCTTAGAGCTACATTTCTGCAAGAAATACATAATAGATAATATAGGCTAAACCCTAGCCTCTTCGTCTCGTCGTCACTAGTTGTCCTCGTCGTTGGTGTGGTAGTGCTGGTGGCACATGGTCCCGACGAAGATCTTGACGGTGAGAATGTCGTGGCCGTCGAAGTTGAAGGCGAGGAAGCGCCCCTCAAGGGAGTGCGCAAGAGCGACTAGATCCTAGCCGCGGTGCAGTGTGCCCTTTTCCGTCGAACAACACCTATACGTCTCAGACACGGCGCCCGGAGCTGTGCTCGCGCAGCCTGATGCACGCGGGCTCCTACACATCGAGCACCCACGCAAACTTGTCAGGGAGCTGCAGTTTCTCCCACGACCCGCCCGGGAGGATGGGCACTCCAAACTCGAAGCCGGATAGGTCCACAGCAAACGGCAGCGACAGTGATAGCGATGTGGGTGGCAACGGAGACAGGGACAGCGATGCGCAATAACCTCGCCCCAGTCCCTCGCCTCGGCTTCAACCTCAGGCTCGCCCCCAGTCCGAGGGGCGTCCTAGCCGCCCTCCCCTAGATCCTATGCCTCCAGCCATGGCAGTCGGGTGTTGTGGCGTGGGGGAGCAGTAGCGACTACAAGTGGCAATGGAAGGTGGTGTTGGGAGATTGCCATGGGCGCCCAGCTTAAAAAGGCCAAGCCATGGCACTGGATGCCGACGCAGAGGCCGAGAGGCCGACATTGATGGCGGCGCAGAAGGCTTGCAGCCAGCATTCATGTCGAAGTAGGAGTCAACGAGTCAGGCTACTCCCGGGGCCCAGTGTGGACGAGGGAGGACACGCGCGGTCCGCGGTGCGTCCAGCCAGGCGCATTCCCAGCTCAAATTTGAGCCCGGAATGGGTCAGCCTAGACGCAATGTGGCCGTTTGGGTCACGCCGCTGGGGCGTGGTCATTTGGGTCGGCCCAATGGAGATGCCCTAATTATATATTTGTATTCATTTTACATAGTTGAGAAGGCCCATTGTTAAAACAAACTGAACAATAATAAATAGTAAAAGTAATACCTTTCATAACTTGCCTCTGAAGGCCAACAATCCCTTGGTTATCCAACCCAGCAACTCTGCTCATATCATCAGCTGCTTTCTTACCCTGACCAAGTAAATCCTCCCTAAATATAATAAATGCATGTTCTACATGTTATTACTTACAATACTGATTATCTGACCAAAATTGGAAGAAATAAAGTATTCAGTATACTTTTGACCCTCAAGAAAAAGGTAAGTGCACTGGTTCAGTACTGACAGGAAGAACACACCTGTTTGCAAAGTTGGACACGTTGAAACTTGTCCCCATCTGCTTTGCTTTCGATTTCAAGTTCGAAAGTGCATCTTGGCGCTTGTGCATCTCCTTGTCAGTGCTGCACAAATTTGAAAAATCAGTAAGTTAAATTTTATTTCTATAGCAAGTATGAATCATCGGACCTCTGCTCTGGACACTAATTCATTATACAGGTGCAGAAGACAAAATTCCTCTTTCAATGACAATCCTACAGTGCTAACAAAATTCACATAGACAACTACTTTTATGTATAGGGGTCTTAGTATTCTAGTTCAGTTTATCTCCATTCTACTAGGACTATCTCCATTTACTTATCTGTCTAAAACCTCATCTTATCTGCTAAAGGAGTTAGTTAATTGTCGCCAGCTGGCTATCTAAGGCATTGACCTTGTTATCCTTTTGGCAAGCAACAAATAAGAAGCCTCTTACCCCTAATCTCCTCCTCCTATCCCCATACTCTGCTTTCTCCATGTGCTCCGATTGACCAGAGTTGCCATCAAGGCACTAGGGCATTCGGGGCCAAGGCCTAGTCCTCTGGCAACTCACAACTACGAGGTCCTACCAGCTACGCATTTCACAGGGAACTTTTTACCAGCATGGAAGCCTCTTCCCTATACTGCACACACCATTATAATGATTGTTTGACTGAGCCTAGAAGAGTTAAGCAGACAACTGATGTAGGATAAATTGAACATGAAAATGATAGAGTATTTAGCACTTAACACGAATTCTCTGAGATTCTACTGTCCTATGTTCCTTTGTAACTTCCACTATAAACTGTCAAGACATCAGCGTCTACAAATATGGTATTAATGTAGGGACTCCAGCGATCTTCAGTATATTGCATAAAGATAAAAGTAGTAGTAATAGAACATACAGTGACTTTGGAGGAATCCTGGACAACAAAGTCACCAAACTATCCAGTCTAGTCCCAAGAATAGTTATTTTCCTCCGAATGGCTGATGTGTGACGCATAATTTCGGGGCCTGATTGTGGAAGAGAACCTCTATCGGCAATCATGGAGCTTATGTCATCAACAAGCTTAGATGCTTCAGTGTACTCTTTCATCCATGGATCCGAAGATGATGCCATTGCTGGTTAATTCAAAATAGTATTAGCATTGTCAAGTGAGGACCAAAAAGAGTAGCAGCATATAAAGCTTAAATATGCATAAGCAAGAGCGACCAGCTGCAGTGCTGGAACAGAGTGCTCCTACTCAATTGCTCCAATTCTAACCCTAACATGAGCAGAAATACGCTTAGTATGGTGTGTTCAACACTCATTTTGCAGACTTCTACCACAAATATTCCCAAAGATTTATGCAGGACAGGTCGGACCAGTTAGGCGCAACGATTTGTGCAAAGATCCATGGATTGTAGCTTGAGTGGAGGCGTACTGATGGCATCGTGCTCGTGTTATAAAGTTTGCAGGCACCAACGCAGCAAAGCTAAAAAAAAATCCCGTCTAACATATCTATCCACCTATATCTGGCCAACGACTGTACGAAATACTACTAGCTTTCACCAATAATTCGAAGAATTTTTCTATTCTCTCTTCAAATCACGGATCACACGAACAAGAACCCACACCGCCCGTCTCCTGACAAGATCCCTAATCGAACCACATAAGGTGTACCGAACGGGAGGGAAGATGACGAGGAAGAAGGATTCGGGTGCGAATTCACGAACCTGACCGATATGCTCTCAGAAATCGGAAGCTGAACCTTGGGATTGGGCCTTGTTGCGTCGCCTCCCCCTTTCGCCTTTCCCCGGTTGTCGCCCTTGTTATTTTTCTCCGTGTCTCTAACCGAGCTGTAGGCCACGAGGAGGAAGCATAGGCCATCTTCATCGGCAGACCCATCCGGTCGAGCCGGTCTGAACCAAACTGGCTAACGAACCAGCCTACGGTACGACACGCCCGCCAGCCGTCAGGCACGGCCGGTCATAGCATTATTGCATTACTAGCACAGAATCCGTTGCATGAATAAATCAGTGGCTGCACACAAATGAAAGAACATTTATCAGTGGCCTTGTAGAATCCCGAAACTTAACCTAAGAGTAGATATAACTAATCTCTCCATAAATAAAATACTAATCTTCTTAGGTATAGATAGCACAATGCCCGTGCGTTGCTGCGGAAGAGCGGCCTTGTTGATCTTGTAGATTATTATGTGCATAATATAATATATCATTCCAATGAATTATTTGTCACGCATAAGAGAGCCAGCGGGCGGCAGCTGAAACAACCCGGTATCAAACGGAACACGGTATGGTCAGACAGAATCCGCCTCGAACACTACATGTGGTGGCGGAGCAACAATCACGTCACGGGATCAGGAATCACCATTCGAAGAGTACGATGTAACGAAGTGCTTCTAGTATTTCTGACTGACCCATTTGTAGTCGTTAGCGGCGGCCGAAACACAGCAAAACTAATCTCGATTAAAACAACGTTATTTGCAAAAGTCTTTAATAAATAAATATAAAAAATGTTTTTTAAGAAGCAACTAACACTAAAGGCCTAGCCAGCTACCTACCATCCCAATGAAGGATATCCTTGAAACTATTGGAGGGTGTTATGCACCAATAACAAGGGAGATTGATTTGCATCGGAGGGATTTTCACACAGCTATATTCGTACACGAGATAGACGGAAATCAAATACCAGCACACATCCCGGCCACAACAACACACGCCACCAACGCCCCCGCACCCCTGCCACATCCCGTACGCGACACGTTCCACGCACATAACACATACACGCCCTTCTCCTCGTCCTCTAGCCCGCATCCTCCCAAGACGCAGAGACTCTATCGCCGCCTCCGTCTCTCTCCGCAGCGCCACCGTCCGCCGGCCTCAATCTCCGTCCCTGGCACGCCGCCTCTCGTCGCGCCCCCCTCGGAGCTAGATCCCTGTCGCACGCCTCATCTCCTCCGTCTCCCCATGGTCCTCGTCAAGCTTGCCCCGGCCGCCGTTCTCCGTGCCGCCGCCAGCCATGCTCTTCTCCCTGCCAAGCGTCGCCGCCGCCCCAGGCTTTCCCCTGCATCCCTGATTCTGCGCCATCACCTGTGACCTTGCCGCGACCTCCTCTGTTCTATGTGCCCCAGGCGAACTACCGGCGCCTACCTGCAGCCCTCTCCCAACGTTGGTCGCGTCCGTGCCTCCTTCTGATATCGGGTGGCCCGATCTTCTCAGCAAGCTCTTGTCGATGGTGATGATGGATGATAGATAACTAGTGCGTAGCTATGATCTCTCCCACTCGATCCCTGATGCCAATGCAACAGCTCTCGAACCTTGTAGGATATTCACAACACCACACTCTTGCGCACGCAGCCGTGACCACGAACGGTAGTCTGCAATCTACTAATTCCCAATGGAACAACAGATCACACTCAATTATAGTTGGTAGATTCGAACACAGGGTAATTCCAGAGGTTCTATGAAAGAAACAATTTCAAAATATTTTAACGTGGTCTAAAACCTAACTTGTGACGGCCACGGAGGTTTATATGAGGGTTGGGGCGTCCTCCCCTCTAAACGGGCCTAAAAACAGCCATAACTTGGCCCAAACTGACTCGGTTCGACTCAAACTGATACATACCGACCCATATATGGGTTCGGCCTTATTGGCACGCAGTCCAAACGTCGTGGAACACCTCAAACATGTAATTCTTGGTGCGCCATCTCTCTCTCTTGCTCATACGTGATTTCCTTATTGCCTCCTAGTGCGCATGCCTCCCGCTCCTCCCTCGCGCACGTGTTGATATTGAAATCAGCGCTTGTCCTTCTTGCTGCAACTCTCCTCCTCCTCGCGCAACGCTTGTGTTATCAATAAACCTGATCATACAAAGATGCATAGACTTAGGTAGTATAAAGTTCTCATTAAGTAAAACATCAGGTTCAATTAGGAATGAATTCACCTGATAGTCATTATTGATTTGACTCAATATTTTCTTCCAGTTCAGGCGGTCAGAATCATCATAATCCATGTATATATCCTCATCATCCTCCCTTTCTTCATGAAAAGCCGTCCTCGGCTTTGGGTAAGCTGAAAGTGGGAGAAACAAAAAGAACAACGTGTACGCAAAGTATATGTATATATAACATGTTGTATTATTGTTGTTCACATGAAAAGTATGTCCAGTATACATCAAGCAACTTAAATTGCAGGTATAAGTGAAGTACAAAGAATCATGATCATGGTGAAAAACAACTAAATAGATAGTCATGTTCTTCAATATTAAATTCAGTTTTCTCAAAGAAGATCTATGATCAAATTTGTGAACAAGATCAAACCAATTCAATATGTCTGAAAACCAAATTGAATCATGCCATGCTTCAACTGCGCTACTCTTTTTATTATGAACATGATCATGTTGTCCAGTATGTAAAATGCAACTCAATTTGCAGATACAAGTGAAGTATAAAGCATTAGCACAACTAGACAACGAATTTTGGGATAAACACAACGAATATAAAAACTGGGGTTCTATTCTAGCAAGATTACAACGATCCAACATAGGTAAAATTACTTGTGTTGGCTGCGTTATATCAACTAGACCTGACTTTAGTTTCATATTATCACAAATTTTAGGATATATCTCACAACACAAAATCGTCGACACACAACATGTATGGATGAAAACAGCATGTTTCAGTTCAGCGATTCAATCACAAGTAATGCATATGTGATCCACAAGAAAAATTTCATGCATGCTATATTCACCGATCAGATTGAAAGTGAAACAAGGAAAATATGTGCTAGAATTCAGAAATGAAATTTCAGAAATCTTATCCATAGCACAACTCATACTCATAGGTTCATTTAGCATGATGGAATACACAATATCAGTAGGTGGTATTCGAGCAAGTATTTCCTTATGTGTTATCCATACCACATGATCAAAATTTGAATTTGGTAAACTATCACATGGTGCTGAAACAGTAGTGCAAGACAAATCACAAAGAGGCTTCAGTAAAGGAATAGACTCACAATATGTCGCACATGTTGGCTGAAGCTCCAAATCCGTACTAATGTCATTAACAAACTTCTCAGTTGTAGCAGGTACTACGACATCCTCCTCAAGTAACAATACCAGATCGTGTGATGCAGGTTGTAAAATAGGCGGCTCCCTTTCTTTAAAAGCAACCTGTACATCACAAGATACAACACTAGGAGTAGACATGATTACATTAGTATAAATATCCTCAAATGTATTAGCATCTACTGCACTGATATTTTCTTTTTCTCTCAGACTCTTAGAATGGATGCTCTCAACCTCACGTTTAGTGGAATCACACAGCTCACTTTTGATAACACTCTCACTCAGCTTGGCTATGTGGCTCTCATTCTCACATGGGTTGTAATGCACACCGTGTTCAAGATGACAAATAATAGAATTGTCACCGTTCATCATGACCTTGTACTTAGCAGACAAACTGAACTCTTTTGTCCTCTCCTTGCGAAGAAGATGATACTCATGAAATTTGTCGGCTGAAATCCTGAGCATAATACGCCTCTTCATGTTCCATTTGAAAGAAATCCTTCCAACGACAGGACATATTTGAGCATCAAACCTTCTGCTCCAAGGTTCTCCCAATAGTATGTGACAAGAATCAAGTGGTATAGGAGATACATCACAGCGCACAATCTCAGTATGCTCTTTAAAAGTCATAGGAACATCATCGGTGTGTGAAATCAGCAATGTGCCATATGATGAATGCAAGAGATATGGCACCGCACGGGCACATGTGGGTAGCTGCAACTTTTGTACAACTTCAACGCTGATCAAATTAATAGTAGAGTTAATATCAATGGTAATGGAAGCACATCGCTCGCCAATCATCACACTATGGTGGAAAAGACTATCACCATCAAAAATACCGCGTTCTTCCTTCCAAAAAGTTCCACTACAATGCCAATTGTTGATGAATTTGTAACTATACGTCTCCACATTATTTGTAACATCACATGCCTCCATTTTCTGCATCACATCAACACTACTAGAAGACATGATTAGTATATTAGTGCCCAAATAAAAAATCAGTATGGTGAAAACTCTCACAACTCACTCACAACTAATAAGAAAGGAGATCTTACCGTTCCAAAGTGAATAGAGATGCTCTACCAAACGTAATCAAAGACTGATGCACTGATGTGATGAAGTGAATATCAAAGGTATAGAGAACGATCACAGGGCACACAGGGTATTTATGGTGGAGCTGTAGGTATGGTATCCTAACTACACCGCAAACAAGTCCTAGTGCTGATCGTATGACAAAGACCCACGGAAACACACACGGTGGAGATAAATGGGGCAATTGTAACTATGAAAATGAGCCCAGAAAAGTAAGGTATGTCGGAGGAATGCTCGTGTTGCAATGCACAATGAAAGACGCTAGCAATGTCTCAACGAAACGGGCACAAGCTTGCTAACTGAGCAGCCCGTAGAGCACTAAGCACGCTAGTCTCGTAGGATAGTTATAGACACAAAGAAAGGCTTACTAAGCTCACAAGGATAGGTACGCTATGTGGACTCAGTAAAAAAATAAACAAAAAAGAAAAAAATTGACTTGAAAATTGGTCTCTGCCACGGCAGAAAAACTGCCTAAAATCCTGCCGCGGCAGGAATTTTTTCTTCTTCTCGTACTAGCACAGACTGGTCTGCGGTTAGGCGACGGTTCGATTTTTTTTTTCGGAATTTTTTTTGGTCAGGCGAGAGCACAGACTTGTCTGTGGTCAGGCGTGAGGCAGCGAGCCGATTTTTTTTTGCTACTCGCCAAGTAGTACACAACTAGAACTCTTTACTTGAATCGGATCTGACTTGATGGTAGCGGAAAAAGATGGTGAAAAACAACTAGAACACTAGAAAACAAATCTACGAAGAACAGATCTAGATCTAATCTAATAGAGGAACTCAACCAGCAACTATTACTCGAATACGATGTAATCTAGGCTATGGCAACTCTTTTTGTGGGGCTTTTTCTGTATAGGATGAAAAACACTCTCTAATCTATGGATGGATTGTGGATTGCTTACGGAGGCAACGAGGAAATCTGATACCAAGATGATATGGGATGGCCCGATCTTCTCAGCAAGCTCTTGTCATGGTAATGGTGGATGATAGATAACTAGTGCGTAGCTATGATCTCTCCCGCTCGATCCCTGATGCCAATGCAACAGCTCTCGAACCTTGTAGGATATTCACAACACCACACTCTTGCGCACGCAGCCGTGACCACGAACGGTAGACTGCAATCTACTAATTCCCAATGGAACAACAGATCACTCAATTATAGTTGGTAGATTCGAACACAGGGTAATTCCAGAGGTTCTATGAAAGAAATAACTCCAAAATATTTTAACGTGGTCTAAAACCTAACTTGTGACGGCTACGGAGGTTTATATGAGGGCTGGGGCGTCCTCCCCTCTAAACGGGCCTAAAAACAGCCATGACTTGGCCCAAACTGACTCGGTTCGACTCAAACTGATACATACCGACCTATATATGGGTTCGGCCTTATTGGCACACAGTCCAAACGTTGTGGAACACCTCAAACATGTAATTCTTGGTGCGCCATCTCTCTCTCTTGCTCATACGTGATTTCCTTATTGCATTCTAGTGCGCATGCCTCCCACTCCTCCCTCGCGCACTTGTTGATATTGGAAATCAGCGTTTGTCCTTCTTGCTGCAACTCTCCTCCTCCTCGCGCAACGCTTGTGTTATCAATAAACCTGATCATATAAAGATGCATAGACTTAGATAGTATAAAGTTCTAATTAAATAAAACATCAGGTTTAATTAGGAATGAATTCACCTGATAGTCATTATTGATTTGACTCAATATTTCTTTCCAGTCGGTCACAATCATCGTAATCCATCATCATAATACGTGTATATATCCTCATCACCTTCCCCCCCAGCCGACGCACGCCGCGACAAGCTCGGTGTCTGTCCGCTTCCCCCTGCCCCCTGCAGCAGCCTACGAGCCCTGGGGGAGTCCGGCTGAAAGGAGAAAGGGCGGCCTTCTCTGATCCAGCCCGCCGGGAGCGGCCTCCGTGCCCTGTCCTCCCTCCCTAGCATGAAGCTCCGCCCGCCCTGCCCCCTGCAGCAGCCTACGAGCCCTGGGGGAGTCCGGCTGAAAGGAGAAAGGGTCGGAGGGAATAGGGCACCGAACCCGTCGGTGGCAAGGAGGAAGCTGCAAGCGGCGGCACATTTGGGAAGAGGCCAGGGCGGCGGCCGGCCGGAGTAGCTGAGGCATCGCGGGCAGAGTGAGCGGAGCGAGAGGCGAAGGAACAGTCTCCACGCTCCCTGCCGCTGGAGGGTTTGCCTCCCACGGTCCTGCCGGCCCGCCCCCGACGCCACTCGCCTGATGCCGCGCCGGCGCAGCCCCGCCGCACGGTAGAGCTCCGACCTCCGAGATTGACCGGCTCGGCAAGAATCGCCCACTGTATGGAAATTCCCTCAAGGCCTCAATATTAATTTCCATTTTTGATTTTCCCTAGCCATTCACGGTAGCTTGAGGCTCGGGGCAGGCAAGGAGACCAAGAGTAAGCGCACGGAGAGGGGCGGACCTCTTTTCTCCACTGGATCTGCGTCGCCCGTTCGATGGCTTGTGGCGGCCTCTGCTCCCCCTTCCTCGCCTCTGCTCGGGGCAGGCAAGGAGACCAAGAGTCTGTGACGCGGTCCTCCCCATCTCCAGGCTCACGCTCTGAATCGCCGACAAGGTGCAGGTTTGTATTTCTCTTCCGTCTACGTCTGTACGTGATACTCCTCTGCTGTCTGGGCCATGGAGAAAATTAGATTCATGGTCGAGCTTGTTTGGATCATGCACAGATTGTCAGAACCTTTTTTTAGTTAGAAGTCACAACAACAAAAAACAAACCTTGAATCTTTTTTCTATTGAAATGCATGCAAGCCTGCTGTGTTTGTTACTGTCATCAAGAAAAATAAGTATTGTGATTCTAAAAATACTATGTGTTAGTTAATTACCTGACCCTTTAAGTTTTTCCTGTCATCATAAATTTCTCACTTTTAAATATAAATTGCACATAAATATTCATGTTAGATTTTTTGTTTGCATCCCTTACATTTTGAAAGATATAATAATCATCAAGAAGGAAGGGAACACTGCCAAGTATATCACCAGGTGATCCATCATTAATTTGGTTGATTTAATGTCCTGCATGTCATGCTTATGATTGAACAAAATACTTTTCAGCTAAGGTTAAATTTTTGAAACTAATTCAACCGTTGATGTGAAGTTATTATTTTTTCAGTTATGTAATGAATGCATGTCTTATTTCTAATTGTAGTCTGCTATCGGCTCATTATTACACATATGAAAAATATTTTTTTGTTCAATTTTTGAGCTTATTACTATGACACTTGAATATATTTTCTTTATTTGTTGTTCAATCATAATTATTTTAATTTAAAACGACACTAATTGTATTCACGGAAATTAAAACATTTACAAGAAATTCAAGCACTGAGTACTTCCTTATAGACTATGTTTGGTGTGGTTGTTACTAATGACTCTGTTCTTTTCCGCTTCTTTGAATTCTTTGTCTTGTCATCCTTGATGGCGAGGATCTTGATGTTCGTTTTAGCTGTGGCTCGGGACAACGCGACATATAGCTGACCATGAGAGAGTACCGGCTCCGGTAGGTGCACACCGACAATTGGGATTGTCTATCCTTGCGCCTTGTTGATTGTCATGGCAAAGCTTAGCCTGATTGGGAACTGCTTCCTTTTGAATTTGAACGGGAACATGTCATCGTCGGATGGGCATAAAGGTATCCGAGGAAGAAAAACCCTCTCTCCTGCGTGCTGTCCCACGACGATCTCCGCGTCGATGGCGTTCGTCTGGAACCCACGGATCACAAGCCTTGTGCCATTACACAACCCGTTAGCTGGGTCAATATTCCTTAGTAGTATAACGGGGCAATTTTTCTTCAGTTTTAGCACGTGTGGAGGCATCCCGTTAGGAGTCAGCGAGTTTAGGAACTCGGAAGGATAGTAGCCATGTGGATCGTCCTCCGCACTATCGAAGCTATAGTAGATCATTTCCTCGCCCTGAAAACGCTCAATCATGTGCATGTTTATTCCATCTACGTTGTCGTTCTTTGTTGATAGGATTGCTCTAGAAGTCATGTAATTTGGGTTCTCCATGTTGTGGTCTAGGTCAGGAAACACATGGTTGATTAGCTTCATTATGTCCGCCGCGTCGTCTCCCGTAGAGGACACGCAGATATCTTCAGGAAGCCGGATGTTTTCTTCCTCGTCGGTTTCTTCAGTTCCGTTACCTATCCTGAGTAGGTAATCTGTGAACCACCGGTCATTTTGTGCCCTCATGTTCTTGACGAGCCTTAGCTGGCGCATGCCCTTCCATAGGTTAGATCTTCGTAGACTTGCGTCGATTATCTGACCACGTGACCCTTTTCTCACTACTGGAAGCACCTGCCTGAAGTCCCCGCCAAACACGATAGTCTTGCCTCCGAAAGGTCGGTCCTGACAGGCCATGATGTCACGCATGCTTCTGTCTAGCGCTTCAACTGCTTGACGTTTTGTCATGGTTGCCTCGTCCCATAATATGAGCGAAGCCATCCTTAGGAGCTTGGCTGTCCCGCTCTGCTTAGTGAAGCTGCATGATGCCCCTTCTTCAAGGTTTAGTGGGATCTTGAACCTCGAGTGTGCTGTTCTTCCTCCTGGCATGATGGAAGCGGCGACACCCGATGTCGCTGTGGCCACCGCGATCTTTTTCTCTCCCCGAATCCTAGCGAGCAGTGCCCTGTAGAGGTATGTCTTCCCAGTTCCGCCCGGACCATCGACGAAGAATACACCCCCATTGCCGCCATCAACTGCCTTAAGTATCTCATCATAGGCAATCCGTTGCTCGTGGTTTAGAAATTCCGCTAATGTTTCGTCTTCCTTGTCTACCGTGATATTCATTTCCTCGATGACCTCCCTAACCTCGCCTCCTGTGTTGTCATATGTCTCGTCGATGTCTGGTAGAGGGAACGACTTTATGTCTTTACCCATGGATTGCAACATTCCCCTGATATCAAGCAACACCTTCTGCTCCACAGCTTTTGGACACGTGTATTCCCGTCGGTAGTTGTCAGACATCGCCTCAAGGTGCCTATCCCAAAGACCGCGCACATCGCCAGGCTCACAGAATACCAAGATTGTTGCGAAGAGCCTCCTGAGTGAGGCTGGCATGGCGAATTGCTCTGACTCAGTAAGACACTTGTCGAGCGTGTTGTCGGCCTCGATGAGACCTCTCCTCTCCGCGGCCTCACGAAATGTAGCACATAGCACACCATCCACAATTTTTAGATCTTCAAAGGACTTCGAGCCAGGTACGTGATTTAGAAGCACTCTTAAAAAGTACCGCTCGCCCTCGGCAGGATGGACTGTCATGATTCGTCCTACTTGGGATCCCTGGTCCTTATCTTCCAGTATTTTTCTGTAATTTGCCACGTGAACCTCCCCGAGAAATCTCTGTAAAGAATATCTTGAGCCCACGCATAGTTCTCGTTAGCTTTGAAATACTCTAGCAGCATGGATGTGCTCTCCCTGGCGGCAACATCGTTCAGGCTGTCTCCTGCTTTGAACGTGACCCTTTGCATATCTGGGAGATGCAGCGGGAGCTGCAAGACTGCCGGGTGGTTCTCACAGAGCTTGAAGCCGAATATCCTCCACATGGCCTCTGGTGGAGTAATCCACCTTGCGTCAACGTATCTCTTGATCTCGTCTATGTTACCTTTGTCGTCAGGCGTGTCGATATTGAACGAAGTCTGATCGTGGCCCTTGTATATGTACTTATATAGGTACTTGACGGCCTTTATGCTAGAGCACACCTCCACGTTGATGTGGCAGTCAAACATCCGCAAGAGGTAAGGGTTGTAAGGCACAACCCATCTATTGTCTAGCATCTGACCGCGAACCTTAACGCAACGTCTGTCCTTCCGTCTCCGATAGACTGGATATGAGTCCTTCCCCTGTACGGTGGTCTCATTGAATGTCCGTGGGTACCTACACTTGCACGATTCGTCTTTCATGCACACATTGTTTGGCTTGAGGACACCGCATGGGCCGTGCATCATATGCTTCACGACCATTGTGTATAGGTTCGGGTACTTTTTCTTGTTCGGGAGTTCGGCTGATATGACATGGTCGTATTGCTCTGGCACAATGAGCTTATATCTTGAATCCATGATCAACAGGAAATGGGCATGTGGGAGACCCCTCTTTTGGAACTCGACCACGTAGACATACGCCTTGACAAATCCTAGAATATGCTTCTTGGTTAGCATCTCTTTCATCGTCTCTAGCTTGGCCCTAAACACTCGGACCACAATGTCTGGTCGGTCTTGTGCGGTTTGTCCCGGAAGCAACGCATCTTGTATCTCTTGCCAGTTTGGGTTGCAGGTCATTGTCAGGAAGATATCAGGCTTGCCGTATGTTTGCACCAACGCCATGGCATCCATATGCCTTTTTTTCATGTCTCGGAAGCCCCCCTTGAACATTGAGGGTAGAACAATCCTTGTGCCAACGGCGCTTGCTTCAGTCTCTCCGGCTATGATGCTATCCACAATTCCTTTATATAGATCGGCACGTATCTCCGGCTGGTGTCTCCTTACCCAATTCAACCTGCAGCCCTCGATCTTTATGTACATGTCGACCGCAAACTGTTGGAACAGACGCCCTCCATGCATTATGGGGTTGAATATAGCAGGGCGTGTCTGTAGTCGGTAATAGTAGTAGTCCCTGACGGAGACACATAAATTGCCACCTCCCTCTGCGTGAATGAAAGAAAGAAGAATATTAGGAAACATCTAAGAAGGATAAAGCTAATAAATGCAGAAGTATCTTGAATAGGCAAACCTGGATCATCGTTTTGTCCCGCTCTTGGTTGTTGTGCAAGGTACCAAGGCACATTATGTTTAGGGATATTTGGATGCCAACCGAGCTCCCCCTTTGGGAAGAAGAGGCGGTACGAGAGTGGGTCATAGCATCCTTGTGTTGCCTGTATACTATGCCTCTCATTGTTGTTACCGTAGAGGGTAATGCTGCGCTTGAACCTATTTGCCAGGTCGCTACCCTCGACCCAAATTGCAGCCACCTCAGACGACACTGGTAGATTGAATGTCCGTTGGTCTTTCTTCTGGTCGATGTTCAGTTCTATACGATAGTCCTCGAGGTTTTCCTTGTGGGCGCCCAAACACCTAAACTGCTCAGAGTAAGGGTTTCCTCTTAATATGTTTGCAACCTTTCGGACGACCTCTTGGTCTAGGCCTTTGGTGGCTTCCTTGCGATGGATCATGTTTGGATCATCGTCATAGAAGTATAGTTGTAGGTGTTCCGGCTTTGAATTTGGCCCGAATGAATGCACATTGTGGTACAATGAGCCATGCGCCCGGAATGTGTACACTTCGGACCTCATGTTTGTGCAGTCGTTGTCGAGGCTGACACCAAGGGTCGTGAAGGAGAAGTGGCCGTTGAAGAATCGGATGCTCTCCCGAAAATGACGTGAATCCGCGTCCTGGCTAGACCATAGTCTCCTCAGCTCCGGGATAGGTTTTGGTTGTTGATCAGCTAGCTCGACCTTTCCCTTTCGACAGCAGAAGCCATCGGTCTCACGCTCAAACTTCTTGGCATTACAGTCTTCGCAGTTTGGGACTTGCTTCAGGATATGTGTGCTGTCTGGTAGGTTCAAGTACACAAAATCGAAAGGATCGATAGATTCTGGGCTGGATGAGTCTGGCGTTGTATCTGGGTCCATGTCATCTTCGTTGAAACCTACATGGGTGTGTTGTCACATCAGTATGTTCGTATTAACTCGTAACCGGGAGTGCTAATGGGAAGTCTGGTATAATTACCTTCACTCGCATACGTGTAGCACTCCTCGTCCAAGTTGTCATCAGGGATGTCATTCTCATCCATGATATTGTTAATGAATGCTTCCATTTCGCCTACAATATTGTCTATCCGGTTATTATGATCAGGATGCGCAATAACATAAACAAAGGGATTAAAGATGGGTTTGTTACCTTTACTCCTGATGGTGTACTCAGGTGTGCTCGTTGAAGGGGTTGTGGTAGGTGAAGCAGTTCCTTATCTTGGGTTTGTTCCATGTGTACTCGATTCCAGATTTATTGCTGGCAAAGTTGGTGCAATTGGGCACGTCATTGCGATGGATTCTTTGCACGGGGTGTTCCTCCTAGCCACATATTTTGCCCTACGTTTATCTAGTATTGCCATCCTCTCCTCTTGGTTTGTCCTTTGTGTAGATGTCTGTTTGGCTGCTGCTCTTCTACGTGCATTAGTGTCTTCCTTTTGCTCATCCAGCAAAATATTTCGTTGAGCTCTATATTTGGCTCTTCTACGTGCATTAATCTCCTCCATTTTCTCGTCTGTCAAACTATTTCGTTTAGTTCGTTTTTGTGCATTAATCTCCTCCTTTTGGTCAGCGCTCAAACTATCTCGCCCAGCTCTATCAGGATCATGTGTCGCTTGATTTATATCCTCTGAGATAATTAAAGATGGAAAGCCTGCCGAGAAAGATGGTTAGTTGTTCATACTATATACTGTTTCTGGAATTTACGAGCATTGTATAAAATTTAGAGTAGTACCGTTAATCATGACTTCTGGCTGCTTTACAGTTTGTATATCACCATCACCTTTTTTTCATCCTGGACATTATTTGATCAATACCCTTACCATGTTCATCATCACTGCGGAATGGTGGTGAAGCTGCGTCTTTGTTGGTTGGACGTAGTGGATGAAGCATACCTATCCATGAAAGTTGGTTAGATTTACATATTGTATATGTTATTTGGACTGGTTTGGTATTTTATACATTGTAAGTATTACCATCAATCTGTATTTTTGGCAGCTTTAGATATTCTATGTGATCGTTGCCGATGTTCGTCTTTGATGTGCGTTCTTGAGATGCCAAAACAGTCTTTCTCTGTCTTTTCGAGAACTCTTCGTTACGATGATGTAGAAATTTCTGTTTTTCCCCGGCGTCATAGGCTTTCTTGGCCTTACACTTAAGGCAGATGTAGCAGCTTCCTTTTCTGTCCGTTCTTCTAGCTCTTGTTCTGCATATTTCTTTGCCTCTTTAATATTTTTGTTTAGCTGATATGCTTCACGTTGTTTTTTCAGTCTTCCTCTCTTTTCTTCATCGGTCATCTGTGCGTACCTCTCTCTTTCTCTTTTCCGTTTTTCTTCCTTGGCATCCATTACTTGAGATCGCGAACACAATGGTTTTCCTGCATTATTATTTTATACTGTAAGTATCAAATCAAACTTTGATAATATCAGTGACATTGTCATGAATCAACTATTTGAAACTTAGCTCTTTCATTTAAATAAAACATAGTTCATCAGGATGTTAATAATTCATATTGAAGAAGATAATGAACATACCTGATTGCTCTTTTTGCTGTGGCGATGTTGTCGCTTCGATATGGAAAGCTGGCTTGTTAAAATACCTGATGTCTCTTTGTGGAAAATGACTTGTTAAGCAGGTTTAATCGAGCGAAGGGTATCAGAAGTACCAGATGTGATTGATCCTTCAGCAGTGAGCTAGATCTTTGATCCGTCAGTGGAGGCAAGAAAAACTGGACGTTTTGGAAACTGATGCGATAGAACAAGGTGTCCTGGAAACCGTTGAGATGGATTTACCTATGTCTGGCGTGCTGTGTACCACGTCTTCATGTTTATTTATATGAGAAAATTTGCTCTAGGCTGAGTCGGATTAGGATTAGTATTCCGTAGGCATGTAGTAGTAGTATTGCTTCTCAATTTGGTAGGATTCACCGATGCCCTGCTTTATCTGCTTTATCAAGTCTGGATGTAATAAATCTGTCTAGTCTGAGTCGGATTGGGATTCCCTAGCTAAGTTGTATTAGGACTCTGAACACAGTATTTATGAATCAACCTCTCGGTCTAGACTGGGTCAGATTGGGATGCTTGTATCTATTCCTCGAACACGGCCATAATCGTGGGCAGGAGCAACACCGTGCGCACCAACAGATTGAACACAACCTATTAGGTAGTAGTACAGCTACGGATCGATCGCACGGTCTTTTTTAGTCTTTTTAAATTATTATATAATCATGTGGGGATTCGTCTGATCTGCAATATCATCCTACTGTTCGCTTGAATTTGGCCGAGGGATGCGCTGCTCGCTGTGGCATGCGTGATGACCGTTTTGGACTTCATAGAACAGTGCATGCTTCTTTTATATGCATGTATGAACCTTGATTAGGGAGGAAGAGTATAATACTAATGGTGAAGTGCGTCTTTGATTTTTCTGAATCATCGACATAATCAATCTTTTTTCTGCTCGTGATCCGCAAAATTGGGACACATTTTGAAGTACTCCCTCTGGTCCATAATAAGTGTCACTAATTTAGTATGCAAAGTTGTACTAAATCAACTCGGTGGTAGTAATATTTATCAACAAATCTATACCGTTTCAACATTATACACTTAATAGGGTAAATAGAAAGTCAAAACGGACATTTCAACGTTTACTTCCATTTTCTCAGGTGCAATATCTTTTTTACAATGGCTATTGGTTAACACCTTTGATTAAAAGAAACTAATAATGCTGAAAGTGCATGCTTTCACACATATATTTAAAAATGACCGAAATTATGTAACACAAAAATGACACATAGAAAAATATATGTACAGTTTATAACTTAGTTTCCTCCAAGGTTTTAGATTAAACTCATGTTGTTTCAACGAGAAACATGAAAAAGGAATGTCCTATCTCTCATCCATTTCTCTTCAATCCAATGCGCCAACATATCTCCCTAGACCTAGGTGTAGCTCTTCTCCACACGATCAAAACAGTTGTAATCTCAATTAGCACTCTTGTACTTATTAATTTAACTTTAAAAAGGGCTATCCCATTGCCACATGGAGCCCTTCTATTACATTTGTTATGGCCTTCTACTAAAGGCTGAGGTGACAGCTCCTCGTAGGTCCCGGGGGCCGGTCACCACCTCACCAGGATCGGCCCAAAATGGTGGCTGCCGATGAGTGGCATATTGTTGCTTTGCGTTGCCATCAACCGCAAAGATTATGTCTCTCGCTTCCTTCCATGCGAGTCGTAAAACAACATATGAGACTGATTTCCTATGCTTTTAAGCAACATGGCGAGAAAAAAATATGATAAGAATTTCAGGTAGAGGCGGTATTAGACTTGAAAAAGATCTACACCAAGGTAACTCTGTAGCATGCGAATAACATAAGCACCCTTTTCATAGCTAATAGCATTAAAAATCTGATAAACTTCAGTTGCATGGTGTATTTCAACCTGAGCATCTAGTAAAATGAATAGTGAAAATTGTGTGAGTCACAAGTTTCAGCATGAGAAGTCAAAACGTTAACACCACAAGCTGAATATATGTTGATGCATCTAGTGAACTTAATCTTAGAAGTAAGATGTCAGACTGAAAATATTTGAGCATCATATTCAATATTCCTTGGAGGCATAGACATTTTATGAGTCAAGTATGATAATGTGTCAATAACAAAAAAGGATGCAGCATCAAAATTTACAGTTTAAAATATATTCTTCTAGTTCTACGACAACATAGTATATGACATCTGTTGTGTTTGAGGAAGTAGTGCACAAGTAATCAATGCCAATGAACAAACTGATAGGGAGAGGGGTCCAAATCACACTTTGACTTTTAAGGCTACCAATCGGTGCATGCCAAGGTCCTGTCACTTGGCCACACACTGTACTATACTATAATTTGACATGACAGTGTATGGTTAACCTGCTCAGATCAGTCTTCCTTTTGGAGGACAAATCTGACTGATGAGCCACGGATGGCTGGAGCTGGACACTGCAAAGTGGGTAGGGCATGGCTGGTAACATTCAGCGTCCCAAACATCAAAGATCAGTTTCGGAAGCAACAATTAGATATAGACATAATATTTGGTAAAAGGTTATTACAATAGTGCATACTCCTAACAACCCAACAATAAATAAACCAAATTGAGTAAAACAGAAAAGGGTACGCAGTGGCACAATAACTCACTCGAAGGCAAGTAACATTGTTTTGGATACAGTAATAATATTTGCTAAGCCTATATAGTTTCCGAAAGGGAGGTGCAGCAGCTAGAGATGGAGTTTGCAATGCAGATTCTTTATAGGGTTTGGTTGATCCTTAGGTCTTCACGTCCATATTGTCCTTGATTTTCCTGATACATCTGATAAAATCGAGGACACCGCTAGGCATATTGTATTCACATTCATTGTCCTTGAACGTTAGCAGTTGTCCGAGAATTTGTTTCCTGAGTTTGTATCCATCCTAGACATTTATAATTTTTTGTGAGCAAATAAAAAAATCACCACATGTGAAAGAAACATAACAACTATGATGTTTACCTTTAGAAATGGCAAATGCACTTCTCCATCTTCCCATGCTGACATGATGAGTGCAACCAGATAACCAGACAATTCACTGTTATAAGATATATAAATTAGTAATGAATGGCAAACATATTCAGTACATCAAATACTTTGTATACTAGATACGTCTCTTAAAAAATGTTACCTTTTGTGACCAGAAAAAGCATGTACCATTTGTTGTTGCCATAGGACAATATTCTCCCTCCATGTAGACCCAGGGCATGCCTTTGACATGGACTTCGGTAAGTATTCAGCAATCCATAGAAGTTTTTTAACATATTTTGCTTGTGAGTTGCGTTCGTAGATGGGATGAATAGTATTTGGGTCAAAAATGTAGATAGTTCTTGTATCTTTGTCAAGTGTGAATAGAATAAACTCCCCGCTGTTTTGAATTGGAATATGAATCTGTAATATTCTTGATATTAGATTAGGTGTATCAGAAATAATAATTATTTACACTTATAGGGAAGTTGTCTTACCGATCTACATGATGAAACACTATATCTGATACCAGGCCAGCTACGGACAGAATATGATAGTTGTTCCACATCTAACTTTTTCCGGAAGTTTGGGTGCCGTCCATAATCAACAATCGTCTAGGATATTGTTAAATAATTCTTTAGAAAGGTGGTAAATAGAAATAGTATATATGTAGATACAAAATATTGTGAATGTAAGAACATACCCAGAATTGCATGTCAAGATAATGCTTTGATATAAGTCCTCCTTTTTTCTGGCCATTTGGATGTCGCCAAACATAATATTCCGTACAACCAGATTGAAACAATCGCGGTCCATGGACAGCTCATCATCAAGCATTCCTTGTAGTTGTTTGAGGGTTAAGCTAATGGGGTATGGCTTGCTACTTTGAACCCATACTTTCCTGTAAATTAAGAAAATAAGATAATGTATGTTATCAATTGTACACCGTTACCAAAATAAAATTATATCAATAAAAAGTATTAAATGGCTTACTCTAAAGTTTCCACAGAACTGATTGACTTGATGTAGCCACAAAGTCCACTTACTAACTCATGTGTGTTCAGGTTACAAAGAACTGACATCAATGATTGGTATTTTATTTCAGTCGATAATGAGTTAGTGTCTTCTGATTGATTCTGATCAAAAGGAGTCTCTGACATTATTAAGTCACTTGGATCTCCTTCAATATCATCATTTTCTTCAAATACAGTAGTCGATGGCATCTTGTTTGTTTTCCAACTTATTAACATGGCACCTAACTTATATCTAAAAGAAGTAATAATTTCCTGCGCATCACCAACAAATGTAGATCAGATAACAAAACAATTAAAATGGCACAAGGTTTATATGCTTACTTCAAAGAAGATTTATTTACCTGTGTAATCGGATGGGATAGTGTATGTCCGGTCCAGTATTCCATGAATTTAAGCATAAAAAGACCACAAGATGAGCTGGATAATTATAATAAGATTAAGTACTCAACATGAATCATAGAATTCCTTATATGATTGTTATTGTTATGAAACATATGTGCTCTATGTACCTGTCTTTCTGAATTGGCTCTTCTAGTTGTTCTATAATTGTCCATTTGGTAATATCAAGGTCTTTCCATTTATGATTGCTCAAATTTCCTTGACATTTAAGAATATCCGAGTGATATTGTAGTCCTTCAGCTATAATAAGAATGATTAGTGATAAAAAGATCATCATAGAAGTAAGTGATTGATCAACATAATGGTATAATAACTAACCGTAATATTGAGGTCAGCTCGGTTGAACTCCCAGCACAATGAATCGAGTACTTGTATCTCGCACTTTTCAGCATTGATGCAAGCTAAATACCAATGAGAGTCCTTGATATTTATTGGAAGATGGATCTATAATAAGACAGTGAGATTCCAGTAAACATCTAAAGATAGAAAATTTACTAAATCTAGAACTTGACAATTATGGATATCCATATTACCATGTCATAGTTGAGGTAGTTTTTGACATTTTTTGTCACGCCGGTAGGTCCATGTATTCCAATTTTACTATCCCGCTTTAACAAACTGGTTACATAGGGATTCTCAAAATATACTATATTCTGATGATCTTGCACATGTAATTGGTCCTTCATACAACATATGTATGCACTGATTACCTATAAAGATTAGAAAAATACATTACTAATGGGTATTATCAATCAGAGCAATAAATAAAAACTAATTTCATCATTACCAAGTGTTTACTTACTTCATCTTCTACCCATTTGTCACTATCTAGCAAGCACGATAAATAACGTTGTTCCACAGATATGTCATCTATCCTGACCAATATATCTTCTTCCGAAGAGTCTAGAATAATACATAGAGAACATCCGTCCTGGTCTGTCAATGTATAATCTGCATATTGTAAAATAGTAAAATTATTATATAGTGCTATGAACCAATATGAATAATGAATCAACTCAGCAAAAAGTAATAATAAATCAAGCAAGTGAATATTTTACCTTGTGGGAGATAGTCATATTTTATATTATACATCTGGTTCCTTAACATCTGCTGTTGGGGACGACTCAATATCTATCTGATCATCTGATTTGGAACCAACTGACTCAGAAAATTCAGTAATTGTAGATGATGTGGAGATGGTAGGTGATAACAATGGATTATCCAAAACACTTGATTCATAATATTTTGCCTTTTTGAAAGGACGATTATCGATTTCCTCTTCCTTTTTCTACAAACAGAAGAAGAAATAACTCAGCGGTTGCACTTCAGATTCAGTCAAGCAACTACCGCATTACTAAATCCATGAACAAGCCAAGAAATTCGCATAAAAGAAATCAAGAAAAAAACAACACTAAAAAATTCCAATATGAATAATGAATCACCTCAGTTCAGATCATTTATTCAGCACATTATCCAACACATTATCCAAAAACAGAGTGCTCATAAATTATGGGCTTGCTGAAATGTCTATGAGCTATAGGAAAGGTATTGTACTTGATTCATCACAGATCTTTCAATAAATTTGATTACAGTCCCTACTATATGATCCAGAAAATTAGCCAACGTAGATGTTCACCAATCAATACTGCTAATGACTCTTTTCTAAAATATGTACTAACAGGATCGCATCACAGTTCTGTGAAGATTAACTGAAATATATTTAAGAGTGCATTCTCTATCACATCAGTCTCCGTCGCCGGTAACCAGCTAGATGCTCTCCGCCACACCACACACACCACAGCTACTGTCGACGATGGCCCGACTTTAAGCTCGTCATGACAAAACAAAACGAGTCAAAACAGTGCCATACCATCGGCACGTCGGCAGCAGCGGCAGTGGCCTAGGTTTGAGCTTTCTATTTACTGGAGGAAGAGACAAAATCCTTGCATACGAAATAAATCATTCTTGCCCATGCATGATTGGTGCTAACTACTCCAGCAAATAGGCAGCAACCACATTTTGTCCGAACGATGGAAATCAGAGAATCTAAAAAATTCAGACCAACAATACAGTAATTACCGTATCTGGTAGTTGGCGAAGTGACAGACAACGGCAATGTCGTTCTGAGGAGGATCTTCTGCTGTTGCAATGTCCATCTTGGGCAGAACTTCAGGTAGAGCTTCAAGCTGGGTGACGGCGGCAATGTCAAGCTGAGGAGGATCTTCTGGCGTTGCAATGTCCATCTTGGGCAGAACTTCCGGTAGAGCTTCAATCTGGGTGGTGGCGGCAATGTCGAGCTGAGGCGGATCTTCTGCCTTTGCTGCTAAAAGAGCATCTTGTTCATTGGAAAGAGCATCTTTTTCATTGGATGGCAGCTGGGGCTTGTAACTACCTCGGTGAATTACGCTCTTAGTTACATGCCTGGATGAACGAAAGTGGTTAAAATAGTACGGTGGGGCCCAGGGCCACTCACGGTAGACCTTTTGGCCGTCCTAACCACTTTCAGAACATCGGGACAAGAACGAGCGGCGTAATCGGCAGGCGAAGGGATCAACTACATACACAAATGAGTATGTATGCAAGCCACATACAACAGTCCTCAGAGCTATTCCATCTAAAAGAAATAGAAATATTGCAACGCCATACGGCAAGATTCAAATATCCTAGGTAGAGATAATAATTTAAGATAGCTCCTCATACAACAAACATCAGAGTATCAGGCGGAAGCAGAAAACAAGATCCGAGTACGGATAAGAAGCAAATCGGCATAAGATGCCACATAAATAAACATATCCCACCCACAGATCTCACGGATCCCCGTTCCCGAAATCTCTACACCGAGTGATCGTTGCCAACATCATCTGTCTCCTCCACCCAGTATCCTTCTTGGGTATACACCTGTTCATCTGAATCAAACAATTTATCGTGTGAGACCCTAGGGGTACTCAGCAAGTCTTTATGCCACTAAAGGGGACACAACCTGGGGTGACGCAATTGCAGCAAAAGATAATAACTAACAAGTCTATAGATACTCGCTAACCATCCGCCTAACCAATGATAGACGGATGTTCGTGAATTAAGAACAACAGTTATAACAGTATAATTAACAGATCCATCCTCCTCCTCGCTTACCAACGAGGAAGCGGACGAACAACCCCCATCATCCGTTGGCAGTTTTATTAACCATTCCATGAGTATTGCACTATTTACTAGTCAGATACTTAGTCAATTTAAAAGCGGTACTTTAGTTAAACTTGTCTATGATCGAGAAACTGTGCTCCAAGTCGTCCATAACCGCGGACACGGCTTTCAGAAAGATTTACCCTGCAGGGGTGCACGAATAGCAACACACACTCAATCAACCTCGGAAAAACTAACTCAAAACCCAACGAGGCATTCACGACAAAGCAATCACAGGATTCAGTAATATTTCAGGGGGGCACCCCATTAAGCTACCCGCAACGAAGTTGGCCGGCTCCGAGACGGACCCAAGGTTTGCGTCAATGGCTGTAAACGACTGGGAACCCGAAAATGTGACTAGGCTTGTCGATACCGCGAAAACACTCCGCATCCAAAATAGTACAGGTGCTCCACGCACAATCTTAAATAAACAGTAAAGCATGGCATAAGTACAGGATAGTAACAAAGCCCCAAACTACTTTGTGGCCCCAAGAAATAAGAATAAATCAAGCTCTGGCTCAGGGGGGTCCATAAGGCCTCCCGGATGTGGATAGTGCGAATAGTCAAGGAACAGGAATCAAGTACTGGGGGTCCTACGGGACACAAGTGAGCATGAAAACTAAATAGCAGATATTGCTCACCGGTGCCTCTTTCATTAGTTATCCCATTACTACTCAGGTTGTGTTGTTTAGGTACCTCATTATTCATCAGACACTCACATACCCTACACATGCTTTTCTACGACTCGCATGGCGCAAACAACTCCTGTAGTAATGGCTCATGGGATGGAGGAACAAGCTTCGGTGGGGTTTAAAAGTAAAGGCTATGCAGTACTTGGGATTCAATTTAATGCAATCGCGACTCAATGATGCAAGAATAAGATAGAGGCAATAGATACTATATGTATGCAAGCATGTGGTAGTGCTTGCCTGGTAGCTCAGTTGAAGCGAGAGATGGATCTGGATAGTACTCCTGTAATTCCTGGTAATTCTCCCGTTGGGCGTCTATTCGCAGAAGAACCAAACAAACAAGGGCCAACATAAATAAAGTGCACAAACATATGGATTAAAATGCGACAAGCAAACAAGCATGCCATGATGAATGATGCACAATTTACATGGCATTAAGGTAGCATGGCAAGGGTGATGTGTGGGGTACAAGAATAAAGCATTTTATTAATTATTTAGCCAAGTTTTATTGTCATAAACAGTTCAGATTTTGATAATGACATGATGCATGCTTCAAATCAGAACAAGGAATGCGTCGATAGAACGGGCTCGTCGCGCTGATCGATTTAGACATATTATTTGTCAAATTTGGAGTTATAGGATTAAAGTTATTAATTTATTAAGAAAAGGGCATTTTATTGTAATTTTAATCATCTCGAAATTTTAAAGTGTTCAAATAATATTTTGAATGGCATATCTGAAATCCTCACATTTTTCTGATTAAAAAACATATATTATTTGTGTTATTTGGATTTGTATTTTAAAAGTTATTTAAAATCTGATTTGAATTTGAATTTAAATAATTTTGAATTTGTTTTGTTTAAACAGCTAAACAGGAAAACTTTTATTACTCAGACCGATCCAGCCATAGTCGCTGACGGGTGGGCCAGCCGCTGGCGGGACACACGCGCGCGGAAAACTTTTCTCACCGCGGCTACTTCTAGCCACTGAGACTGACTGGTGGGACCAGCTGGCTAAGGCCCACGTGACAGCGGCGGAACCCGCAGAGGCTGTCAGGTGGGACCGAACTGGACCGCGGGTTACGTCTACGAAAACCGGGGTGCCTAACTGCAAGAATGCCAGGACGGCTGACAGGTGGGGTAGGCTAGACCGCGGGTTGAGCGCGAGATAAAAAGAGAGGGCTGAATACAAGATTACCACGGCCCGTACTGTCCTTCTGCTTTCTCTGAACCGCGGACAGGTTCGTGATCGACCGACGCGGGGCGCCACGCGCGGGGTTCGAACTCGCGTCGCGGGCGCGCGCGCTGCGGGTGCTAGCCTGTGCGGCTGGTTACGGGAGGATGACGGAGGAGTGGACGGCATCTAGATATGCCTCTGCGAGGCGCGGCGCGGAGCAGACGGCAGCGGCTGCCGTGCACTGAAGGCGCTCGGCGAAAAGAGCGGCGACGCTAGACGGCGACAGCGAGGCGGAGGGTGTCAGGGAGGGAGAGGGTCGTACCGCGGAGAGATCGGTGGTGTCAGATCGGGGAGAGGTACGGCGGATCGTCGACGAGGCAGACGGCCGGAGATCTAGGGTTTGCGTTGGGCGGCGCTGGTTCCGGCGGTCCTGGGGCTCCTCCTCCGCGTCGGCGTGTGCAGGGTGGCGTAGAGGAACGTCCTCGATCTTCTTGACCACCTCCACGTCGCGCACGTTGGCAGGAGCGAGAGGTAGACGGCGGTGCTGGCGGTTCTGGCGAGAGGGAGGCGCCGTCGTTGGAGAGGAAGGAGAGGAGCGGCAGGGCTCTGGGCGGATCTGGGCGAGGAAGGGGAGACGTGCGAGATGAGGACAAGCGAGGGAGAGGGAAGAGGGATGCCGTGGGGCTCAGGCAGGATAAAGTGGCTTCGGCCACTTTCCTCCTTCTCCCCGATCACGTGCTCGGGCTAGGGCAGGTAGGCATGGCAGGGTAGGGTGGTGGAGGCCGCCAGGTAGGGATGGCGTGGTGTGCAGCTGGGCCAGCACGGCAGAGAGAAAAAGAGATGGAGAGAGGAGGCTCGGGTGAGTTAGGGTTAGCTTAGAGAGGGGCTCGAGTTAGGGTTTTATTAGGGTTAGGTTAGATGGGGTGGGGCATGCTGGCAGGGAGAGGGGCCATTGGCATGGTGAGAGGAGAGAGGGGAGGTGAGGGTTTAGATTAGAGCTAGGGTTAGCTTAGAGAGGAAAATAGAGGAAGAACTAGGGCTAGATTTTAATTAGGGGTTTAGGTTTTAAAACTTGCTTATTAGTTCAAACCAAGAGGGAAAGAATGAGGATTTGCTTTAGCCTAAGATGAGGTGAATGAGAAACCAAGAAAAAGAGAAAGGAAAAGTTTATGGGAAAAGGTCTTATTTGAATCATGCATGGAGAAAAATAAAAATAAAATATAAAAATGGTGTTGAGGAGAGTATGGGGATGGTGGAGAGGTGATGGAGATGATTCCATAAGGAAGAATCAATTAAACCAAGAGAAAAGAAAATGGCTAAAGGTGGTGGTACTCTTGCATGGCCCATGCAAAATAATAAATGCCATGTTTTTATTTTGTGAAAACAATAATAATAATATGGCATTATTCTTATGCATTCCCAAGAAGTGGAGAAATAAAAGCCAAGCAAAAGAAATTGGATTAGATCCACCCCACCCACATGAGCTAGAATAAAATCAAAAGAAAAAGAATTACAAGCTCATGGATAATAGGATGGTGGAATTATAAGGTGGTGAAAAGAAAGGTGATGGAGGTGAATAAAAGATATGCCCCCAACTCAACTTGGCATTAAACAATAAATCAACAACCAAATACAGTATCAAGAGGCAAATACAATTAATAATGCATATGAGAGAAGAACCAAAGAAAGAGGGTTTTATATTATGCTCAAATGCAAGGTGGCATGATGACATGAGCATAAGATAATCATGATGCAACAATTATATATAGGAAGTAGCCATTATCTTACTAGACCAAGTAGCATTACAATTGTTAGACCATTGGGATGCTACAGGGCTACAAGAAATTTAAAAGTTATAATGGAAGGAGACAAAAGATTTACCAATTTTGTCTAGGTTACCTGAGCGCTAGTAACTTCTGGCAGGACTTCGAGCTGGGTGATGACGGCAATGTCGAGCTGAGATGGATCTTTGGCTGTGGCAATGTCCATCTTGGGCGTAACTTCAGGCGGAGGCAAAGTATTCTTTGATTTCGATCGAGAAGGGACGCCCTTCGGTTGCTGGGATTTCGATTTAGATCGAGGCATTGATGCGGTACTTTGAGATGGGTTTGCTGGCAGTGAGTTTTCGATTTTGATCGACGGACTATAGTGCTTTTTATGAGGGCAACCTAGTCGCGTGGTCGAGCACGATTCGTGTCGGAGCTGCAGTCCGTGTTGGAGCAGAACGCGAGGTGAGTCGCCGTGGCGGAGTGTGACACTGACCTGCTGCTGCCGCCGAGGTGAGTCGTCGTGGCCGCCACGGTGTGCGCCCCCCGTCCGCGAGTCCGCCGGCCAGCCGACACCGCCCTCCAAACCTCCGCGGGTCCCATTTCTTCGCCGGCCGTGGGGGCTGTAAGACGAGGCGAGGGGGAGGGGTCACCAGAGAGAAGGGAAGGGCCTGGGCCCGGGGACGGTCGGCGGCGATTGGGGCCCTCGCGGTCCTTCTCTGCCGCGCCCCGCCGGGAGCTGACCGAGGGCGGTGGTTGGGGCCCTCGACAGCCTTGTCTGATCCAGCCCGCCGGGAGCGGCCTCCGTGCCCTGTCCTATGGCGCTGCCCTGAGGATGGAGGTCAGGTCGACGTCTCTGGCGTCGGCCAGCGAGGCGGAGACGGGACAATGCCTGCGGGGAGGCGGCGACCGGGAGGAGGACGGCCGGGCGGGGGTCGCGCGCAGGCGGCGGCCGGGTTGCAGAGAGGGAGGCGGCGGCTCGAGGAGAAGAGCGTCGGCTAACGGGAGGCCTGGTCATGGCAGCCGCGGGGTGGGGTCGGTAGCCGGCGCTCGCGGCGGCGGCTGACGCGAGGGAGGGAGAAGGGAGGCGAACGAGCGGCGGCTCACGCGAGGGAGGGAGAAGGGACACGGGCGAGAGGCGAGAGATGCCAATTCGTTTCATGGACCCTTTTTCTTTTCCTTAGCGGTGGCAGGAGATGTAATACCTTCAAACAAGTAGGGGCAAAACCGTAAAAGCAGGGCAGACGGAAAATTCCGTAGGTGACGAACGTACCACAAGAGAAATTAGTAGATAGATTAGTACTCCTCGATGTCCCCGATCAGACCATCATTGAGTTCTTAGGAGGGCTAGTTCTTCCTCTCATCTTGGACCACGATCAGCAATGTGGTTTTCGTGTCAGCTATGGCTGAGTATCGTACTCCAGGATGCATTTGTGTTGGTACGGCTGATTTATTAAATATTCAAGCTTTTGGAGAATTTTTATAGAAGATATCATCTTACACTCAGGAACTCCTCTAGGGTAGATTCTTTTCTTGGATTCTGTGTTAGGGTATGGGCAATGCGATCTTTTAGAAACTACACTTTCGGTAGCGTAATAAGAATACCAGCAATCCCTAATTTAATGCAACCGAAAAAGATAAGAAAACTTTAATGTTCAACTTGGTGTTAATATTGCAACATTGGAATGAATAAATTTGAATTCAAGTTGATACATATTTCATTTGTGAATTAAGAACCAAAGCAGCCGTACTCTGAAAAAAGAGTTCATCTATTTAACTACTGATGAATTAAAAGAACAAACCGGATAAATTAGGATACTAAAATAGCTACTGAACCATCTCATTTCATTGATACACCTGCACAATGCATATCTTTCAGGTACCCAAAACAAGGTCGTGTAAATGGTAAAAAAAATTAACCAAAGCGTCATCTATTTCGTGACATTTAATTAATACTTCCTTTCTTGTCAGGAATCATGACTGCATTTGCATAGGTACGATTGATTATGCGACGCCCTTAATCTAAATATGTCGTATGATGTTTGTAGGCTAACCAAGATCGTTCTATATATGGCTGAGTATATTTGAACAGACTAATAAGTATTCAGACAATTTTGTCTTCGAAACAAAGTGCAAAAGCCAGTTAGACTTTGCCCAACAAACCAGCAGAGCAAGGGCAGGAGCTCGGCGTGGATATCAGAACGGTGTGGCAGGCCACTGCCGCGGCGGTCAGCACGGCCGCCCCACTCGCAGTCGTAGTCGGCAGCGGGGATGGGGCAAGAGCTCAGCGCAGACGTCGGGGAAGGCCACCTCTGCGGCAGCCAGCGCGAACACAGTCGGCCATGTTCAGGATTCCGCTCGGTGGCCGTGGAGGCGTTCAGGATGCTCCCTGCCTCCTTCTCAGGGAACGGTAATTTGTGGTACGAGAGAAAGAGATACATCATGGACATGTGCAGAATCAGTAAATATTTGTGGCGCCACCGGGATGGAGAGCTTGCAGCGAACAAAGACAAATTCAACAATCCTGAGGTGGCACATGAATCAACCAAGAACGAAGAAGAGAAAAATAAACACTAAAAACCAATCAATTAAATCCTAAAAATTTTATCCAGCTTTTCTAGCGCAGGAATAGAAGTGTTAGGGCAATAGATCTTGTATTACCAGAGGGCCAAAGGCCAGAATATATAGTACAAGTACAGGTGCAAATATACAGGAAACCCCCTAACATATGGGGAAACTACAATACACACAGATATACTCTAACACCGCCCCTCAAACTCATGGTGGATCCACAATACTGAGTTTGGAGAGTAAGAAATCATGCTGAGCGTGAGTTTGTGCCTTTGTAAAGAAATCTGCCAACTGCAAGTCTGAAGACACATAATGGAGCGCAACAACCTGATCCTGCACCTGAGCACGTGTATAAAAAGCATCAACACAAATATGCTTGGTCAGCTCATGCTTGACCGGATCACGTGCAATACTGATAGCACATGTACTGTCTGACAAAAGTGGAGTGGGCGTCGTAACAGAGACCCCAAAATCTGCAAGCAACCACCGTAACCAGGTCACCTCAGCAGTCACCGAAGCCATAGCCCGCAACTCAGCCTCAACACTCGAACGGGAAACCGCTACCTGTTTCTTCGTCTTCCAAGCAACAAGCGAACCACCAAGAAACACACAGTAAGCAGAAAGTGAACGACGATCCGTAGGATCATTCGCCCACGTAGCATCCGAGTAGCACTGAAGCTGGAGAGAGCTAGAACGAGGGAAGAAAAGGCGACGAGTAATCGTGCCACGAAGATAGCGAAGGACACAGAGGAGATGACCGTAGTGGACAGTGGTAGGAGCTGAGACGAACTGGCTCAGAATATGAACAGGATAAGAGATATCAGGACGGGTGACAGCAAGATAAACGAGACTCCCAACAAGATGGCGATAACGAGTGGGATCGGGAAGAGGATCACCATCCGTAGGACGAAGCTTAATATGAAGCTCCATAGGAGTCTCAACGGTGCGCTCATCCGCAAGAGCAGCCCGAGCAAGAAGATCCTGAATATACTTTTCCTGAAAAATAGAAAACCCATCAGAAGTGGATGAAACCTCAATCCCAAGAAAATAGCGAAGAGGACCAAGATCAGTCATAAGAAACTGATCACGAAGATGAGCCTTGACAAAGGCAATATACTCAGGATCATCACCAGTAATGATCATATCATCAACATAGAGAAGGAGAAGAGTGCGTCCACGAGGAGAAGTGTGAACAAAAAGCGCTGGATCATGAGAACTAGGAGAAAAAACAGCAGCAGTCACCACAGAGGCAAAACGCTCAAACCAGGCACGAGGGGCCTGTTTCAGGCCATAAAGAGAACGTCAAAGACGACAAACCATCCCATCAGGAACAGAAAACCCAGGAGGAGGTTGCATATAAACCTCCTCACTCAACTTGCCATTAAGAAAAGCATTCTGAATATCAAGCTGGGACACAGACCAGCGTCAGACAGAAGCAACAGCAAGAAGAGTACGCACAGTGGTCATATGTGCCACAGGAGCAAATGTCTTATCATAGTCACGACCATGTTCCTGCTGAAAACCACGAGCAACAAGACGCGCTTTATAGCGCTCAAGAGATCCATCAGAGCGGGTATTAATTTTATAGACCCACTTACATGTGATAGGACGAACACCAGAAGGGGGAGAGACAAGATCCCAGGTGCCTATGCGCTCAAGCGCAGCAATCTCCTCAGCCATGGCAAACTGCCATTCAGGATGACACGCAGCATCCCGATAAGAAGTCGGCTCGGAAACTACAGAGAGGCCATACTGACTAGGGGAGTAACGATCTGGAACACGACGCTGACGAACAGGTCGTGAGGAAGGAAGCTCATCCGCAGAAGATGACTCATCAGAAGAGGAGGAAGAAGGATCCGAAGCTGGAGACCGAGGAGAACTAGGGGAACTAGACGGAGGAGAGGATGGCGCCGAAGACAAATGAGGCGCAGCAGAAGGAGGAGGTGAAGGAGAAGAGACAGCGGAAGGTGTATCAGGAAAAAGAAGAAAAGAGAGATCATCCGTTGGGTAAGTACCAGAGGTGGGGCGAGGATAGAAAGGACGCGTTTCATCGAATGTGACATCACGAGAGACGCGCATACGACGACCAACGGGGTCCCAACAGCGATAGCCCTTATGCTCATCACTGTAGCCAAGAAAAACACACTCAACAGACTGAGCGGTTAGTTTGGTGCGTTCACGAGGAGGGAGAAGGACATAGCAAACGCAGCCAAATAAACGAAGAGCCGAGTAGTCTGGACAGGATCTAGAGAGACGCTCGAGAGGAATGCCACCCTGAAGAGCAGCGGAAGGCTGAATGTTAATGAGGTAAGTCGACGTAGCAACAGCCTCAGCCCAGAAATGCGGCGGAAGAGAGGAAGCAATCATCATAGCACGGGTAGTCTCAAGAATATGACGATGCTTACGCTCGGCGACACCATTTTGAGCATGGGCGCCGGGACATGAGAACTGAGCAAGGGTGCCCTGCTCAGCAAGGATACCACGCAGATGCTAAGAGATATACTCTCCAGCAGAATCAGCACAAAAAAACACGAATAGGCATGGAATACTGGGTACGAACCATAGCCACAAAACGCTGATAAATAGCAAGCACCTCGCTGCGAGAGCGCATAAAAAATAACCAGGTGTACCGTGTAAAATCATCAATAAACAAAATATAGTATCGATGGCCCCCTTTTGAAGCAAAGGGAGCCGGACCCCACACATCTGAATGAACTAAATCAAAAGGTCGCTGAGATACAGACACACTAGTAGGATAGGGAAGCTGAATCTGTTTACCTAACCTACAACCCTGACACGAATGAAGCAACGACACATCTCCTGAGACAAGCCCCAGAAGCTCACGACGAACTAAGGATGATAAACGGGAACCACAAAGATGGCCCAGCCGATGATGCCACTGCCGAAAAGAGCCAGTGACAGACGCAGCAACCGCAGGAGAAGTGGCAGAAGAAGTGTCGGCAGAAGGAACGTGAAGCCAGTCTAACTCCCAGAGCCCCGGAGACTCAATGCTCCAAGGGCTAGCTCCAACCAGAGCCTGTGTACGACGGTCCTGAACAACACAAGAATCAGCATCAAGAATGGCCCTACAACCAGAATCAGTAAGCTGACTAGCAGAGAAAATATTCATCTTAAGACTAGGAACATGAGAAACATCGGGAACAGAGAAGGAAGAAGTAGAGAGGGTGCCTCGACTGGAAACAGGAAGAGATGTACCATCAGCCGTAATAACACGGACAGGAGAAATAAGAGAGCGAAGAGCAGAAAGAATAGAAGATGAAGAAGTCATATGAAAAGAAGCTCCAGAATCCAGATACCACGGGGATGATGTACCTGACTGTGTAGAAGATGATGGTCGCGCAGTGCCAGAAGAACTAGTCACAGAACCAGCAGAACCCGACGAGGAGGAGCCTGTAGCAGCGAGCAGACTATGAAAACCACGAATAATGTCCTGATCAGACAGAGCACCAGCAGGAGGTCCAGAAGCACCAGTAGGAGGTCCAGAGGCAACAACAGAAGATCCTGAAGACCCAGACTATCGACGAGCAAGATACTGCTGACGTAAGCGTGGATCCCTCGTCCAGCAACCAGAGATGTCGTGGCCAGGCTTGCCACAGTGAGCATAGGGAGGACGAGAACCACGAGGCTGCTGAGACTGACGCTGACCCTGGGCCGGTGGAGTGGAGAGTAGTGGCGGCGCGAGAGACCGCGACGAAGCCGGCGGCACAGGGGGACCATGAGCAGCAAGCACAGACGGAACCTCAAGAAGACCAGCACCACGAAGACGAGTCTCCTCAGCACGAAGCTCAGCCAGTACCTTAGAGAGCGGAACACGACCACGGGCAAGCAGCTGGGCACGACGCGGCTCAAACTCCTTGCGGAGCCGTGACAAGAACTCAAAGACGCGCTGAAACTCTAGATCCGTGCGCACAATCAGACAGCAGGGACAGGTGTTACACACCGCTGTACGAAGAGAGTCAAGCTGACGCCAAATAGCAGCACTCTGAGTGTAGAAATCATCAATAGTAGAATCACCCTGCTTAAGCTCATGCTCCTGACGAACCACGGACAGATAAAGAGCATCTCCAGATGGCTGATAGCACTGACGAAGAAAAGCCCACTGAGCAGCAGCAGTGGGAAGACCCATAAACTCAGAAGCATACTAAGGCAGAACACTGGAAGTGAGAACAGCAGTAGCCCGAGCATCCTCATCGATCCACTGAGTGTAATCGGCCAGATCCAGTCGGTAGGCCGTAGTAGCAGCAGAATGCGCCTGAACCTGGCGCTCATAGTCAGCCCGAGCAGAATCATCAGCACTCTGGGCTGCATCCTTGACCGCCTGAGTAGCATCGGGGGCAAGGGCAACGGGCGTCGGGGCACGAGGCACTGGAGGCACAACGGGGCGCGGTGGACAGGAGACCTCACCGGAAAGCACACCCCAAAGGCGAAGACCGCGCATATAAACGCGCATAAAGGCAGCGAAATCAGGATAATTCGCGCCATCAAAGTGATGGGTTCGTAGCATGGAAAACAAAAAAATTCTACCGCAAGAACGAACAAAACCCAGATCTAATCTAGATAAAAGCCAAGATCTAATCTATTAGACACGAGCAACGAGATAGATAGGAACTAACCCTCGTAGATCCGAAAGCGTTAACGAGATTAGATCTCGTGGTTGATGTAGTCGATCACTTGCCGATCTCAAGATCGTGTGGACGATCCTTCCGGCGTCGCGTTCCGGCAGCGCTTCCGCAGTCGGTCAAGTGCACGATCCTTCCGGCGCCACGTTTCGGCAGCGCTTCCACAGTCGGTCACACGTGCGGAGTCGAAGCAGACCTTCCTCTCCCCGTTCCAGCGAGCAGCGGAGGTAGTAGATCTTCTCCATGGAATCCCAACAGCACGACGGCGTGGTGGTGGTGGTGGAGTAGAGAATTCTGCAGGGCTTCGCCTATGCCTGTGCAGAAGAAAGGTGGAGGAGAGAGGCGGCAGAGATTGGAGTTATGGGAGCAGTGTAGGAGGGGGCGCCCCTGCCCTTCTATTTAAGGGGGGTGAGGCGCCATGGGAGGGGGAGTCCTTGTAGGACTCCCCTTCCCTCTATGGCCGGCGGATTGGGGAGTGGGGGGAGGAGTCCTCCTCTCCCACGACTCCTAGTCTTGACCCACCAGGACTCCTTGATCCCTTCCTTGGTTTTCAAGCAAACTCTAAGAAATCTTCTGTAACTACCTCGGTGAATTACGCTCTTAGTTAATGCCTGGATGAACGAAAATGGTTAAAATAGTACGGTGGGGCCCAGGGCCACTCACGGTAGACCTTTCGGCAGTCCTAACCACTTTCAGTCAACGGGACAAGAACGAGCGGCGTAATCGGCAGGCGAAGGGATCAACTACATACACAAATGAGTATGTATGCAAGCCACATACAACAGTACATCAGAGCCATTCCATCTAAAAGAAATAGAAATATTGCAACGCCATACGGCAAGATCCAAATATCCTAGATAGATATAATAATTTAGGATAGCTCCTCATACATCACACATCAGAGTATCAGGCGGAAGCGGAAAACAAGATCCGAGTACGGATAAGAAGCAAATTGGCATAAGATGCCCCATAAATAAACACATCCCGCCCACAGATCACACGAATCCCCGTTCCCGGAATCTCTACACCAAATGATCATTGCCAACATCATCTGTCTCCTCCACCCAGTATCCATCTTGCGGGTACACCTGTTCATCTGAATCAAACAATTTATCGTGTGAGACCCTAGGGGTACTCAGCAAGTCTTTATGCCACTAAAGGGGACACAACCTGGGGTGACGCAATTGCAGCAAAAGATAATACCTAACAATTCTATAGAGTCTCGCTAACCTTCCGCCTAACCAATGATAGACGGAAGTCCGTGAATTAAGAACAACAGTTATGACAGTATAATTAACAGATCCATCCTCCTCCTCGCTTACCAACGAGGAAGCGGACGAACAACCCCCATCATCCGTTGGCAGTTTTTATTAACCATTCCATGAGTATTGCACTATTTACTAGTCAAGTACTTAGTCAATTTAAAAGCGGTACTTTAGTTATACTTGTCTATGATCGAGAAACTGTGCTCCAAGTCGTCCATAACCGCGGACACGGCTTTCAGAAATATTTACCCTGCAGGGCTGCACGAATAGCAACACACACTCGATCAACCTCGGAAAAACCAAATCAAAACCCAACGAGGCATTCACGACAAAGCAATCAGAGGATTCAGAAATATTTCAGGGGGCCACCCCATTAAGCTACCCGCAACGAAGTTGGCCGGCTCCGAGACGGACCCAAGGTTTGTGTGGACGGCGATAAACGACTGGGAACCCGAAAATGAGACTGGGCTTGTCGATACAGCGAAAACGTGTCACGATCCAAAACAGTACAGGTGCTCCTCGCACAATCTTAAATAAAACAGTAACATGGCATAAGTACCGGATAGTAATAAAACCCCAAACTAATTGTGGCCCCAAGAAATAAGAATGAATCAAGCTCTGGCTCAGGGGGGTCCATAGGCCTCCCGGATGTGGATAGTGCGAATAGTCAAGGAACAGGAATCAAGTACTCGGGGTCCTACGGGACACAAGTGAGCATGAAAAACCAAATAGCAGATATTGCTCACCGGTGCCTCTTTCATTAGTTATCCCATTACTACTCAAGTTATGTTGTTTAGGTACCTCGTTATCCATCAGACGCGCACATACCCTACTCATGCTTTTCTATGACTCGCATGGCTCAAACAACTCCTGTAGTAATGGCTCATGGGACCGGAACAGGCTTAATGTGGTTTAAAAGTAAAGGCTATGCAGTACTTGGGATTCAATTTAATGCAATCGCGACTCAATGATGCAAGAATAAGATAGAGGCAACAAGTACTGTATGTATGCAAGCATGTGGTATTGCTTGCCTGGCAGCTCAGTTGAAGCGAGAGATGGATCTGGGTAATACTCCTGTGATTCCTGGTAAACCTCCTGCTGGGTGTCTATTCGAAGAAGAACCAAACAAACAAGGGCCAACATAAATAAAGTGCGCAAGCATATAAATTGAAATGCAACAAGCAACCAAGCATGCCATGATGAATGATGCACAATTTACATGGCATTAAAGTAGCATGGCAAAGGTGAGGTGTGGATACAAGAAATAAAGCACTTTAATATTTAGTTGCCCAAGTTTTATTGTCATAAACAGTTCAGATTTTAAATGACAACATGATGCATGCTTCAATTCAGAACAAGGATTGCATAAATAGAACGGGCTCGTCGCGCTGATCGATTTAGACATATTATTTGTCAAATTTGGAGTTATAAAACAAAAGTTATTAATTAAATAAGGAAAAGGGCATTTTCTTGTAATTTTGATCAACTCGAAATTTAAAGTGTGCAAAATATATTTTGGAGGGCATAATTGAATTCCTCACATTTTTCTGATTCCAAAACATATATTAGTTGTATTATTTGGATTTGTATTTTAAAAATTATTTGAATCTGAAAAGAATTTGAGTTTAAATTAATTTGAAAAAGAATTTGAATAAAACAGACACAGGCAAAACTTTCCGCACCGCAGGCAATTCTACCCACAGTCATTGACGAGTGGGGACACAGCGGACTGGGCCACACGCGCGTGAAAACGCGTTTTGCACGCGGACTGGGCTTGCCCACAGCGACTGACAGGCGGGACCAGCGGCGGAAGGCCCACGTGCCAGCGATGCGGGAGACAGGGGCTGACAGGTGGGGCTGCGGCTGGAGCGCGGGTTGCGAACAGGAAAAGTCGGGGGGTTTTCTGCAAACGCGCGGGTGTGGCTGACTGGTGGGGCCGAAAGGAGCGCGGGTTGCAGTAATTAAAAAGGGGAGGGGCTTTTTGCAAATCGACCACGTGCCCGTACTGTTTATCGTCTTCGCGCGTCTGGCGGCAGGTGGGAGCGCGGCGCGGAGCGGGGATTCGATCCCGGGCCGCGGGAGCGCGCGCTGAGCGGGCTGACCGGTGCGGTGGTGCTAGGGGAGCTGTTAGGAGGGGGTTCGGGTGCTAGGTAAGCGAGCTGCTGCGCGGAAAACTGGCAGACGGCGGCGAACTCTGGCGCACTGAGAGCGTTCGACCAAACGCACGGCGAGGCTAGAGCGGTACGGCGAGGCGGAGGTTGTCAGGGAGGAAGGGATGCTCACCGCGGTTTGCCTGGTGGGGTCGGATCGGGAAGGAGCGCGGTGGTTCGTCGACGATGCTGACGCTCCGCGGCTAGGGTTTTGGAGGACGGCGAGGTACTGGCGGCGCTGGGGAGCTCCTCGTCCACGTCGGCACGTACAGGGAGCAGCAGGGGGTTCCTCTCGGTCGCCCAGGACACCTCCACGTCGAGCTGCTCGGCTGGATCGTCGGGGCGAGGTAGTGCTGGTGGCGAACGGCGGCAGGTGGTTGTCGTCGGGGAGGAAGAAGGAGGAGAGGAGGGGCGACTCGGCCAGATCTGGGGAGGCCAGAGAGGCGTGGGGAGGAAGGGAAAGGCAGGGAGAGAGGGAGGAGAGCAGCTGGGGCACGGCAGGGATAAGGTGGCTCGGGTGCCACCTTTTTCCATCTCCTCCTCGAGCACGTGCTCGGCCGGCTGGAGGGGGACCTGGGGCTGCAGGGGGGCTGCCAGGAGGGACCGCAGGTAGAAGGTTGGAGGGGACCCTCGGTCAGGGAGAGAGAAGGGAGGGAGGGGTAGCTAGGCTAGGTAGATGGGGCATGGCTCGGGTTAGGGTTTGGAGCTAGGGCTAGGGAGAGCCAAGGTGGCTGGGTGGGCCAGGGAGAGAGAGGGGAGATGGTGGCCCACATGTAGAGAGAGGAAGATGAGAGGGGTGTGGTTAGGGTTTAGGAGAAGAAGAAAGAGAGAGGAAAGAGTTAGGTTAGGTTTTTATTAAGTATTTATGTTTTAATTTGATTATGAGGCCAATCCAAGGAGAAGCATGATACTTGATCTTGCTTGAGAAAATGGGAAAGAGAAACAAGAAAGAAAGAGGAAGAAAAGAATGGTGGAAAAAGGCTCATATGATCATATATGTAGAAAAAGAATAAAATAAAGGAAAAGAAAGGAATGTGGATAAGACCATCCCAAGTGGAGCATGGTGGAGGCTAGAATGATCATGAGGTGGAGGTGAAAAGAATTCTAAGAGAAAGAAAAAGGAAAGAATTATAGGCCCCAGAGCATATCTATCCGTCATATGGATGGACAAATCCCAATCTTGGTTCATGCGCTTCAACACATACTTTCAGAATACCCAATGACATCTTTATAACCACCCAGTTACGAAGCGGCGTTTGATGTCATCAAAGTATCCATCCGGTGATGGTGATTAACATAACCTCATGGTCGAAGGATTAGGTTACTATGTATTTGAAAGCTTACAGCAATACGAACTTAATGACTTGATCTTATGCTACACTTACTATGGGTGTGTGTCCATCACATCATTCTCCTAATGATATAACCTTGTTATTAATCACATCCTAATGTCCATGATCAGGAAACCATGATCATCAATTAATCAACAAGCTAGTTCAACAAGAGGCTTACTAGGGACTCTTTTATGTTTACAAAACACACATGTATTAGTGTTTCCTAATAATACAATTATAGCATGGGATGTAAACATTTATCATAAACATAAAGATATAATAATGACCACTTTATTATTGCCTCTTGGGCATATCTCCAACACAAAGATCACCGGGCAGCGAGGGATCGCAACATAACCCGATGAGGAAGACATTTTTTTTCAAGCCGACCTAGATCCGATCTGACAGATCTGGCGGCGGCTGACAGATCTGGCGGCGGACGCGGAGGTCGGGGCGGCCGGCGGGCGGGGCGGGGAGCGGCCGGCGGGGCGGGGTCGGCGGCGGGCTGGGGCAGCGGCGGCCGGGACGGCGGCGGCCGAGGTGCTGGGGCGGCGGCGGGCCGAAGCGACGGGGAAGACGGGCGGCGGCGACGGCGGCGGGCCGGGGCGGCGGCGGGCCGGGACGACGGCGACGGGAGTAGAGAGAGAAAAAAAGGCCTTACGGCTCTGATACCATGTTAGGGCAATAGATCTTGTATTACCAGAGGGCCAAAGGCCAGAATATATAGTACAAGTACATGTGCAAATATACAGGAAACCCCCTAACATATGGGAAAACTACAATACACACAGATATACTCTAACAAGAAGGAGCAGAAGTAATATGAATAAGGTGCTCATGTCGCAACTGTAGAGCAGGCATCACACTGCCATTTTCTGGGTTAACAAACTCGCCCAATTCCCAGGCAGCGGAGCACGACGAGCAGAGCAAGAGTGATTCATCTAATTCCAATCCACATAAACCAATGTCATAGCAACGGGGCTGACGCCACTATGAAGACCCTCAGGCTGTTGTTCCTACGGCCGCTGGTGAACAGGAATGACAGGCAGATGGTTTCTTCATGTCCGTTGTTTTCCCTGGCGCCGCAGCCCTGCATGCTCAACTGGCGCGGCCACCATGGGCCCTAGCAGCCCAGATCCAACCAATGATCCCCTCACACCATATCTAGGACCTGGAGCTTGGGGGCAGGGAGGTTTGGGTCCGTCGCGGTTCTGTTCCACCGGAGGGAGGAGGTGGAGGTCGCCAGCTTCCAGAGATCGATCATGTCTCCCGACGCTGCTAGCATCCTGACGGTGGCCATGGGGACTCGCAACGGGAGGACTGGATCTCGTGGTCGGGGAAACGGCGGAACCAGACTCGGGGGTAAGTGCCGGTGTTCGGGGACCTAGTGAGGCCGAAGGCGTCAAGCAAGACAGGCAGGGGACAGTGGCGGAGCCTAGCCATGGAGGAGAGGAGCTGGCCTCGGTGGCTGCTGGCACATCGGTGGTTGAGTTGGAGGTGGATAGCGCGAGCAGCGGAGATTTGGGGGCGGTCGGTCGCTGCCTGGTGAAAAAAAAGAAAAATAACATTTCGGTGGCACCGGTACATAATATGAGATTTGGTGGAAGGGCAAAAGAATTAAAAAAAAGTTAGTTGACCAGAAGTGATTTATCTTTTATTATTAGGTATAGATTATATTTCGTTTTCGCTAAATTGTACTACTCCGGCCCGAAATACCTGTCGCGACCGCCATTTTGCGAAAAGGCCCTCGATAAATTTCCGACCGAACCCACGGTCCTCTTCCACTTCCGTCGTCTCCTTCCCCAAATTGAGCTCTCATGTCGCCGCCCTCTCCCTCGCCGCCTGCTCCGCCACGCCCTCGCTAGTCACCACGACCTCGCCCGCGCCGCCTCCTCCTCCTCTCCCTCTCTAGCCAACTTCCTTCTTCCTCGTCGGCCATCCAGAACCCACGAGGACGGGATATCAAGAGGAAAGGGATTCCCTTTTCCTGCAAAACGCACAACTTGGACGCTCTGCACGCAGAAGCTCAACTCCAACTCCCCAAATCCCTGATATTCTTCAAGATCTTCCGACCATCGAGCTCGTAGATGTTCGAATCCAACCTTGGGTCTTCCATCGTCAACACCAACTCGGAAGCGCCTCCAACCTTGGGTGCTTTTCGGAAGAGCCAGCAGTGTCGGTAGGCTGCAGGAGTCGCCCTCATGCTGTACGCGCTCGATGTCATCCGCGGTCCGCCACAGCGCTAGGATGGCCCAGCATGTCCGCCACAACGCTAGGATGCCCCAGCACCTGCAGTCAGTACGGTACGTATGTTCTCTGTATGTTTAATTGATCTACAGATTGAGCAAGATTGATGCTCACCAAAGCACTTGATGTTGTAGGGTATGTATGTTCCCAGTAACTGAATCAATCGCACTTGATGCTCATCAAAGCATTTGATGCAGATGATTTTGGTGATTTTGATGCTCATCAAAGCATTTGATGTTCCCAGTAACTGAAAAGGTGATTTTGGTTGACCGTATCTCTCTTTCTTAATCTGAAGATGGCCAATCTGTTGGGCATAATCGGAATTATTATTATGGCTATCTTACTCTTTAAAGATCTATCCGATTGATCTTGTATCTCTTGATTTACCAGCTGAAGAAGCATCTGCGATAATCTTGTTTGACAGAACCTGAAACCTGAATTAAGACCTCATACCAAAGCACTCTCTTATTTGGATGTTTCCAGTGGCCTGGCAAGATATTCCAAGAGAGCAAAACCCAGAATATTTACCACTCTATTCCACTCCAGAAATAAAAAGGATAATTATGGGCACATGTATAATATACCTGCAAAAAAGGTTAGGCACATAATTCTGGGTAAAATAAAGGTTTAGCTGGTGCAAAGATCAAAATAGTAGAGTACTCACCCAATATTTTCTGATCCAGATTGATTTTGGAAAGCAACTCCAGCCACTTTATCGTCCATGATTGTAGGCCCTCCACTATTTCCTGGATTAATAGCTGCATCTATTTGAATAGCTATGAGCTGAGTCGCACCATGTGCATATTGTGTTAGTTCAACTCTAGAAACAACCCCCTTGGTGATATATATGTTGTTTCCACCTGCACCATAAAACTCTAGAATCTTTAGATGTCCACACTTTTATATGTTCTTACTGTCTAAATAGACGACCGGTTCATGCTAGGAATAGCTATACAGCATCTAAGCTAAGCTGAACAAACACAGATGACTGAATATTTTGAAGAAGAAAAAAAATTAGCGGTTAGAATATTAAAGCCTGTTATAGCTTTGACTAAGCCACCATTTTTTGTCCAGAAAGTTCTGTTCATTGGAACTTCTGCGGGAATATTTGTGCCGCTGCAGCGGCATGGCTCTACGCTGTATTGGGTTTAAAAAGAACCTGATATTAATTACAGTATGAGTAAATAATTAGGAATACAATATTAATTACAGTATGAGTAAAATGAACCCGATAAGCATATAGCAGGGAGCTGGTCATTTAATATGACACTTCTGTTTTGTTGGAAGAAACCTGATTATATATTTCCTGTCATAACAGTAGCCAGCTTCCCTATTGTGAATATCTCCGTAAATGAATTGTGTAATCATAACAGTAGCTAGCTCAATTTGTTCTCGTAGTCATTGCTCAATTTGATCTGTAAATTGTACAGAACATGGATAATATTGCTTCTAAAATGGATGTTTTTTGTCTGAACTTTTCTCTGCCTGAATTATTTTATACTCCTTTGGGTTGGAAACAACACAAAAAGGGAAATGAGAATAAAGAGAAGCAAACAACAGACAACTTACAATCATGTTGCTTAGATGATTGAGTTCGAACAACACACTTACATACAACACAATTACAAACAACCATTAACAATTACTGTACTTCTTCTTTCATCTTTCACCTTTCTTATGTTTTCTTCTCCTTTACTGACCAACTATAATCTCTTTTTGTAACTAATCCTGTACATTTGTTTTATTCTCCTTTACTAACCAGCAACACCTATAATCTTCAATGTTTTCCGATACAATTCGCCATCACATGGCAGAGCCATAGGTAGCAACCCCTTCCTCTGCAACTTATCTTTGCCCATGTGCGGTGCTTCAAATGTGTTTCCTCCTTCTTCCCTCATAACCTCAATCAAGACAGACTATAGGGTTACAAACACTTTTGCCTCAGGGACAGCATCGACATCTTGATCATCTGGTTGCCTCATGTTTAGGTCAGGTACACGATTTACATCTTGATCATCTGGTGCTCTGATGTTTGCATCAGGTACATCATCGACATCTTGATCATCTTGTAGACTCATGTTTAGATCAGGTACACCGTTGACATCTTCATCTTCTTGTGCTCTCATCTTTGCATGATGTACACCATCGATGTCTTGATCATCCGATGCTCTCACATTTAGATCAGGTACACCATCGACATCCATTGATCATGTAGTGTGCTGTTTTGTTTCCTAAAATTAAATCATCAACTCAGTGATTCCATGCTAGCAACAAAGTTAGTGATATATGCATTATGGAAATGATATGACAAAGAAGATGATGTACTCATGTCATTATGAATGTAGAAACCTTTTGGCGAGTTATATTTGGTTGGGCTACGAAACCTATATTTGGTATGACAAAGAAAATGATATGACAAAGAAAATGATATGCCTATGAAACCTATATTTGGTTGGGATATTTACTGTTTTCCTTCAAACTTAGTATTGCTGCCCAAATATTAAGTCTGCACTCTATATTCAGTTTTATAATTGTTAGCACTCCCATTTGCAAATTCAGTTCTAAAATTCAGAGAAAGCAATACTGAGCACACATGCACGACTGGAGGTGTCAGTTAGATGTTAGATATGGTGTTTAGGCTACTTCTACTGCTGTACACGAAGATCCATTGACCAATTTGTCTGATACTAAAGTAAAGCAAGATCAGAGCTCACAATATGATTTGAATTTCTTTTCCTTGTGCACACAATATGCTCATACTAGGCTAGAATTCTGTAGTATATTTAGTAACTTACAGATCATCTCACACATTCAGTAAATTAAACAGATGTATGCTTGAGCTTATGCATGATTTTTGATTCAGATGTATCATAATGGCTAGTCCAAGCTAGTAGTGGGTAATTTCAGTATCCTCCTTGATTATGAATTGCAAATTCATTGATCAATCTTAGTTATGCCTAGACAGCACTAGCTTGGTGAGTACTTGGTTACTTGGTAACATGACCTACTTCTTTACTAAAATTGATTCCCAGCAATATCCAATCCTTGATTATGAATTTGAAGGACGTCTTGGAATTTGGGTGATCACGAGATTAGCAGGACATACCAGCTCACCAGAATTAGCGCCCAATTCGAGTTCCCCGCTGTTGGTGCCTTGCCGCCTGCGTGAGAGCATCCAATTTGATGACAACGAAGCCGCGGTGAGGTGGGGCGACCTCTGCGGGAACCTTTCGGCAGCGAGCAGCGCGGCCGCAAGAGGGAGATCCCTGATAACCGGAGCAGGTTTAGGTCGGGCGACCACCGCGACGGTGAGCGGGCGTGGTCCTGCGCGGGAGCTGAGATACGGGCGCGATCCGGCACTGTGGAGGATGAGATGCGTCAGGAATATTGTAGTTACGAGCGGCGCCGGACCGCAGGAGGACGAGCTCGACGTGGACGGTTGTGGAGCGGCGTCGAGGCCGCGCCGGGGTAGCGCCGGACTGTGGGAGGACGAGCTCGACGCGGACTGTAGTGGAGCGGGCCGGAGCGGCGCCAGACTGCGGGAGGACGAGCGGCGACGTGGATTGCAGTGGAGCGGCGACGCGGCCTCGCCGGAGCGGCGCCGAACTGCGGGAGGACGAGCCAAATCTGAATATGCGGGCCAATTTGAGAAGTTTAGAATGAACGAGGTATATTTTTGTAAAATTGACTTTGTACTGCGTATACGACAGGTATTTTGGGCCGGAGGGAGTATTTGATTATTCATATAACGTATTTGATAAAAAATCTCTCTATTTTATCATTTTTCTATTCTATTTAAGTTGGAGAATATCATTTTGTGGCTCGAAAGTTGAGACACCGGTACGTAGCGGGGTCTAAGTTGCTTTTAATCACCGCAATTCAAAAAGTTGGGGAGGGGATTGCTCAGAGGGGTATATCGAGTGAATGGTGGCCAAACCAAATATTTTCGAATATTTTCCGTTAAGTTAGGATATTTCGTTACACTAGTTCCTGCAATATCCATTCTTAGCCACCCTACACGTGTCGTAGGGGAAAATTCATTATTGTACTTTCCTAACTCTGGACACTGAATCTGGCTGTGACGGCAATCCTTTTTCTCCCTTCCCCGACACTGAATCCGGTGGCGGCGGAGGTCCTTTTTTCTCCCTCCCTGACACTGAATCTGACAGAGACGGAGACGGCGGAGGCCCGACATGTCTTGCAAGGTGAAGGTGGTAGCTACATTGACTACTGATTCGGGTCCGTCGGAGCCAGAGTCTCGGGCTCAACGCGAAGAAGCGACGGGGTTTTCAGCCTAGGTTAGCGAGGAGGTCAGCCAAAAGTCTGCTCCCAAGGTACCTATGAGAAGCGGGTTAAAGAGAAAAGCAAGGCTAGCGACGGATTGTTCGACGCCGGTGGGGGGTTGCGGCACCCAGATCTCGAAGAAAAAACCCAGGAGAAGAGCGAGAGGTGAATGTTTCTTATCTATGCCTTATCTTACAAGTAAATTAGATTAGTTACTACAAAATAGAACCGAATGAACTGAAAAGTCCCGTTTTAAAATCAAATTAGGCATAGTTTCGATACAATGGACCTATATGAGTTCACAGTTCATGTCCACTAGTACACTCCAAAACTAGATTTTGGTTGCGAGAGGGTTGTGTTCGGGCAGGATATGCATCTGCTTGTTAATTGCAAAGAGGTGTCTATTTCGCAGCTGGTAGATATGCTTCATGCTAGATGACATGGGTATGCCCCATAGGCACCCAGGTTTGGCCTATACAATGTAGCCCAGGAATAGCCCATGCTAAAGCCCAAGAAGATATAACTCCTTGGGAAACACGATAAAGTGTAGATAGGAAACTTAAAGGAAAAAACCCTAATCTATAACCGACTCGGCTTGCTATGCCGAGACCTAGCCCCCTATATAAAGGCTAGGAGGGGGCGTCAAGGAGGATAATCCACAACCTAGTTCACACACTGCCAGATTGCATCTGTGCACCCCTATAATCTTCGATTCCATCAGTAACAAAGAGCAGAACAACATGAGTAGGGTCCCTTCCAAGGGCCTGAACCTGGGTAAACCGTGTGTCTCCGATGTGCTTGTTTGCTATCCGATCGATGCCTCCAGCGCTCCCCACTTCCTCAAACCCATGTCCATCATCCATGGGCATTGGCAAGTTAACCCCTCGTCAATTGGCACCGTTTGTGGGAAACAAGAGTGCTAATGTTGCGGCTTCGTCGACCCCATCACCTGCGATCTACAACTCTGTCGTAGTGGAGAATCACCTCCTCTTTGGTACCTTTGACTTCAACATCCACTCACAGGCGACTTGCCTGGATTTTGAGTCTGTGGCCAACAAAACTGGCATCACGATCGGGAGCTTACGCTTCTAGGTCGGCAAGATCGGCATGCTTCACTTCCCCGACCACTCGTCGTCACCTTCGATTGCACCTGCCTCATGGTTCCCACCATCGATTGGCACTCTGAGCAAGCTCAACGCTTCAGTGTAAGCTTACATCACGGATAGGAACAACAGTTGTGAATCTGATCTGTGTGATCTCTCGTCGGAGGACGACACCTACGGCTCTGGGCCAGAGAGCTATGGGAGCAGCATCTTCCCCAACCGCTACATGTGTGCCGTCGTCACCTGCAGTGATGGAGGCACTCAAGGAAACACCGACAGTGGAGGGCCAACAAACGGAGCTCCTACCAATGGCCTTGCCAACGGTGCACCACCCAACCCTCCCAACCTCGACACCTAGGGTGTGAACACCAACAATAGGTCGGAACGCCAGCAGATCCACCTCAACGAGGCTGGATGGGCGTGAGTCAGGGAAGCCCTGCAGGGCAACCCCTCCTAGCAGACGCATCACGCACATGCTGATGGGATACCACTGGATGCTTGTAAAGGAATTCAACCGCCAATAGGCGATAAATGCTAAACTCACGACCCATAAGTAGGTCATCGACACGTCGAGTGCCCGACGGGCAGCACTCGCCTCCATCGATGGATCCTCCTCGAATGGCAACGACGCAACAACAGCCAAAATACGCTCTCAGCTAGACCACCTCAACGACAAAGATCAAGAAGAGGCAACCAAATCCCTCGACTTATCGTTCATGTCAGTGGACTCTCGGGGTCACATGATCCCCAAAACGCAGCAAGCCGCATGAGGCCCGATGGCTCCACTACCCCCGCTTCACTCTAGGAGGAATGAAATCCCCGGAGCTTTGAGATTTGCCCCCTCCAGAAGCGACCCTCACGAGAGCATACCCTCTCACAACAAACTCTTCAAGGACCGGGGCACTAGTACGCTCCTCATCGAGTGCAGCCTAGGGATCGCTCTCCCCCACATCGCTCCTCGCGGAGTCAATCTCCTTAGAAGGCACCGCCCCATCACATCCGTCCCGGGTGCAGAGCACGGATGTCGAACCGGCACCCAGAGGGTTCTTCTGTCTCCCTGCATGACCAAGCGGGAGAATCCCCCACTCATCAAAGTGTGGGAGCACCGCGTATATCTACGCCTTTCGCCGGCGAGGTAGAGTGGTTGAGCCTCAGCAGGGAGCTCAAGCACGGTGGACATGTGAAGGAGATCATGGAGGAACTCCTCGACGACCACATCATCGGTAACGGTTGCTCCCAATGGCACGCGGTCTACCTCGTCTAGATCCTACAGATCCTTGTTGTGCGTCTGTAGTGGGGCTATGCGGCGCTGAAGAAACTCCATGGCCACCAGTTGTAACACCCTCGAATTGGCCCTATGCAAGTTTTAGCCCTTTTCGCCAAACCCGCATAGAAACGATTCAAGGACGCCCACCAGGCACTTTCGTGCGGGTGGAAAACGAAGTAATACCATTACACAACAGTCCTCGATGGGACTCACAGAACATATATATATATATACAACAGTGACTCAACGAGTCAAGAATACAGATATACAATACAAAGATCCAAATCACCTGAAAAAGTTACAACGTCCGAGTACGGACAAGAGGCAAATGGGACTAAGAGCCCTGAAGAATAACCAATGGCGTCCATAACCCTGCCCAGGCCAAGCCAGAAGGGTAACCCTGCTAACGACGTCGATCTCAAACCTGCTAAACAAAAGGGGTGCCGACAACGGCCAAAGGAAAAAGAGGAGCATCAGTACTGAGGCCAGTACATGGCGAGGCTAGAATTCGGCGGCTCTCGCCTACATAGCTATGGTGGACTGAAGCGGCAACGCAACATGCACTAAACAACCTATAGAGACTTGATAAACTGTCGGCTATTAGAGAGAGATAAGAAAGACCTATCCGGATCCAACCTGATAGTAACACCACACATACTCATCCTAGCATTTCCCCCTCCAGACCAAACGAGGAAGTTAAAACCAAGGAACTCACATAGTTGGCAGTTTTACTCATTCCGTTATAGTTGCAGCGCTTACTAAACAAATATAGATAGCATGAGTCGTTCTGAAGCCTAAGTAGTGGGCAGTTTTAGTTAACATTCCGTTGTAGTTGGCACATTTACTAGTCAGATATAATTGTCCTGAGGAATCCCAAAATCCAGCAGTTGTTGGCACTTTTATCACATTCCATTGGAGTTGCAATACTTACTAGGCAGGTATAGTATGACACAGATCACCATAGATCCACCAGTTGTTGGTATTTTTATTATCCATTCCGTTGTAGTGAAGCTGATTACTAGTCACATATTAAGTCAAATTTATAGCACTACTTTAGTTATGCTTGTCTATGATCGAGATACTGTGCTCTGAGTCATCCATAACCGCGGACACGGCTTTCAGAAAGTTTTACCCTGTAGGGGTGCACAAATAGCAACACACACTCGATCAACCTCGAAAAAACCAACTCAAAACCCAACGAGGCTTTCACGACAAAGCAATCATAGGATTCATAAATATTTCAGGGGACCACCCCACTAAGCTACCTGCAACGAAGTTGGCCGGCTCCGGAACGGACCCAGGGTTTGTGACAATGGCTGTAAACGACTGGGAACCCGAAAGTGTGACTGGGCTTGTCGATACCGCGAAAACATTCCACGTTCCAAAATAGTACAGGTGCTCCACGCACAATCGTAAATAAAGCAGTAAGCATGGCATAAGTACAGGATAGTAACAAAACCCCTAACTAGTTTGTGGCCCCAAGAAATAGAAATGAATCAAGCTCTGGCTCAGGGGGATCCCATAGGGTCTCCCGGATGTGGATAGTGCGAATAGTCAAGGAACATGTATCAAGTACTCAGGGTCCTACGGGACACAAGTGAGCATGGAAGAACCAAATAACATCTATTGCCCACCGATGCCTCTGCATTAGTTATATCTAGCAATTTAACAGTTGTATTTAAAGTCATGATCAACTCCACCATAAACATCTGCCAGCACTCCAACAACTGTGGTACTTGACAACACGAGATCGCACTTGAGCAAGCAACTACGACTCGCAAGGCCAGCTATCTACTAAGCATAGTTAATAGGAGGTGTCCCAGGAAATATAAAGGCTGCACATGATATAACTGGTGTACGGAAACTAAAGCATCGCGACACGGATAGCAATAGATCAATAGGAGGAAATAAAGACTATAAATGCAAAATAGGTAGAAGGAGGAGAGATGCTCGCCTGGGAAAACACTGCAGACGGATCATATCCGGAGAACTTGTCGATACTCGCATCAATTCATCGGCCTAATCCGCGAAGAAGCAAACACTAGAAGAAACACCGGATGCAATATTTAATACCACGGCAGAAGATCCGGCATGATCATGATATGATGCAGATGCGATGCAATTAGGCAATATTATGCGGGTTTGGCGGAAAGGGCTAAATCTTGCATAGGGCCGATTCGAGGGTGTTACAGAGTGGTATCAGAGCTCAGCAGTTGTGATACCCCACAAGTCCAGCCTGTAGGATAACCTAGCTAACGGCCGAAGTAGAGTGTCAAAACTATTTTGCAAAATCGGTTGGATAGATCTGATTAGGTCTGCTTTTACTCCTTACCCTCTGCTGTTCTCCTCTTACCTCTGCGTGTTATGATTCTACTCTCTTATCTTTTCTTCGAGTCCAGGATTTCTCGTGGTTGGGTTTCCGTCGTACCTTTAGGGTTTCGCTTCTTCCTTTGGTAACGGTGCTTCTACATCCAGACTTCATGCTATCTGAGTGATCCTTTATCCGTGGTACCATTCTTTGTTCCTTGTTTGTGCCTTCCGGTGTTTTCCGACGCGACGACCTCATCTACACTAGATCCGATGCAGAGTCTGCATCACTCCTTTGTTCTCCGAACATCGCTCGTCAAGATCTTCAGTCTGAATTCCGAGAGTTGATTGCATGATTCTTTCGTTCATGTACAGAGTAATGCTTCGAGTGCGGGATGGAGTAGCTACCATACCACTACTCTTATCATTCACTTTTGTACATTGAATGGGGCATCACTATGTTTTACTCCTTCTACGGAAGTTAAAGGTGACCTTATCTTTTGATACCTTTATCTTCGTCCCTTGTTATCCGGAGTGTTCTCTCGACGGACGTGAGCAACGCCCCCTTGTTGGTGGTGTCGCCGATTTCAAGATGGACAAGCATCTTTGTTAGTGGTGTCGCGAGGATCTACATGAAGCGTGAAGATTCAGATCGCCGGTTTTCTTCCAGGTACCATGAGACGGATCTCGAGGGCGAGATCCATTGTTAGTGGTGTCGAATTGTGGCATCCCGCTATACTAGAAAATCGATGTGTTTTCGTGCATTGCATCATCATAACTGCATGCTCATGTCACCATGCCACATTGCATTTGAGCATCGTCATGTCATCATGCATATTTTTCTTGCATTTTTCTAAACGCAAAAGTATTTTTTATTAAACACCGTATTTTGTTTTTCTAAAATATCCGTACGGTTTAATATATATTAAGATGCCGCCTCTCTTTGTTGTTTTAAAATAAAACAATAGTTTTCCGGTCATTAGGTGATAATAAAGGTTTTCTTATTTTACTAAAAATAAAAGTTAGACAAAAGGCATGTCTAAAGTTTTAGCCTAAATCTAGCCCCATCTAGAGCTACTTTGGACTAGATAAATATCTATTTCCCCTCTTTTCTTCCGACCCTAGCCCACCTATTTCTCCACCTACCGTAGCACACGCGCCAGCGCCCTCCATCCCACGCACGCACAGTCGCCGCCCCTCCTCTCTCCATCTCCCACCCCTCCACCTCACTCCACCCTATCATTGCTCGCCATCTCACCAGCCCACACCCCTAGGCCAATCCCCACATGTCACACACGCACACACCCAGCCGCCACCTCATCCCCAACTCCCTCCCCTCCTGTGTTTTCCCGCCCAGCACCGCCTGCATCCCGACAACCTGCCACCTGCGCGCGCACTCCCGCGTCGCCCCAGGGCCACCAACCGCCCGGGCCCACTCCCCACCGAGCGCCTCGCGAGCCCCACCTACCCCCGCTCGCTCGCACGCCATCCCCGCCCGCGTCGCCTTCCTCTACCTCACCCCACGCCTTCCTCTCCCCTTCGGCAACCGCCGCCGCGTGCGAACCTTCGGTTGCCTCCCTCTTCCCCGCCTTGCAGACCTCACCACCTGCGCGCCTTGGGTCCTCTGCCCTGTCTCCCTCTCCTCTGCCGCGGAGCACCGCAGCGCCCCCTCGGTCGCTCGAGCCCGGCGCCCCGTCGCCGCCGCATCCACCCTCCCTCCTCGTGCCACGGCGTCGCCTCGCCGCGTCGGCCTTCCCCGCCTCCACCGTCGACCTCGCCGGCTCGAGCGGTTCTGCCCTGCCCCATCTCACCGCAAGCTGCGGCTCCTCTGTCTCCACCGTCGGTCGCGGCTAGCAACCGCATCGCCGCCGTGCGCGGTTCCGACGACCCCGAGGCAGGCCGCCTTCCTCGTTGCCGGGTCTCCTCCGCTCCACCTCGCGCACATCCCCGTCGCCTCCCTTCCTCGACCAGGCCTCGACCTCGTGGCCGCCTCTCCTTGCGCCCTGCTCATCACCGAGACATGCCGCCGCGGGCAGGCCTCCTCCTCGACGTCCTCCACCGGCCGCCTCCCCTGTCCTCCGAGCGCTGCTGCCGGACTTTCCCCGCCCGCTCAAGCTCCTCTTCCGACCACCACGGTCACCCGTCCCTGCGTCGGCCTCGAACCCAGCTCGAGCCGAGCTCGCCGAGTCCATTGCCCCGCGCGCCGTACCAGCGTCATGGGCACCCAGAGCCTCCACCAGGAACCGCGCGTCCTCGTCCCTGCCTCCAGATGCAAGTGCGACCGTGTATGGATGTGGCCCAGCAGTGTCTTGCATGTATGTGCTGGAACCTTTTGCAGAACAGATGTATAGATGCCCTCTTGTTGATGCTACCGAGACCAGGAAAACGTGTTCGTGGGTTAGATGGTGGCTCGGGTATCACTACTTCGGCTACTTCTGCCCAGAATGAACCAAGTCCATCACCGACCACCGACGTCGAATTTCGAGAACTTCGTCCCGGAACTCCAAGATCCCCGTCACTGAACCCGAGGCCTTTGACACGGAGCGTCAAGGCCCCCGAACCCAGAGAATCCCAGAGCACCAAGATCTTCCAGCGCCGAGATCGCCACCGGTACGACAAGCACTTCGATCTCGGCGCTGGAAGATCTTGGTGCTCTGGGATTCTCTGGGTTCGGGGGCCTTGACGCTCCGTGTCAAAGGCCTCGGGTTCAGTGACGGAGATCTTGGAGTTCCGGGACGAAGTTCTCGAAATTCGACGTCGGTGGTCGGTGATGGACTTGGTTCATTCTGGGCAGAAGTAGCCGAAGTAGTGATACCCGAGCCACCATCTAACCCACGAACACGTTTTCCTGGTCTCGGTAGCATCAACAAGAGGGCATCTATACATCTGTTCTGCAAAAGGTTCCAGCACATACATGCAAGACACTGCTGGGCCACATCCATACACGGTCGCACTTGCATCTGGAGGCAGGGACGAGGACGCGCGGTTCCTGGTGGAGGCTCTGGGTGCCCATGACGCTGGTACGGCGCGTGGGGCAATGGACTCGGCGAGCTCGGCTCGAGCTGGGTTCGAGGCCGACGCAGAGACGGGTGACCGTGGTGGTCGGAAGAGGAGCTTGAGCGGGCGGGGAAAGTCCGGCAGCAGCGCTCGGAGGACAGGGGAGGCGGCCGGTGGAGGACGTCGAGGAGGAGGCCTGCCCGCGGCGGCATGTCTCGGTGATGAGCAGGGCGCAAGGAGAGGCGGCCACGAGGTCGAGGCCTGGTCGAGGAAGGGAGGCGACGGGGATGTGCGCGAGGTGGAGCGGAGGAGACCCGGCAACGAGGAAGGCGGCCTGCCTCGGGGTCGTCGGAACCGCGCACGGCGGCGATGCGGTTGCTAGCCGCGACCGACGGTGGAGACAGAGGAGCCGCAGCTTGCGGTGAGATGGGGCAGGGCAGAACCGCTCGAGCCGGCGAGGTCGACGGTGGAGGCGGGGAAGGCCGACGCGGCGAGGCGACGCCGTGGCACGAGGAGGGAGGGTGGATGCGGCGGCGACGGGGCGCCGGGCTCGAGCGACCGAGGGGGCGCTGCGGTGCTCCGCGGCAGAGGAGAGGGAGACAGGGCAGAGGACCCAAGGCGCGCAGGTGGTGAGGTCTGCAAGGCGGGGAAGAGGGAGGCAACCGAAGGTTCGCACGCGGCGGCGGTTGCCGAAGGGGAGAGGAAGGCGTGGGGTGAGGTAGAGGAAGGCGACGCGGGCGGGGATGGCGTGCGAGCGAGCGGGGGTAGGTGGGGCTCGCGAGGCGCTCGGTGGGGAGTGGGCCCGGGCGGTTGGTGGCCCTGGGGCGACGCGGGAGTGCGCGCGCAGGTGGCAGGTTGTCGGGATGCAGGCGGTGCTGGGCGGGAAAACACAGGAGGGGAGGGAGTTGGGGGTGAGGTGGCGGCTGGGTGTGTACGTGTGTGGCGTGTGGGGATTGGGCCAGGGGTGTGGGCTAGTGAGATGGCGAGCAATGATTGGGTGGAGTGATGTGGAGGGGTGGGAGATGGAGAGAGGAGGGGCGGCGGCTGTGCGTGCGTGGGATGGAGGGCGCTGGCGCGTGTGCTGCGGTAGGTGGAGAAATAGGTGGGCTAGGGTCGGAAGAAAAGAGGGGAAATAGATATTTATCTAGTCCAAAGTAGACTAGATGAGGCTAGATTTAGGCTAAAACTTTAGACATGCCTTTTGTCTAACTTTTATTTTTAGTAAAATAAGAAAACCTTTATTGTCACCTAATGACCGAAAAACTATTGTTTTATTTTAAAACAACAAAGAGAGGCGACGGCTTAATATATATTAGACCGTACGGATATTTTAGAAAAACAAAATACGGTGTTTAATAAAAATACTTTTGCGTTTAGAAAAATGCAAGAAAAATATGCATGATGACATGACGATGCTCAAATGCAATGTGGCATGGTGATATGAGCATGCGGTCATGATGATGCAATGCACGAAAACACAGCGATTTTCTAGTAGTGGTTTTAGCGGGATGCCACACCAGCGGACCGATCAGGCCGGCCGCGTCCAGCGACAAGATGCGCGTCCTGAGGGCATCGACCTTTCCCCCTCCAACATCATGTTGGACCACAGGCCCCGAGGCTTCACGTCTAGTGTTGTGGGATCCTGGAGGAAGCAGCCCTCCTCCATGACGTCCGTATAAATCGAGCACTTGAGGAAATCCTCCACCCTCTTCGTCCAACCCATGGAAACCCATGACACCCCATATCTGACCTTGAAGGAGACATAGCTGGCACTTTGCGCTATGAAGGTGATACCTTCGATTCGGATTCACGGATGTAGTATAATAGCTTTTTCCATAGAAGACCTAGGTTTAATCGAACCTTGGAAAGCAAAGCTTAAAGGAAATAAAAAGGACACGTCTAGAAGACTTTGTTTGTCCGTTTTACCTTAGTTTACTAGACCAATCTTGTTTACTTTTATAATGGGTTGAATCAATGGATGGAGATAGGCTAGGGTTGAAGATCCACCTACAGCTGTACATCATATGGGATAAAAGATAATAATAAGCATAGTCACGTGTAATGGTTGAATAGGGATAATCTCTTATGGTCAACATATCCTAATATACTAGAGCCCCGTTGATGCAGCGGGCATAGAAATAGTCTTTTAATCCAACCGAGTGCACCATGAAGCAACGAGCTACAAATGATTATTAAGTGTAAAACATAGATCAAAGCATTAAGTGGTGATGTTGTTGTGAACTGAATGGGCCGCTAAAAAACACCGTACTACCCTTTCTGTCACCGGGGTTCCAATGAGATCGCCGCTAGCCAAGTATCTCACCTCAAGCCATTATCAATCTATGGGGTCTTAGGTACCTACAAGTCCATAGATCGAGGCAAGAGACAAAGAAACAAAATATACAAATCTCTATTGCAAAACAAATACAATACTCCCATGAATTAGATGCACATAATTGTTGGAAGGTTCTCCCCAACCCACAACCCGTGGGGACTACTCACTCGTAACAAATAGATCAAGGATAGAAAATATTGTGCAAAATACTTAGATTGAAATCAAATATTCTTACAATGGTCGCCGAATCATAAGGAGATCTAAAGTACAAAACAATGGCTATGGCTAATGGAGGGAATGGATGATGGAAGTGATGAACAATGGATGGACAATGGTGTGGATCTTCTTTGTTGGTGTTGTGATGTAATCTGAGAACGACGACCCTCTGGCCGGTGGCTGGAACCTCAAAATATAGAGACGCCTTCATGAAAGTTGTAGGGTTTGACGAGACAAAGCCATCGCAACATGGTACAAGCGGACGGTACAGGTGGGCTCTTGCTCGTACTAGTGGTCGTTAAGCTTGCTGACGCCTGGGAATGACTCCCCAATTACTTTGCTGTGTGGAATTCCTCAAAACCTTCATTATAACTCCTGATTTTGCATTAAAAAGCATGATTTCCTGTACAACACAATTCAAAGCAAGGTTTTGCATATCTTTGCAATTGTTAGTCATTAGTGGCAAGGATTGAGAGTTTCTGATCAATTGCTTGACTAAAAACAATTTTTAAACGCGGTGGAAGATGGCTATTTTTTGAGCCATCAACCTCTCAATGGATCAAACCTTGATTGCCCTCGAGCAAGAAGAAATAAAAGAATTATAAGGAACTTAGTGTTTAAACTTGAAACAATGAGAATAAGAATTCACTTATGGTTGGTAGTCATATGCGCTTAGCACTTCATTCATTTGCGAGACTTATCAAAGTTAGAGAGATGACAAGAGTACTATACAAGATTCGATAAGTCAAAACAATTAAAGTAAAGTTTAATATAAGTATAAATAACTAGAAGTGTAGCAAGCAATCCAATTCTTCTAGTTAACTCTGAGCTTGCCAAGGAACACTAGGATGTTTAAATAACATAATTGAGTAAGAGAGTTTCATGTCCTAAGTAACATAATAGCGAAGTGTCTTATTTACACCCACATAAATAAATCAAGTCTATCAAAAACACTTCTAATCCAATCATTGCTTTTCACAAAAATTCATAAAAGTAGTAACGAGACCATGCCAAGGACATGTTGTGTGGATATTCATACATATCTCTTTGCTTTTTCTCTTTCAAGGATCAGTGGTTGTTTCTTTTACAAGTGCTTGCACAACCTTTGAGAGTACTAATACTTTTCCCCATATATTGACACATATGCCACTCATGTCATCAACTCATAGCCGAAATCCAAGGTTATACCATAGACCGTTCAAATGCTAGCGGAGTTGTTGGCATCCCAAAGGCGTGCATGAGAAACATATATTTTTTCTTTCTCTCTTTTTTATACCAGTACTGCGGTTTGATCCACAAGGTTAGCTTTGACATGCATCACTATTACCACTAGACTTCATTTCAATCAAACAACTACTTTCATGAGTGCCATCAAGATTGTCAAAATATGTATGAGGTTAAATATCTTCAAGGGTATACTCTCAAGACAATCATTCATCAAACAAGTCGTAAATTTCGGACTTTTTCTTATTGTACTTGTTTGGTAATATTATTTCCAAGGCAAGACCCGGTTAGCTAAAAGAACTAGAGCAAAAGCTTCAACATCTAATCATCATACTAATAAAAAGCTTTACTCCAACCGTATTAAATTACTCCGACTAGCATGACATCTTAGCAAATCGACCAACTAGGATTAACAACTCAAACTTCAAAAGTAGGAGATATCGGACATACCTCTCATAAGTGACTTCATGCTCCTCTTACTTATAGGGATGTGTTCCTTCACAAACTCAAACATGATTACTCTCATAATAATATTGAAGGAAAGAGGCAAAGTGAAAATCCACATTTATGAAAAAAAGGAAAAACAGAAAAATCTTTTTGTATTTTTGAGGATAGGGATTAAAGAATAGAAAAGAACTTGTGACCAAGCAAGGAACTAAGGAAATAAAAACAAACAAAAAGCAAAAGCAAACTAAAAAGTAAAGTGTTGGAACAAGCCAACATGAGTGTTTCAAAGCTCCTAGGGAGCTGGAGTACAACCTGATTATTACACAAATAAATTTGCTAGCGGAACACATCCACAAGCTCGGGCTTTTGCAAGCCCTTTTGTTGCTCACTGTGGTGACGGTGGATAGTCTCCCATGTTCCATTGGCTGCTCCAATCATGGAACTGGGTGGCGAGGTTTGCAGAAGCATCTTGAAGGTTGATGTAGAGGTTATTCATGTTTTGAATATTTCCTGCGAGCACATAGATATCTTCATAGGTGGTGTAGTAGTTTGGTGGCTGCACATCTTGTTTGGGCCCCTCTTGTTCTACTTCTTCATCTTCTCCTCCTCCCACGGGTATTTCTTGATAGGGTAGATTTGCCTCAACCTGCGTTAAAATGCAAACATCCATCCTCGATAGAGAATAGAACATTAGGTAAAGGAGTCGGTATCAAGTGATCCACTCTACGTATATCAAGGAAGTATCTATCATTAGTTCTAGAAACCATACCACGTGCTCATAGAGTAGAAAGACCGAGACGGTGACTTCCTATCAACGGTTGGATGTTACCTAGGTTGATGTGAAATGTACGTGCAAGGACGGTTACAACTCTTCCTCCCCATATGGGTCCTCGAGATTGAAGAGCCCGATGCTTAAGGTAAAACACAAGGAGAGTGCCCAAATTTGGCATTAAGTTACAATTAATAATAACATCCTTTGGGAGGATCATCATGTCCTCCTCATTAACTCTAATAAACTCACCATGTACATGCAAGGTGTTAGAAATAACATAAAACAAATAACGAATAACAGGATGATCAATTTGGTTCCCCTTGGATGTGTTTCACGAATTCTCATTAAATTAAAGTACTGCCAAGGTGAAGGGTCTAAAACAAAAGTAGTGGAGCATAAATATTGAGCCCATTGGTTGAGTGTCAAGGATTACTCACGGTTCATAAGACGGAAGTTGATGTGATCAACTCCAGGCCTTTGATCCTCAGAACAATAGTGAGGCTCCACCATATGTGTCAAGGTGGTGAGGAACTCAAGTGTCAAGCGGCGGTATGTGGTGACATCCTGAAAGACAAAGTCATACAAACCAACATTGTTGCAAAGTAAATCGAAATAAGCACAAATGCCAAGTTGGTTCAGGATATAGGGACACACCCATTTGGTGGACTTGATTTCTCGGAGCTTGAGATGGTTGAAACGGTTCAGCTGAAACTCCCCGGTGAACTCGATACCAAGCGACTCAGGGGTCAACGTATCAACGGGTGGTGCGGAAGGTTCCGCAGCCATCACACGTGTATGACTCCTCCTGTTCTTCTAAAACAAAGTAAAATAAAATAAATAAATATTGCTAATAAAAGATTTTAATCCAATAGAAACATAGCATAAATGATCCTCTACACTTGACGAGGGTTTAACTCATCAATGCCCATTGTTATGGACTTGGGTATTGAAGAAGGAGGGAGCGCTAGAAGCATCAATTGGCTAGCAAACAAGCACACAGGGACGCAAGGTTTACCCAGGTTCAGGCCTCGTAGAGGTCCCTACTCCTGCTTGTCTGCTCTTGGAATTAACGAAGGAATCAACGATTACAATGGTGCGCAGATGCAATCTGGTGAGGGTTGTGGAAACTAGGGTTACGTGTGTCCTCCTTGCCGTCCCTCCTAGCCTTTATATAGATAGGCTGGGTCTTGGGTAGCAGGTCGAGTCGGTTACAAGTAAGGGTTTTCCCCTTAAACTTTCTATCTTTAGCTTCTTCTTGTCTCGCAAGCAATCGAGAGTCCGTAGGTCACTCGAGTTCTCCGTTTGGGCCTTGGAAACGCTGTGGGCTTCTGCTGTATCCAGGCCGTATATACCAAACTCGAGTACCTGTAGGGTATATCCATGTCAGTGGAATCGCAGATTCGACTGGGGACTTTATGAAGTCTTTCGAGTGCATGACAGAGTACTTCGAGTGTTCTGTTTATGTCGTAGGGATTGTTGATATGCGTGCCTGATTTAACCGATTTATCAGTATCAGTTAACTACCTTAGGGAAAAACAACGCAATCTACTCGAACTCGAGTCCCCGGACTCGAATTCGGAAAAGTGCTGACGTAATTCGACTCAGGCCACAGCGGTCTTACAGGAGTCGAATTCCAGTGTATGGCTGTGAGCACTCGACGCGTCGGTCAAGGCATGTTCATCGTACCTGTAGGCACGGATATGTTTCTGGTAGTGCGCAACATATGTGTTGCCAGGCCTTATTCAGGTCTTACCTTCACGCTGTAAGCGCGGCATCCGAATTTTGTCATCGCGGAGATGATTCGGGTGACCCAGGAGACGCAGTCTCTTTACAGGAAAAATATGGGGCGGTGTCGCTATAGACTTCGAGTGCGGATGTTATCAACACACAATACGATGTACAAATAATCATAGGGTGCGCGACCAGCGCTCCCTATGGGAGTAACCCCCGAGTGCCTGGTTGAGTCGAAGACTCAGGTAGGGACTAAAGAACTTTTGTGACTGCTGTCGTCTTTTGTTTGCTTGTTTCAGTCAAATTTGTTTCCGGCGCTCCCTATGGGAGTAACCCATGTCCATAGTCGAATTGTAGATTCGAGTGGTTGGGTATGCTTTGAATGTCTATATTCCTGTAGAAAAGAAAATCGTAGGGTGCGCGACCAGCGCTCCCTATGGGAGTAGCCCCCGAGTGCTTGGTGGAGTCGAAGACTCGAGCAAGGACTAAAGCAGTCAAAATATGCAGTTGCTGATGCTGATGACGTCATTGCTGACGATGCGATGACCTCAGTTGCCCGCGTGAGCGGTTTTGACGGGACGTGACGAGCGGTAGGTCCCACTTTCTGACTTTGATTTGACCGGGCATGCGTAATCTTCCGTTTTAACTATGCCTCCTCGATTTCCACGCGTAATGGAGATAGTGGGGGACGGTTCACATTTTGGCCTCTCCACGTGTCGACGGTGATGGGCGCCACATGTCCAGTAGGGTTTTGCTGGCCGTTGGATTGCATCTGCAAGGGGTTAAGTAGCAGCGTAGCTGCGGTAGCTTTTCCTCATCTGCTCTTTTCTCTGCCTTTGCCTCCATCGCCATTGTCGCTACTCCTCTGCTTCCTAGAGTTCATCTTCTTTGTGGCGCTGGACCAGCTCCGCGTATTCCCGAGCTACTTCCTCCACTCACACCGCCATCGCAGGATGTGGAAGAAGGGAGGCGCCGCCGCTGAGCCTGCCATCGCCATTGTCGCTGCCAAGAAGAAGGGAAGCTCCACCGCTGCGGGCACTAGCACCGCCGTCGCTGGTAAGAAGAAGGGCGCAGGTACCCACGTCACCAATGGTGCGTGGCTCGCGTCGATCATCAAGTCGTCCGAGCTTCGTCTTCTGCGCCAAGATGGAGTTCTGCCTTCCGCGGTTAGTGACTCGCGAGTCCCAGGAGGTGAGGTAACCCCTTGTCCTCCTGCTGGTTTCTGGGTGATGTTCCTAGGGTTCATCATCCGTGGTCAATCTCTGCCCCTGCATCCTTTCTTCACGGGCCTCCTTTGTTTCTATGGGCTCTAGCTACATCAGCTGTCCCCCAACTCTATTCTTCACGTCGCCTGCTATATTACACTTTGCCTATGCTGGATCGGAATCGAGCAACAGTTTGGTCTCTTCAAATGGCTCTTCAAGCTGTAACGTCAATCGACATCTGGCTCCGTAGTCTACGACGTAGGAGGCTATGGAATCCATGTCGACTCCTCTGTCACATACTTCGATATCAAGCTCACGACGTCCGTCCAAGGGTGGAGGGACAAGTGGTTCTACATCCGCGACCAGAAGGCCGACGGAGACCACTTCGGACTCGCACCCTTTGACCCTGCGACGCCGTGCAAGAGAAGGCATTCTTGGAAGAACGTGGTGATGCCCGACGAGTCTGAGGAGACAGAGGTGCTATACGAGCGCGTCTGCGACCTCGAGAGTCTCTATAACACCCTCGAATCGGCCCTATGCAAGTTTCAGCGCTTCCCGCCAAACCCGCATAGAAACGATTCAAGGACACCCACCAGGCACTTTCGTGCGGGTGGAAAACGAAGTAATACCATTACACATTAGTCCACGATGGAACCCACAGAACATATATATACAACAATGACTCCATGAGTCAAGAATATAGATATACTATACAAAGATTCAAATCACCTTGAAAACGATAGATCGTCCGACTACGGACAAGATGCAAATGGGGCTAAGAGCCCTGAAGAATAACCAATGGCGTCCATAACCCTGCCTAGGCCAAGCCGGAAGGGTAACCCTGCTAACGACGTCGATCTCAAACATGCTAAAAACAAAAGGGGTGCCGACAAAGGGCAAAGGAAAAAGAGGAGTGTCAGTACTGAGGCCAGTACACGGCGAGGCTAGAATTCGGCGGCTCTCGCCTACATAGGTATGGTGGACTGAAGCGGCAGCGCAGCAGCACTAATCAACCTACAGAGACTCAGTAAAACTGGCGGCTATTAGAGAGGGATAAGAAAGACCTATTTGGATCCAACCTGAGACTAACACCAAACATACCCATCCTGGTATTTCCCCCTCGAGACCAAACGAGGAAGTCAGACCGAGGAACTCACACGGTTGGCAATTTTATTCATTCCATTATAGGTGAAGCTCTTACTACTCAGATATAGAAAGCACGAGTCATCCTGAAGCATAAGTAGTGGACAATTTTAGTTAACATTCCGGTGTAGTTGGAACATTTACTAGTCAGATATAATTGTCCTGAGGAATCCCAAAACCCAGCAGTTGTTGGCACTTTTATCATATTTCATTGGAGTTGCAATACTTACTAGGCAGGTATAGTATGACACAGATCACCATAGATCCACCAGTTGTTAGTATTTTTATTATCCATTCCATTGTAGTAAAGCTGATTACTAGTCACATATTAAGTCAAATTCATAACACTACTTTAGTTATGCTTGTCTATGATCAAGATACTGTGCTCCAAGTCGTCCTTAACCGCGGACACGGCTTTCAGAAAGTGTTACCCTGCAGGGGTGCACAAATAGCAACACACACTCGATCAACCTTGGAAAAACCAACTCAAAACCCAACGAGGCTTTCACGACAAAGCAATCACAGGATTCATAAATATTTCAGGGGGCCACCCCACTAAGCTACCCACAACGAAGTTGGCCGGCTCCGGAACGGACCCAGGGTTTGTGACAATGGCTGTAAACGACTGGGAACCCGAAAATGTGACTAGGCTTGTCGATACCGCGGAAACATTCCACGTTCCAAAACATTACAGGTGCTCCACGCACAATCGTAAATAAAGCAGTAAGCATGGCATAAGTACAGGATAGTAATAAAGCCCCAAACTACTTATGGCCCCAAGAAATAAGAAATGAATCAAGCTCTGGCTAAGGGGGATTCATAGACTCTCTCGTATGTGGATAGTGCGAATAGTCAAGGAACAGGTATCAAGTACTCGGGGTCCTACGGGACACAAGTGAGCGTGGAAGAACCAAATAACATCTATTGCCCACCAATGCCTCTGCATTAGTTATATCTAGCATTTTAATAGTTGTATTTAAAGTCATGATCATCTCCACCATTAAGCATCTCCACCATTTATCATGTGCCAACTTGCCGTCAACGGTGGAACGACAACGACACGAAGCAACATAGAAGCAAGCAACTACGACTCGCAAGGCCGACTATCTATCAAACAACAGGCAATAGGATGTGTCCATGGCAATATAGAGGCTGCAAGGAGTATAAATGGTGCACGGAAATTAAAGCATCGTAACACGGATAGCAATAGATCAATAGGAGGAAATAAAGACTATAAATGCAAAATAGGTAGAAAGAGGGAGAATGCTCGCCTGGGAAACACTGCCGAAGGTTTATATCCGGAGAACTTGTCGATACTCGCATCAACTCATCGGCCTAATCCGCGAAGAAGCAAACACTAGAAGAAACATCGGATGCAATATTTAATACTACGACAGAAGATCCGGCATGATTATGATATGATGCATGGCATGGCACAGATGCGGTGCAATTAGGCAATATTAAGCGGAACCGGGGTCCCGACAATTAATTAAGTGGTTCATGTTGTTTAGCTACCCCGCAAATTAAATGTTGGATTAACAAGGCAAAACCTGGCATCGGTTCGCTACACAAATTTAAATGGAGCCGATATAAGACTAGAATAGCCCGCATATAGACTCCATATTTAATTATGAGGTGAATCGGCATAATGCCCCCAACCCACTTGAGATGCATGCGAGATGAACAATTAATATGCGACAGTTGATAATGTCATATTATAAAAATAGGGGCTTCGGGGTACAGATCTGGGTTCAGAAGATCTTGGGTTCCGGGGGTCCGGGGTTCGGCCTCAGGGGTTCGGGGTCTTCGGTCTCCGAAGAGGAAGGAGTACGCGCCATGGTTCTAGCTCCGGCTCCAGGAACGGTCTTGCTGTCCAAGAGGGAGATCTTGAGGCAACGGCATCACCGGGTCCGACATGAGAGCTTCGGTTCAACAGATCCATGAAGGAGTTCTTGACGTGGTGCTTGTACAACTTTAACGTCTCGGTCGATCTTGTCCGACAGGAGGTCTTGCTATAATATCACATCCTCTCGGCGTACCGGGTACCCTCTAGTTCGCGTAACACAAACCGAAGCTCGGGGCATCGAACAGCACAAACCTACAGGCATACAAGAATTGGAGTCGGACAACAACACCGTGAAGGCATCATTATAAGAAAAACAGGAGACTAGCACATCACCGAAGGGAGCCAACATTGCCGTACTGTGGCGAAAACAACCAAGCCTAGTGGTGCGGTTGTTCTCAGGTACACAGCTGGAAAAAGAAGGAGGCCCTGACGGGCTCAAAGCGGAACAGGGCGACGTTCTCAGACGGGGGCTAGGCCTCGCGATCGACAGCGAGACAGGCGCTTGGCGGCGACCCTTGGGCGGCTTGCAGGGATAGGCGGCGGAGCTCGCAGGTGTGGCGGCGGTGCTCGGGCCCCGGCGGCGAGGACAGGCAGCGCGGCTGAGGGAGAAGGGGTCACGACGACTACTACTGCAGGGCGAGCTGGAGGCGGGGGCCCGACGACGGCTGGGGTCGGGGCGGGCTTGGAGATGTGCTCGGGAGAGGAGTTCCGGGAGGCGAGAGCCGCACACCGAGATCGGGGAGAGGGTCACGGGAGTCGACGCGGCGCTGCAGGCGGTGGCGGCCAGAGGCATGGTCGGCGAGCTCTACGCGGAAGGGGCCGGCCGCGACGGGGAAAAAGGCGACGGGAAGGGAGCTCGAAGGCGAGCAGTGGGAGAAGCGCCGGGGAAGTTGAGGGGCGCGGACGACGCTGCTCGCGAGGGGGCGCGGTCGGCGTCGCCGAGGACGGGAGGCCTCGGGAGGGGTCGGGCGAGCTCGGGGGGGCGACGAAGGGCTCGAGGAGCGGGGCGGTGAGGTCGAGCGGGAGGCCGCCGATGTCATTGCATGTGTGTTCTATTCCTAATCCACATGGATCCACTAGATGTCAATACATGTGTGTTCTTTTCATAAACCACATGGATCCACTGGATGTCATTGCATGTCTGTTCTTTTCATAAACCACATGGATCCACTAGATGCCATTGCATGTGTGTTATTTTCATAAACCACATGGATCCACTAGAGTTCATTGCATGTGTGTTGTTTTCATAAACCACATGGATCCACTAGAGTTCATTGCATGTGTGTTCTATGCATAAACCACATGGATCTACTAGATGCCATTGCATGTGTGTTCATTTAATTAAACACAAGGATCCACTAGAGTTCATTGCACATGTGTTCTTTTCATAAACCACATGGATCCACTAGATGTTATTGCATGTGTGTTCTTTTGATAAACCACATGGATCCACTAAATGCCATTGCATGTCTGTTATTTTCATAAACCACATGGATCCACTAGATGTCATTGCACGTGTTATCTTTTCATAAACCACATGGATCCACTAGAGTTCATTGCACGTGTGTTCTTTTCATAATACACATGGATCCACTAGAGTTCATTGCATGTGTGTTCTATTCATAAACCACATGGTTCCACTAGATGCCATTGTATGTGTGTTCTTTTCATAAACCACATGGATCCACTAGATGCCATTGCATGTGTGTTCTTTTCATAAACTACATGGATCCACTAGAGTTCATTGCATGTGTGTTCTTTTTATGAACCACATGGATCCACTAGAGTTCATTGCATGTCTGTTCTTTTCATAAACCACAGGGATTCACTAGATGCCATTGCATGTGTGTTATTTTCATAAACCACATAGATCCACTAGATGTCATTGCATGTATGTTCTATGCCTAAACCACATGGATCCACTAGATGTCATTGCATGTGTGTTATTTTCATAAACCACATAAATTCACTAGAGTTCATTGCATGTGTGTTCTATTCATAAACCACATGGATCCACTAGATACCATTGCATGTGTGTTATTTTCATAAACCACATGGATCCACTCGAAGCCATTGCACGTGTTATCTTTTCATAATACACATGGATCCACTAGAGTTCATTGCATGTGTGTTCTTTTCATAAACCACATGGATCCACTAGATGTCATTTCATGTTTGTTCTATTCCAAAACCAGATGGATCCACTAGATGCCATTGCATGTGTGTTGTTTTCATCAACCACATGGATCCACTAGAGTTCATTGCATGTGTGTTCTATTCCTAAACCACATGGATCCAGTAGATCCCATTGGATGTGTGTGTGTATTAGTGTGCGTCATTGTTGTTTTAGAAAAAGAATCCACGCAATGACACCCACTTGGATGTCTCTGTGTATCATTGTGATTTTGTAAAAGAACACATGCGGTGATGCCACTCCAGCATGTGTGTTCTTTTCATATACCAAATGGATCCACTAGATGTTATTGCATGTGTGTTCTATTCCTAAACCACATGGATCCAATAGATGCCATTGCATGTGTGTTCTTTTCATAAACCACATGAATCCATTAGATTTCATTGCATGTGTGTTCTATTCCTAAACCACATGGATCCACTAGATGCCATTGCATGTGTGTTCTTTTCATAAACCACATGGATCCACTAGATGTCATTGCATGTGTGTTATTTGTATAAACCACATGGATCCACTAGAGTTCATTGCATGTGTGTTCTATTCATAAACCACATGGATCCACTAGATGCCATTGCATGTGTGTTATTTTCATAAACCACATGGATCCACTAGATGCCATTGCATGCGTTATCTTTTCATAATACACATGGATCCACTAGAGTTCATTGCATGTGTGTTCTTTTCATAAACCACATGGATCCACTAGATGCCATTGCATGTGTTATCTTTTCATAATACACATGGATCCACTAGAGTTCATTCCATGTGTGTTCTATGCCTAAACCACATGGATCCAATAAATGCCATTGCATGTGTGTTCTTTTAATTAAACACATGGATCCACTAGAGTTCAATGCACGTGTGTTCTTTTGATAAACCACATGGATCCACTGGATGTTATTGCATGTGTGTTATTTTGATAAACCACATGGATCCACTAGAGTTAATTGCGTGTGTGTTCTTTTCATAAGCTACATGGATCCACTAGACTTCATTGCATGTGTGTTTTATTCCTAAACCACATGGATCCACTAGATGCCATTGCACATGTGTTCTTTTCATAAACCACATGGATCCACTAGAGTTCATTTCATGTGTGTTCTATTCATAAACCACATGGTTCTACTAGATGCCATCGCATGTGTGTTCTTTTCATAAACCACATGGATCCACTAGAGTTCATTGCATGTGTGTTATTTTTATAAACCACATGGATCCACTTGAGTTCATTTAATGTGTGTTCTTTCCATCAACCACATGAATCCATTAGATGTCATTGCATCTGTGTTATTTTCATAAACCACATAGATCCACTAGATGTCATTGGATGTGTGTTCTATGCCTAAACCACATGCATCCACTTTATGTCATTGCATGTGTGTTATTTGCATAAACCACATGGATCCACTAGAGTTCATTGCATGTGTGTTCTATTCATAAACCACATGGATCCACTAGATGCCATTGCATGTGTGTTATTTTCATAAACCACATGGATCCACTAGATGCCATTGCATGTGTTATCGTTTCATAATACACATGGATCCACTAGAGTTCATTGCATGTGTGTTATTTTCATAAACCACATGGATCCACTAAAGTTCATTGCATATGTGTTTTTTTCATAAACCACTTGGATCCACTAGAGTTCATTGCATGTGTGTTCTATGCCTAAACCACATGGATCCACTAAATGCCATTGCATGTGTGTTCTTTTAATTAAACACATGGATCCACTAGAGTTCAATGCACGCATGTTCTTTTGATAAACCACATGGATCCACTAGATGTTATTGCATGTGTGTTCTTTTGATAAACCTCATGGATCCACTAGAGTTAATTGCATGTGTGTTCTTTTCATAAACTACATGGATCCACTAGAATTCATTGCATGTTGTGTTCTATTCCTAAACCACATGGATCCACTAGATTCCATTGCATATGTGTTCTTTTCATAAACCACATGGATCCACTAGAGTTAATTGCATGTGTGTTCTATTCATAAACCACATGGTTCAACTAGATGCCATTGCATGTGTGTTCTTTTCATAAACCACATGAATCCACTGGAGTTCATTGCATGTGTGTTCTTTTTATAAACCACATGGATCCACTTGAGTTCATTTAATGTGTGTTCTTTTCATAAACCACATGAATCCATTAGATTTCATTGCATGTGTGTTCTATTCCTAACCCACATGGATCCACTTGAGTTCATTTAATGTGTGTTCTTTTCATAAACCACATGAATCCATTAGATTTCATTGCATGTGTGTTCTATTCCTAAACCACATGGATCCACTAGATGCCATTGCATGTGTGTTCTTTTCATAAACCACATGGATCCACTAGATGTCATTGCATGTGTGTTATTTGTATAAACCACATGGATCCACTAGAGTTCATTGCATGTGTGTTCTATTCATAAACCACATGGATCCACTAGATGCCATTGCATATGTGTTATTTTCATAAACCACATGGATCCACTAGATGCCATTGCATGCGTTATCTTTTCATAATACACATGGATCCACTAGAGTTCATTGCATGTGTGTTCTTTTCATAAACCACATGGATCCACTAGATGCCATTGCATGTGTTATCTTTTCATAATACACATGGATCCACTAGAGTTCATTCCATGTGTGTTCTATGCCTAAACCACATGGATCCAATAAATGCCATTGCATGTGTGTTCTTTTAATTAAACACATGGATCCACTAGAGTTCAATGCACGTGTGTTCTTTTGATAAACCACATGGATCCACTGGATGTTATTGCATGTGTGTTATTTTGATAAACCACATGGATCCACTAGAGTTAATTGCATGTGTGTTCTTTTCATAAACTACATGGATCCACTAGACTTCATTGCATGTGTGTTTTATTCCTAAACCACATGGATCCACTAGATGCCATTGCACATGTGTTTTTTTCATAAACCACATGGATCCACTAGAGTTCATTTCATGTGTGTTCTATTCATAAACCACATGGTTCTACTCGATGCCATTGCATGTGTGTTCTTTTCATAAACCACATGGATCCACTAGAGTTCATTGCATGTGTGTTATTTTTATAAACCACATGGATCCACTTGAGTTCATTTAATGTGTGTTCTTTTCATAAACCACATGAATCCATTAGATGTCATTGCATCTGTGTTATTTTCATAAACCACATAGATCCACTAGATGTCATTGGATGTGTGTTCTATGCCTAAACCACATGGATCCACTAGATATCATTGCATGTGTGTTATTTGCATAAACCACATGGATCCACTAGAGTTCATTGCATGTGTATTCTATGCCTAAACTACATGGATCTACTAAATGCCATTGCATGTGTGTTCTTTTAATTAAACACATGGATCCACTAGAGTTCAATGCACACATGTTCTTTTGATAAACCACATGGATCCACTAGATGTTATTGCATGTGTGTTCTTTTGATAAACCACATAGATCCACTAGAGTTAATTGCATGTGTGTTCTTTTCATAAACTACATGGATCCACTAGAATTCATTGCATGTGTGTTCTATTCCTAAACCACATGGATCCACTAGATTCCATTGCATATGTGTTCTTTTCATAAACCACATGGATCCACTAGAGTTCATTGCATGTGTGTTCTATTCATAAACCACATGGTTCAACTAGATGCCATTGCATGTGTATTCTTTTCATAAACCACATGGATTCACTAGAGTTCATTGCATGTGTGTTCTTTTTATAAACCACATGGATCCACTTGAGTTCATTTAATGTGTGTTCTTTTCATAAAACACATGAATCCATTAGATGTCATTGCATCTCTGTTATTTTCATAAACCACATAGATCCACTAGGTGTCATTGGATGTGTGTTCTATCCCTAAACCACATGGATCCACTAGATGTCATTGCATGTGTGTTATCTGCATAAACCATATGGATCCACTAGAGTTCATTGCATGTGTGTTCTATTCATAAACCACATGGATCCACTAGATGCCATTGCATGTGTGTTATTTTCATAAACCACATGGATCAACTAGATGCCATTGCATGCGTTATCTTTTCATAATACACATGGATCCACTAGAGTTCATTGCATGTGTGTTCTTTTCATAAACCACATGGATCCACTAGATGCCATTGCATGTGTTATCTTTTCATAATACACATGGATCCACTAGAGTTCATTCCATGTGTGTTCTTTTCATAAACCACATGGATCCACTAGAGTTCATTGCATGTGTGTTCTTTTCATAAACCACATGGATCCACTAGAGTTCATTGCATGTGTGCTCTATGCCTAAACCACATGGATCCACTAGATGCCATTGCATGTGTGTTCTTTTGTATCAAACACATGGATCCACTAGAGTTCATTGCACGTTTGTTCTTTTCATAAACCACATGGATCCACTAGATGTTTTTGCATGTGTGTTCTTTTCATAAACCAGATGGATCCACTAGAGTTAATTACATGTGTTTTCTTTCATAAACTACTTGGATCCACTAGACTTCATTGCATGTGTGTTATTTTCATAAACTACATGGATCCACTAGACTTCATTGCATGTGTGTTCTATTCCTAAACCACATGGATCCACTAGATGCCATTGCACATGTGTTCTTTTCATAAACCACATGGATCCACTAGAGTTAATTTCATGTTTGTTCTATTCATAAACCACATGGTTCAACAAGATGCCATTGCATGTGTGTTCTTTTCATAAACCACGTGGATCCACTAGAGTTCATTGGATCTGTGTTATTTTTATAAACAACATGGATCCACTTAATTTCATTTAATGTGTGTTCTTTTCATAAACCACATGAATCCATTAGATGTCAGTGCATCTGTGTTATTTTCATAAACCACATAGATCCACTAGATGTCATTGGGTGTGTGTTCTATGCCAAAACCACATGGATCCACTAGATGTCATTGCATGTGTGTTATTTGCATAAACCACATGGATCCACTAGAGTTCATTGCATGTGTGTTCTATTCATAAACCACATGGATCCACTAGATGCTATTGCATGTGTGTTCTTTTCATAAACCACATGGATCCACTAGAGTTCATTGCATGTATGTTATTTTCATAAACCACAAGGATCCACTAGATGCCACTAGTGTTCTATTCATAAACCACATGGTTCAACTAGATGCCTTTGGATGTGTGTTCTTTTCATAAACCACATGGATCCACTAGATACCATTGCGTGTGTGTTCTTTTCATAAACCACATGGATCCACTAGAGTTCATTGCATGTGTGTTCTTTTCATAAATCACATGGATCCACTAAATGCCATTGCATGTGTGTTCTTTTCATAAACCACATGGATCCACTAGATGCCATTGGATGTGTGTTCTTTTCATAAACCACATGGATCCACTAGATCCCATTGCATGTGTTATCTTTTCATAATACACATGGATCCACTAGAGTTCATTACATGTGTGTTCTTTTCATAAACAACATGGATCCACTAGAGTTCATTGCATGTGTGTTCTTTTCATAAACCACATGGATACACTAGATGCCATTGGATGTGTGTTCTTTTCATAAACCACATGGATCCACTAGATGCCATTACATGTGTTATCTTTTCATAATACACATGGATCCACTAGAGTTCATTGCATGTGTGTTCTTTTCATAAACCACATGGATCCACTAGAGTTCATTGCATGAGAGTTCTTTTCATAAACCACATGGATCCACTAGAGTTCATTGCATGTGTGTTCTATGCCTAAACCACATGGATCCACAAGATGCCATTGCATGTGTGTTCTTTTAATGAAACACATGGTTCCACTAGAGTTCATTGCACGTGTGTTCTTTTCATAAACCACATGGATCCACTAGATGTTATTGCATGTATGTTCTTTTGATAAACCACATGGATCCACTAGAGTTAATTACATGTGTGTTCTTTTCATAAACTACATGGATCCACTAGACTTCATTGAATGTGTGTTCTATTCCTAAACCACATGGATCCACTAGATGCCATTGCATGTGTGTTCTTTTCATAAACCACATGGATCACTAGATGCCATTGCATGTGTGTTCGTTTCATAAACCACATGGATCACTAGATGCCATTGCATGTGTGTTATATTCCTAAACCACATGGATCCACTAGATGCCATTGCATGTGTGTTCTTTTCATAAACCACATGGATGCACTAGAGTTCATCGCATGTATGTTATATTCTTAAACCACATGGATCCACCAGATACCATTGGATGTGTGTTCTTTTCGTAAACCACATGGATCCACTAGATACCATTGCGTGTGTGTTCTTTTCATAAACCACATGGATCCACTAGAGTTCATTGCACGTGTGTTCTTTTCATAAATCACATGGATCCACTAGAGTTCATTGCATGTGTGTTCTTTTCATAAACCACATGGATCCACTAGATGCCATTCGATGTGTGTTCTTTTCATAAACCACATGGATCCACTAGATGCCATTGCATGTGTTATCTTTTCATAATACACATGGATCCACTAGAGTTCATTGCATGTGTGTTCTTTTCATAAACGACATGGATCCACTAGAGTTCATTGCATGTGTGTTCTTTTTATAAACCACATGGATCCACTAGAGTTCATTGCATGTGTGTTTTATGCCTAAACCACATGGATCCACTAGATGCCATTGCATGTGTGTTCTTTTAATTAAACACATGGTTCCACTAGAGTTCATTGCGCGTGTGTTCTTTTCATAAACCACATAGATCCACTAGATGTTATTGCATGTGTGTTCTTTTGATAAACCACATGGATCCACTAGAGTTAATTACATGTGTGCTCATTTCATAAACTACATGGATCCACTAGACTTCATTGCATGTGTGTTCTATTCCTAAACCACATGGATCCACTAGATGCCATTGCACATGTGTTCTTTTCATAAACCACATGGATCACTAGATGCCATTGCATGTGTGTTATATTCCTAAACCACATGGATCCACTAGAGTTCATTGCATGTGTGTTCTATTCATAAACCACATGGATCCACTAGATGCCATTGCATGTGTGTTCTTTTCATAAACCACATGGATCCACTAGAGTTCATTGCATGTGAGTTCTTTTCATAAACCACATGGATCCACTAGTGTTCATTGCATGTGTTTTCTATGCCTAGACCACATGGATCCACTAAATGCCATTGCATGTGTGTTCGTTTAATTAAACACATGGATCCACTAGAGTTCAATGCACGTGTGTTCTTTTCATAAACCACATGGATCCACTAGAGTTCATTGCATGTGTGTTGTATTCATAAACCACATGGTTCAACTAGATGCCATTGCATGTGTGTTCTTTTCATAAACCACATGGATCCACTAGAGTTCATTGCATGTGTGTTCTTTTCATAAACCACATGGATCCACTAGAGTTCATTGCATGTGTGCTCTATGCCTAAACCACATGGATCCACTAGATGCCATTGCATTTGTTATCTTTTAATTAAACACATGGATCCACTAGAGTTCATTGCACGTTTGTTCTTTTCATAAACCACATGGATCCACTAGATGTTATTGCATGTGTGTTCTTTTGATAAACCACATAGATCCACTAGAGTTAATTACATGTGTGTTCTTTTCATAAACTACTTGGATCCTCTACACTTGATTGCATGTGTGTTCTTTTCATAAACTACATGGATCCACTAGATGCCATTGCATGTGTGTTCTATTCCTAAACCACATGGATCCACTAGATGCCATTGCACATGTGTTCTTTTCATAAACCACATGGATCCACTAGAGTTCATTTCATGTTTGTTCTATTCATAAACCGCATGGTTCAACTAGATGCCATTGCATGTGTGTTCTTTTCATAAACCACATGGATCCACTAGAGTTCATTGCATGTGTGTTCTTTTTATAAACCACATGGATCCACTTGAGTTCATTTAATGTGTGTTCTTTTCATAAACCACATGAATCCATTATATGTCATTGCATCTGTGTTATTTTCATAA